>CM052210.1:95817-125619 GCA_028454225.1 Lasioglossum leucozonium | reverse complement strand
GAGAGAGAGAGAGAGAGAGAGAGAGAGAGAGAGAGAGAGAGAGAGAGAGAGGAAATAAAGTAAATGTGACAGCGAAGTACGCCTTAACGAACGTTCCAACAAATATTTACTGCAAAGGAAGCACCAGCTTTTTATGGTTTATGAAATCCAGCGGGGAAAACGCTGGCGAAGAAGCTAATTTCGCCGACGGTATTCCATTCCGACCTAACCCGCAACGAGACTCGCGAAGAATTTTTTCACTTCGGACCGTGAAATTTCGCGGGGACGACCAAACGGATTAACGTGCAAATTAAATAACAAGATAAATTGCTCCGACCCCGTATCAAGTTCCACAAAAAAGGTCAGACTCCGCTTTGTACAGGACTCTCAATGGTGGATGGTCAGAACAATTAATTCATATTGATTAGTTTGCATGCAAATTTGAACCCTAGACGAAACATACGATTCTTGATCTTTTCTTTTGGAAGCAAGTAGAACGACAAAAATTTCGCAGAATTTTTTATGTACTGAATTTGTGTCCATTCTCAGATCTTTTATTTCACAATTGCTAAAATTGCTAAAATTGTGGAGATATTTCTTTGCAAATTGTTAAATCAATTTATTTGTGAACTTTTTTTATTACCGAAGTTTTTATTTCGATGCAATCCTTTTGGAAGTTGTGATTATAAGTAGAAACGATAAGTCTTGGTCAGCCACGTTTGCTTCTCTTAATACATACTATACCATTTCTACAGAATACATAGAATATATGTATATGTATTGTACACGATAATCTTGTTACTTTTAGTATGTTTGGAATCTGGAGTTTTACTTATTGTTAATAAAATTGTGTACCTGGTTATCCCACCAAATTTGGCTGGGCCTGTACAGCACCTTCTCCTTTGAAACAGTGTCTCACCTTTAATAATTACGCAGCCCGCATCAGAGAGAGAGAGAGAGAGAGAAAGAAAGAAAGAAAGAAAGAGAGAACGAAAGAGAGAAAGAGAGAAAGAAAGAAAGATAGCTTCCTATTTGTAAAACGCGTTTATGACTGTACTTGGGATTGAATTTATTCAGATTTCATAGGATTTTTATGGTAACGTGTACTCGAACGAAGAAAAATACTAAATAATTTCGCGAGAAAGTATTTTTATAACTTGACGCATTGTAAAAGAAAAAATCTGAAATCCGTCATTTGGATAAGCCGGGTAATTCTAGAGTTAATCTTCCTGAAAATTACCCGACTGTTCATAATTGCAAGACCATCGCTTAACCGCTAACACAAACCCTCCTTTGTACCTGACCAATGACGCTCCCCACTACAGAAGTGGCTGGCGATCGCGTTTCCAAAAGGACCGAAGGGCCGTGAAACCCTCGAATCTCAGAATTCATTAGCTCTATTGCATTCTACGTGATCCCGTAGGCTCCTCGATCCTATGTATAGATACGCCATAAGGCGCTGAGGACCTAATTTGTCCCCTACAAGGAAGAGAAATTCTCGAAGTTACACGTCGTTGTTGCTGTTGCTGTTGCTGTTGCTGTTGTTGCTGCTGCTGCTGCTGCTGCTGCTGCTGTTGCACTTGAAAGCTGCAGCGGACGCATTCAGGGGACGCGTAGCAGGCGAATTGTTGCAAAATATAATGGCGAGCCAGTCAATAGATCATCCGAGCGGCGCGGCGTCTTTGTCGGTGTACACGTGTACACTCGTACTTGTATATTATATCCATTGAATGAGCCGAGTCTTGTTAGCGTACAATGGGCATCGGGAAATAGCATCGTGACCGAGTTCGGGATTACCGAATTAATCGAACGGTTCTCAACAAAGAACGTCTATTTATAGCTGGGAATGAGTTCCGCGGATAAATCCATCGCCATTGTGGATACGATACCGCGCGTTATCATAATCTCGCTCATCCACCGCCGCCTCCGCCGCCGCCGCCGCCACCCGAGATTTTCGTTATCGGGGCTTTAACTTGTGGTAATCTGTAATGTAGAAACGATCTGTGTGTATAGCGTAGATGCAATCTTCGCGGTATTGCTGCATGAACATTCGTAATCTACGGTAATATATATGTATGTATGTATGCATATAAACAACGGGTGTAGCTAATCGGCTCCACTCTCCAAACGATTCTAATCCGAAAATACGGCTATTACATCGATCGGAAATATTTGGAAATCGACCATATTGTATGTATAAATTGTCTTTACTAATTGTAAGACACAAAGGGTCAACAAAAGGATTAACTTGGAAGTAAAAAAATTTGTCTACATCGTAAGTAGCGAATGCTACGTCCATGCATCACTCTAAAAGCAAAAAGAGTAATATAAAATCAGGTTGGGTGGGCTAATAGCGTTGAACATTGTTCCAGTGACATGTTGAAAGGGGTTGCAACGATGCGGTTGGAAGTAGTTTCGAGCAGGGTCCGTTAACAACGCCGTTGTTCCCACAGTTGCACGGTGCAAAATTTAATTTGCCATGTCGCAAATATTATTCGGCTCGCATTGTTTGTCGGTCGGAGTTAATTTAAATTTCGATCAAAAGCGTTACCGTCGTAACGGGACGTAACGCGTAGAACATGGTTCGTCTTTACTGGGACAGGCACAAGGCCCGGCTCCCTTTGGCCGGAATAATGGAAACAGACAGCGAAACAATTACGCCAACCATCCCGTAATTAAAATAGAACGGACAAACGCTTTAACAGATCGCCCTTGTACTCCGTTGAATAATTTGTTTCTTTCTATGGTAGTCACCGTGTTTGCGTACATGGTTACCTTCGAAAACAGTCTCTATCGTTGACCACGATGTCAACGATGCGAAAGAACCACTGATTGACAGTTTAATTGTCGACCGAACCGTCAACCGAAATGACTTTTTTCGAATAAGATACTCGTAATTAACTGTTTTATACATATGTATGTATACAGTTTAATTAAATACCGGCTAAAGAAACTCTCGAGAATTACTCACAAGCGGATCCTCGACATAATCCACCTGGACACCAGAGACAGACCACGTTCTACTACTTTCTCCGTGACGATCATGTATTTCTGCGTTTCCTCTCGGAAGTTTAAGGTCTACTAACGAGGAACTCAACGTTTTACGACCCTTAACTGCCACGTTGTACAATACTTCTTTCTTTCCTCACATACTAAAATTTTCCCTTACTCCTTAAAACCAAGCACTCGAGCTTAATTTATTTTGCTCGTTAAACCAAATGGCACCGTTCAAATTTCCTATACGACAACGACACGTTCGAATTGACTACGGACATTCATATGTACATACGATAATTTAAGGTAATTTAAGTTTCTTAATTACTTAATAACTGCACCGAAAGATTGACTTTTTAACCGTAGACTGGAGAGATGGTGCGTTTTCGTTTTCCGTTCGTCAACATTGGGAAAAGACTTTTGCCAGAGCCTAGAAATTCACCGATTCTAATTAACGAAATTTCATGCTGGCTGTATAAATGATCGAGGAGCTCGTGCTATGGGCTGCTCAATAACTAGAAACTGTGGCCGCATGTTTACCCCGTAAACGTAAACTAACCAGGTAGCTACATAGCCGGAGAATCTTCGGATGAACCTTCCATCGGAATTTCCCACGTAGATCCAGCTTTCGTTGTGTATTTTGAGAAATTGAATTGCACGCGATTTTCGCTCCTGGAGCTGTTAGCAAACGATTGAATGTTCAAATTCTGACATTATCCTCCGTGTTATTTCCGTGGAATCTCTTTCTCTTAATATTCGAAAAGTGGTTCTTTTGAACGCGTAACGAAGAATTATTAATGGAACTGGTGTATCTGGCGCTATTTTCACAAATATTTTCCCGTAGTAGTAGGTATATGGAATTTTGCATTGGATAAGGTGTTGCGGTAAATCACGGCTGATACTACATTTTTTGTTAAAATTTCTGACCATAGGGGTATAAGGATTTGTTTAAATTATAGCAGAAGTGCATTTTACCACGAAAATCTGCGGATTCGACTAGCCGCCGCACCATCATCGGTAGGATACTATTTCTCAAATTGGGCAACAATTAAATTTTTTATCAGGCGAACTTCATAGCAGGACAATTGGTTGCCACCAATTTCTCTATCATATTCTCCTAGTAGAAAGCTGAAAATTCCCAAAAATTCAATTATTTATTAGGAGATCGCGATAGCGAAATAGATAACACGAAAATTCAGTAGCACGACGCAACTATTTGCAATTCCATATCAGTACAGTAACTCTCATTGTCAGTGACAATTTAGACGGGCGTATCTACGTTTTTGTGGAAATCAGTAGTATTACTCTACAACAAGTCGGACGTTCGGGAAAAATTGCTGGTTCAATAAATATATGTATACGCAGATATGCTGATTTATTGCAATGGCCTTTATTTATTCATTATGTATTGTACATACCTCATATTCCAAACATTATTATAAGAAGAATTTTGACTGACTCGGAGAGACTCCTATCACAAATATCATGTCAGACTTCTATCGCAAATACTGCCACGTACATAATACATACACGTACTATCTTTATCTAACAATTTTTTTTTTTATTTATTTAAAGCATGAAGCCTAATCAGGCCCATAAGCTGGTTTGAACAAATACATTATATTACAGTAAATATGTTATATAGTACATTGCACTTGAAACTTATGAATTATAACCTAATTCTAATATATTTTTATTATAACGCCATGTACCATTTTCTCTTATTACCTATTCACAGTCATATCAATTTGGTATACATTATTAAAAGTATTGCATATATGTATGTTCTTATTGTCTACGCTCTATATTATGTCTATTCAGTCTTTCATTGCACTTATCTATTATCATTCTTTATTCTAAAAATTATTTTGATCTAATTAGATGAATATGTTATTGGTTATGCAGAAGTCCATTTGTTTTTGACCAATTTGGAGATCATTTGTTGTCTATTTTTGGCCTTAAGAGGACAGTTCCATAATAAATGGTCTATGTTTTGAATTGGGTAGTTGCACTCACATGTGCAGTAGTCTATAATTTTAAGTCTGGCTAGGGATTCAAAAGTGTTGACGTGATTCGTTCTCATTCTACCAAATCTAACTATAAGATCTTTGGGAAGATCGTAATCTTTATACCACGATTTCTTCTGTGGTTTGTAGAATATTTGAGAGTATTGTGTTCCCTTGTTGTGAAAACTCGATCTGAGAGTAGTTTGGACCTCGTTCCATAATTCGTTTTTAAATGTCTCTTTAAAGTCTGTGTGAGGAATTGTGTGTTGGAGAGATGGGGCTTTTTTCGTGGCTACTTTTGCTAAGTTGTGTGCCAGTTCATTCCCCTGAATGCCGCAATGGATCCAAATAAATGTGATTTGTTTTGGATTTTGGAATTCTGTTGACATGTTGAATACTTTATGTTTGATGTCCAAGATATGGAAGTTGGTTCGAACATTAACGGAGTGGCTGTTAATTAATGAGAGAGCACTACGAGAGTCAGAGCAGATTAGGAGTGGTTTGTCTGTTTGGTTAAAATAGTCAAGAGCAATTGATATAGCAGCACATTCTGCTGTAAAGATTGAAGCTGTGGGGTGGATGTGAATGGGGACTGACAACTTTTTTTGAGGACAAACAAATGCGGCACCTGTTGAGAGCCCTGTTTCAGTTTTGGATCCATCGGTGGAAATGTATAAGTGATCGGGATAGTGTGTCATAATATGGTCTAAAATTCAGCGTTGGGGCGTGGAGATATTTGAAGCTGCATTCCTGTTGTTAAATCACAGGAAATTTGCGAGTTAAGAACACTGTATGGAGTTGCTACGCAGGGAAAGTGTACATCTTTTTGGCAGATATTATAGTTAGAACGTTGTGGTTTTGGTTAAGGATAATATTTGGGTTCTTTGAAATCATTTGACATAGTTCTATAAGGTTAATGTTAGCTATATGATTTGTATTGGAGATGGTCTTAATGAGGTGGGATTTGCCTAGGAATGATGCTCTATTTTTGAGGTAGGGAATACCAGATTCTGCTAATACTACATTGGTTGGAGTAGACATTCTGAGTCCTAGGGCCAGTTTAAGGGCACGGGCCTGTATGGATTCAAGTTTTGTAATAAGAGCTTTTTGACTAGGAAAATAAATGTGGGCAGCATAGTCCAATCTGGATCTAATAAGGGATTTATAAATTAGAATAAGAGTATCTGGGTGAGCGCCCCACCATACACCTCTCAGGAATTTAATAATGTTCATGGTGCGAAGGCACTTGCTGTGCAAAGACTGTATGTGTGATTTGAAGTTAAGTCTATTGTCAAAGAGGATTCCAAGGAATTTAGCAGCGTCTACGTCTGTCTTTTCAGTTGTATCTAATTGGAATTGGGTGCGTCCGGTTGTCAGTTTCTGATTATTAAAAATCACTATGTTGGTTTTTTCGGGAGAAAGATCAAGTCCTAATGAGAGAAGATTAGATTTTACCTTATTAAAAGTCGTTTCAATATCACATTTGGCTTTTTCCATTCGATTGTTCCTGGTATAGATTGCTATGTCGTCTGCATACTGGGAGACTTGGACGCTCTTGGGTATATCATCCAGAATGTTGGCAACATATAAGTTGTAAAGTAAAGGACTGAGGATACCTCCTTGTGGCAAGCCCTTGTATATTATCCTGGTGTCATGGAAGCTGGGAGAGCTGGCGAACCGGCAATGGGACCAGTTTGCAATGAATTGAAGAATATTTTGTGGGATTCCCATCTTGGCTAGAATTCTGAGGAGAATACTGGGTTGTACGTTGTCAAATGCAGCACTTACGTCAAGAAATGCTGCTATTGATGCATGCTAGATTGAGTACGTTGTTCGTGGAAGAGCGGCCCTTTCTGAACCCTGCTTGTGTTGGGTGGATGAGATCTTCCTTTTCAGTCCACCAGAGCAGTCTATTATTTATTAGTTTCTCCAAGATTTTATACATGCATGATGTGAGAGAGATTGGTCTATAGTTGAGGTTGTCTGGTTTTTTTAAGAAGAGGATCTGTGAATTGTTCCATTCATCTGGTATGCAGTGGTATAAGAAGAGCATTATACTATATGTCCAGCAGAAGGAGTCTGGATTTAGTAGATAAGTTCTTCAGCATTTTGTAGTCTATACCATCTAATCCAGGGGAAGAATCGGGATTCGATGAAATCAAATGGAGAGTCCAAGAATGTGTTTGTTGTTATTTCCATATTCATGCAAGGATTCGTCGGAACCCATGGAGGGGAGAGCTTGTCTGTGGCTATTTTAAGATTTTCTTTAAGTATATTGGTGTTTGTGCATTCTTTTTTCTTTATAGATGTCCATTTGTTTTTTAGAACCCTGATATGATTCCAAACATATGTAAGAGATGTCGTGTGGGAGAGGTTGGAAAGTTACGAAAACTTTCCCTTTTTTCTTTTTTAGTAGTTTTTTTGTTAGTGCTACTTGTCTTTTATATTGTATCCAATTACTGATGGTAGATCTATGTTGCCATGTCTTGAAGTAAGCCTTCCTGATTCTGATTTCTCTATCGCACTCCTGATCCCACCAAGGAACTGGATTTCTATGGATATGCGTGTTAACAGATTTTTTGTGAGGTGTGCTCTCGTGAATTGCCTGCTTCATAAATTGTACAAAGTGGAGATATTTTTCTACCGGGGGAGTTTCTTGTGCCACTGTGTTAGCGGTTAGATATTGGTCCATTTTCTGAGTGTATTCGTCCCAGTTAGTTCTTTTTGAGGAAAGCCTATTGTTCTTTGATTTATATATATTCTCAGCTATATTGAATGCTATGTGAATTGGGAAATGATCCGAACCAAAGGGATCCTCTTCTTGGGATACTGTGATTTCTTTGCCGATGCTTCCATATGTAAGGACAAGATCAAGATTGTTGAACGTGGTATTTCTGGAGTCATAGTGAGTTGATAGGTTGTGATTGATTAATTTTTCTAATTAATTTTTATCTAATAATTGTAATAAGGACCTTCCCGGACCATCTATATTGGTGCAGTTCCATTCAGTGTGATTGGCATTAAAATCGCCCATGATGATGAAAGATCCTGTGTCTTTCAGTGTTTGGAGAAAATTGTCCCAGGGTGCGTTCGATATTCTGTTTGATGGAGGTCTATAGCATGCTGCTATTGTGACTTTTTCCGAGAGGTTTGTTATTTGAACGCAACACGTTTCCGTGTACCCATCTGTTATTGTAAGATTGTGTAAAGGAGTGTATTTTAGATTTTTGGTGATAAATATTGCTATCCCGCCGCCTTGTCTTTGTTGGCGATCTTTTCTAATTGTGTGAAATCCTGTTAATTGAAAATGTATTTCTGGCCTTAGCCAGGTTTCAACGCAGATAATGATGTCTGCCTCCTTTGCTAGGTGGGTTACTTCCATTTTTTTATTCTGAATGCTTCTGCAGTTCCAGAATAGTATACGCAGAGAATTGTGAAATTGCGCGTCTTCGAAGTTTGAAACGTACGACAAAAAACTGTAAGCAGGCCATGGGCCGAGTTCGGCGAAGACGCCTTGTTTACGTTTTTTTCCGCGAGAACGAATCCGGCGTTTGAGCCTGTGTGTGTGTGTGTTTTGTGTGCGGCCGCAGGTGGTCGGTCGAAGTCGGTCGTCTTCGCGGTTTGTCGGTCGGTCGTAGCCGGTCGTAGCGAGTAGTTGTGTGTGGTCTGTCGTTGGCCGAACTAGACAACAGTTTTATGCGTTATTGAATAAAGAGTTTTACGTTCAATTCCTCTACGAATTCCTTCCAGTGTTTTATTTACATAATCCAGTTATTTATTGGTTCTCATTGAACAAGAATTGTTCATTGTGCGTTCTGCTTATATTGTTTTAATTAATTAAGAGTTTTGATTACTTTGAGTTTTTGAGGATGTGGAGGGGGCTGGTTTGTATTGTTTAATTGAGTGTAGATGGTTTGGTGTTGTGGAGAGATTGGGTGAGGGTTACCATGTTAGGGGTGTTGGATAAAGTTTTTGTCGAAGTTGTTGGACGTATCATGGATGGTGAGGAATTATGTTTGGTTTTGGGATTGTTACCAGTTTTGTGATGTACTGGTGAGGTAGAGATTCCTTCCGGTGTATTGTGGTTACCTGAAGTTGCATGTGACCATGTTTTGTTGGTAGTTGAGGCTGAGGTAGGTGCTTGTTGTCCTCCAATCGCCTTGAGTTGTAGGATAACTTCTTGAGGTTTTGGTTGAAGAGGGGGAAAGTTCTCCTTGTTGGTCTGAATATTTTTTGGTTTCTTGTCTGGAGTGTTCCTTGTGACGATTTGCTTCGCCTCATAGTAGCTAATGTTGAGTAGGGACATTTGTCTATTTATTTCTTTGTTGGTTTGGAGTGCAGAGCAGCTGGGGTGCAGACTCTGGTGTGATTCTTTGCAATGGGCACATGTTGGAGAGTCTATTATAGGGCAGTCAGATAGGTTGTGTCCTGGTTTTCCACAGTTTCTGCATATTTTTTCACTTCGGCAGAATTTTGCCGTGTGTCCTGTCTTTAAGCAGTTAAAGCACATTTTTAGGGGTTCAATATATGTATAGCTCTACTGGAGTATGGATGAAATTGTATAGTTTGATATAATCTGGTAGGTGTGTCCCCTCAAACGTTATAACTATGGATTCGCTTGGAACCCATTCCCACGAGCCTGTTTGTGAGTTTTTGGTTTTTCGGTTAAGTCGTCTAGCATCTAGAATTGAAACCGGAGAGCCTGTGAATTTTTTGATGTCTTCTAAGTCGCAGTCTGTGAAGAAGCCCTTGATGAGGTCTTTTCTTGTAGTCCGGAATTTGGGGATAAATACGTTGATTCCCTGTAGATCTTTGTTCATATTTTTAACGAAATTATTGGCGTGTGTAGCTGATTTAAATGGAATATTGAATTTTCCAAATCCTTCGTTTTTTATTTCTTCGACACCTTCGTTATTCTTGCTCAGTGCTTTCGCTAGCATAAGAGCGTTTTGGGAGTTTCTGGGCTTCACATGGCTTTTGTTAAAAATGGCCGAGACATACGCGGGGCCCTTGTGAGATGTTGGATATTGGTGGATTACGTATTCGCGTTTTCTTTTATATAAGAATGTTTCTATTTCCTTTTTTTCTGCATCTTTTACCTCTATTTCAGATCTCTGTCTTTTGGTGGTTGTCGATGTGTCCATGTTTTTCTTGGGTGCCATCTTGGTGTCACTTTTGCCTAAGGCCCCAGGGGCCCAGGCTTCGGAGTTTTCTATATCCTGGAACACTTTGTTGAGATTCTGAGATTTCGATACAAGTTTCCCTTTCTGATATTTTGGATATCGGCTAATGAAGACGGTTCTGTCTTATAAGGACGAGAAGAAAGAAAGAAAACACTAGGCATCCGCTCACGTTCAAATTCCGAGGAGTTCTCTCTGTCCCATAAAACAAAGGTTCGTACAGCGCCATTTCGTGCAGCGAAAAATGCTTAAACTGGTGGGCAAATGTTACCGACAGTGTAAGACAGGCAACAGAGTCTGCAGACAAGCTCGCATTAGGCCTGCAGACAAGCTCGCATATGCGAGCCGAGTTCGAGTCGAGTTAGTTTAATAACGTATTAGTAGATAACGTAGATAATGTTATTTTAATTGCACTACGCGAGTTCTAAAGTCTGGAAAATGTTTCTCGGAACGTAGGAATGTTTAATACAGTAATTCATCTATAACTGTCTAAAATGTCCAAACGCTAACTGTCTAGTCGCCTACCCATTCCACTGAGGGGCATACCCTGTGAGGGGCCGTGAAACTCAGTAGGCCTCGGCCGCCAAGCAATGTAACCCGATACCGGATCGGGTATGTCGGTGTGAGACCAGGAGACCACTACTAATCCAATGACAAAACATCTTTATTTTTTATTATTTTTATCAACTAGACGCACCACACTCAGGAATTTGAAAAAAATTGAGTATGAAACTTACGATAATATCTCATTACTGAAACTTTTGTTATTGGATTATTATTATTGCAAACAATTGTTATTGCATTATACAAATTCTAAATCTACATTACTCAACATTATATCCATTTTACAATCAAAATATATAATAAAACGTCCCAAACATTTTGCATTCTCAATATACTAAAATGTTTGATAATATTAATGTGCCGATCATCCCGGTATAGCTCGCACGACGTCATATTACGCTTGAATTTATTTCGAGTCAATCACTTCATACGAACTGTTTGTTTCCTGCGAGCCGTTCACTTCTGTGCGAGCGGCTCGCACCGTTCGAGTAGCTCGCATCGGTGCGAGTAGCTTGCATTGGTGCGAGTAGCTCGCATCGATGCGAGTAGCTCGCTTCGTTCGAGTACTCGACTCGACTCGAAATGCGAGTCCCGACTCGACTCGCATATGCGAGCTTGTCTGCAGGCCTAGTGTCAATATTATTGACTCAATACGATGATGTCGGTAAACTAGAAAATGTACAATGTTGATAAATAAGAAATCTTCATTATCGACAATCGCCTCATTCCCATTATAGTGCTGCCCCCTAGTCTAATTTTAGAATGGAACAGAACCTACCTCATTTTCTTCTGAAGAATCCTACCTTTTCTTTAGTCTGAACAGTCTGCAGTTTCATGAACAGGGGTTTTCTTAATCTCTTGCTTGGCTTGAAAATATTAAACCGGAGCGTGATGGAAACGATATTTAGATATTACAGACGAATTCTAAGTATATACCAATTACAAGTTTTCGTTCTATTATATGAAATTGAGAATGACAAACGAATTCTATAAAATAAATCATAGGACTGATAGGACAAGGAATTGTTGCAACAGCGACGTTGCAATGTTCCTCGAAGCTGTAATTGATAGGAATACTCAAAGCATTATATCTAAAAACAATGGTAAACCGGTCAAGGATAAAATGAGAATCCAAGACGAGTGCTTCAGAAATCGTTGTCGACTTCGCGACATCGGGACGGTTCATAAAAATGTTCTTTGTCTCGAGACAACACTCAGAATCGTAAAAAAAAACAACCAATCGATTTTGGAAGCATCGTCGCGGACCTATTTACTTCGGTAAAATTCCCTGAGGGCATAGAGCGGGAGGAAAGTCAGAAGCTTGCCAAAAATTGGCGCTGACGTCACCAAAATCCTAGCGTTGCAACAAATCACAAAAAAATCGGTATGCATCGCTATCGAGTTGGAGTGGCCGGATCTCGTGACTTAGCACCGAGTTCTGGCAAATCGTTTCGAAGCTTTTCTACAGTGACTCTGGACACACCTTTGCGAAAGATCGTCTAGGAAGTTTAATACAATGTACAGACTTATCGTGTAGAACAATATAATTGATATAAAACGAACGAATCAAATCAGGCACTATAGGGCTCAGTGATATCAATGGTTTAATAGCTGGGGTTTCGAAGACAAATCGATCGTAGAAATCATGAGGGGGTGGATCAATCTTGGCAGTGTCAAGGAATGCGACTGATGTGGTTCTACCTACCCCTGGCTAAACATCTTCGATCGGAATACTGAACATAATCTTTCAAAAAATTCATCTGACACACCGTTACATTCTATGTCCTGGAGTTACATTAAATGTACATCATCGTTCACGCGTAGCATACGAAAATGTCTTACATTGAATTATACAATTGTACAAAATGTCTTACATTGAATTGCACAATAGCAAAAAGTTTTGAGCAAAAATTAAGGAATTGTTCAATTTCTTAGATTTTTTCAAATTGTCATGAATATTCTACACAAAGTCGTTCCAAGGTCAATGATATTGTACATGTTAGAAAATCCATTTTTATCAATTACAAAAATTATAAAAATATGTGATTTTTTTTTAAGTCCCCAATGACCTTGTAAACTCGCAAGATAATGACTTTGATGGAAAAAACATGAATCACCATATTACGAAGGTGTTAATAAAGCTATAAATACCCTCATCCTCTTGTCAAGCATAAAATAATGAACTGTCTACCGTTATGTCGTTATGTAAAAATTGTAAAAAAATTCAGTAGTAGAACAAAATGTTGGAACACTGTGTAATACACCTAATGGTCCACATAACGGTAGAGGTTTTCGAAAATACTTTTACAATGCTTGGAGATGGTTGGACACTTCCTAAAATTAATGTTAAAATTTCTCATTCTGTACTTTATAAAAAGACATACTCATTCTTATGTTAACCCCCATACACTCAGAAATGGTTGCATAAAGGGCTCTATGGCAATATTTCACCCATTTTTGCTCTACGCTTTAAATGAATAAATTATAACTCAATCAGGTAGAGATCAAATGTTTTAGAGTATTCAAAAAGGGAAACTGAGTGAACTTTCACCTTGGGGAACGTACAAGGAGTAATATTTTTATAATAATTACTTAATAAAGTTAACCCCAATACGTTCTTAAAAAATAATTGCTTAGTAGATCCTTCTATAACTTTTATGTATAAATATTCGTTTCATACTTTGACGCGACCAATTGTGTTTCTTCTAAATTTCATATTTTAAATTAATACATTAAACTACGACACTGTTATAGAGATGTAAACAATTTTACAGTAACTCAAGCAGAAAATAGGCGAATTTTTAACGGAGTATATGAGGCTTAACAAAAATATTTTTCAAGACAAATATGTAAATAAATATAATGGTAGACGCTTAATTAGCTCGATCGAATACCTTTCGCCAGGGGTATAGACGATGGAAATAGATCAGGGACGAAGAAATACGGTTAACCGTCGCGAAACGCGTTATCTTCAACGAAATACTTTCATCTTTTTCTAAACCGGGAAAGTAACGCGTTTCGCCGTACAACGGAAGCTTACAAAATAGCCTTGAAAAGAGAAAAGAGAGAAAAATAAGTATTCCCGAAAAGAACGAATGAGAAATGTCTACTCAGTTGTTGAGCAATACGTCCGATATACCGCTACATTTAAATAACATAACATTTACTGGTATGTACAACTAAACTTTCGCATCGGCGACGAACGAAAACCGCCGGGCGAACCTCTGGTCGCTCGAATAGAAATTAAAAAATAAAAAGAAAAATGAAACAGTTGTATAAAAAATTAAATAATCTTCACGGTAATAAAATGTACACCACTGCTCGCGCGATGCGACCGTGCCGGCAGGACAGACACGATATGAATAAATAAATTCTCTGAAAGAATTCGAGGATCGAACGGTAACCATCTTGTTTTGGGCTACGCCCTCACGACCGGTCGCACCCTCGCAATGAAGACTCTGCATACATTAAACAGAGAGAGAGAGAGAGAGAGAGAGAGAGAGAAAGAGAGAACGAAACTCGATGAGTATTATTATGGTAAAATTAAAATGCATTGCACTCGATCCGTGCTGTACAATGATTAAAAACGAGCCGTGGCGACACGCCCAATGCACGCAAGCCGTGAAACTACACTGTTCAACATAATCGGATCGCCTCGACGTTGCAAGAAGTTGCTCGTGCCGTAGAAATCAAAAGTCTCGTAAAAATCTTATCTCTAAATCGTAAGAAAAATCCCCGATTATATTGAGCAGTGTGACCGAGTGGTCCTCGCGTTAAAAACACTGATCGAAGAGCGCCAAATTGATGACACTCTTCGGTTCGCAGTCTTCGCCGGAGATCTGCTTTGCCGGTAATTTTTTGGAAAACGGAGAGACGATCGTTGGAATTCGATCGCCGGAAGCTGTTCCTGAACTCGGAAGAGAAATTGAAATTGGCTTGAATTTCGCGATGGAAGCCGCCGATGTTTATAACAAATTAGTATGTATATGTGATATTTTAGCAGTCTGACCAGACATTTCACATTTGCGTAACACGGAACAAACTAGAGATTCAATGACGTGTTAATCGTTGGAAAGATTTAACGCTAGGTTTACGGTGATTAAAAATAACAAGAACGTGTGTATCCCAATTCTTAGCCTTTTTGTTATAATGTACATCCAAACAAATAAATTTGTTGAATAATTCCCCATGGATGCATCTTTACAATCTCCATAATTTTAAAATGAAAAATATTAGAACACGTCATGTTGACACATCCTGTAAAACTGGTGTTAAAAGCTAATTAAAATTGTTAGAAGAACCATCGGTTGATTTGAATGTATCAAAAAATGATAACAAGAGTAACTATAATGATTTTTGTTCTTTCTTTTACCGTTAACCTTAAATATCGAACATCATGCGTCCCATGGATAAAAACGCTAATAAAATCATCTAAAATGAATTTGATGCGACAATTCTGTCCAGTCGAATTGCTAGAAAATCACACTATGTTGTTCTATCTACCAAAGGGTGATAGAAGTTAAAAACAAAACCACAGCCACGCGAAAGAAAATACCGATCATCTTTCTCCACTGAACGAAGATATTGCATTGCGAGGCTCGGCTTGGTACAGGAATGCATCGCCGTCATCATGCAGCGAAACGAAAACGTATAAAAAACGATAGTTCAATCTTATTGCAACGTCCACATCCTTCTTCTTTCCTTATGTTTCGTTACATATTAAAATTACGCCGAGCATCGCACGACCGAATGCCTTAGGTTCCAAAGAAACCTAACGCGAGGATGGTTCGACTTTTCGATCGCGATTTCAGCTCATTCTCACAAGGGACAAGCGGAGACGAGGCAGTAGGTATGTTTGAAAGTTTTGTGATTTCTGTTGTTCAAAAAACGTGTAACAGTTCTTTCGTTGATAGAATCCTGTCTCGCGATAACACCAATATGAAAAATGATTTGGCACAAGGTTCTAACGTGAACGTGGAAACGGTGGCGCCATCCTAGAAGAATCGCGTCTCCGCTGAGAACCGCATCGTCTCTGTTCGCCTCCGTTTTTAATTTAGAATTGAATTTTTTACATCCTGCTAGAGATAAATATCCCCCCCCCCCCCCATTCTCTCGAGCCAATTTATCTGTACAATTTACTCGCGTCGCATTTTTCAACTCACGCGCTTATCGCGATCGCTTTTCGGCTCGGAGACGCGCGACGCACGTATTTACAGTTTTACAAGATGAATTATGTCCTCCCTGTCGAACCTCTCGCATAAATCCATTGAAAACTGTACGATGGACGAACTAAAATTCGAATCAACACCCTCGTACACTCCTCGACAAATAGTCATCCGCAAAAATCGCGCGTGAGATTTTTCACATTTTTTACAGACTTTTGTTTTACAATTAGTTTCCACCAATTAAATATCTGTTCATAATCTCGTTGATTAAATTACAACACAATCACAGATAAAGGAAAAAATTTGTGGTATATAAAACAGAAATAAGTGAATTTTTAATTAAGAGATATACGAGGGTTGAAAAATAAAAAAAAACCAACCCTTTCGGGCTTTCAACGGAAATCAAACGACCGCCCAATTAATTTATATACAAATAATGTACATAGAGGATAGAGCTGCAGTCTTGTGGGATTTTGGGCCACATGTTCGGGTTAAAAATAACTAAGATGTATTTTTCTGTTGATTACATCTCGCGGTTTACCCTATCGACGCGGTTGCCCTGAAATGTACCACGTTCAATCGATAAACCCGATAATGTGGCGCAAAAATACATTCGACGTCAGGACTGCCCTATATTTATTGAGTTCATGCATAAATCCTGTCGCTTATGTTTGTAATACAACTTCATGCAATTATTTGTTATATGTACACGTGTCTTGCATTGTTTTAAAATTCTACTCTTCCTCTTTTAAACACGTCTTGAAATTTTTGATTCAATTAAAAAATCGCTTCAAGTACAACTATGCAATGTCAAATTGATTAGATTCGACAGAAGCTTTTGAACAAATCAAACAATTCGCGACGCATTTGAAAGAGAATGAACGGAACTTTAAAATTATATAAAATGCATGCACAACAAAAGTTTATGTTCAAGTGGAGACAGGATATATGCTTCGCCATAATAATCTGCATAGGAAAGAAAGAAATCCAGAAGCTAAATGCTTCCGCAACAGGTTTCGTCAACGTAAGAACCGCAGGACCCTGAGGCTCGCTCGCTGTTTTTCACATCGGGAGGACTATATGACTGCAGATCTTTATGCAAAATTCCCATTTTCCCATGTTACTGTATGAAAATCAAAACAAGGTACAAATCCTTTCCGCCCGGTAGGATATTCCTCGTGGTCAACGTAAAATAACTAAGCTAAATAATATTTTTAACATAGGTTTTCGCTCCTGCATTCTCTACGAATTCAACCACGCGACAAAGCGCATAAAGATCCGCAGTCCGATCGATGAAAATGCCGGTCCCAATCCTTCGAACGGATGCAACAAACTGGATGCTCTCGGCTGGCCGTTGCAGTACGATGCATCGTAACGATTCGATGCCTTGATTAGGGAATTGCACGATATAATTAGCATATATCGCGGACCGGGCGATAGTGCGCGGCGTAAAACGAAACGAAGGTTCGCCGCGCGATTAGAATCACATTTCACTCCGGTAGAGTTCGAAAGGTCAACAATCTTCCTCCTGCTAGTACGGCGTCTCGAGGCAAGATCACAGAATAAGGCGCATTGTCACCCACGGTTTTGTATATGTATACTATAATCGTATATTTCTATACGATTCTCCGTCATTTGTTCCTTCGTTCTGTCTTATCGCTAAATGCAGGTGGAGTCCGGGTGTTGACTGGCGGACTTTCGTGTCTTCTTCGGCTCCTTCGTGGTCAATTCCTGAGAAGGCCTTCGCGGACTACCCAGTGTAACTAACGCAGACGCTACTGCTAAGCCGGCGCTCTGGCCGGCCGGCGTATACGGTTCACCGCCAGTAGGCAATCTGACTAGCAACGACAGGACCGCGGCTCTGTTGCCGCAACAGGGCTCCAACGCGATCGGACTAGGTGCATCCTGAAACGATTTACCAAGTTAGAAGAAATCCAACCTTGAACCCCGCGCAGTGGTCTAAACTGGCTCTGGCTGAGCAAAAGTTTAAAAATCCGATGATTCGTTAACATCCTCGTCTTTTAATGATTTGACACTTTCTAGGCCAAGAATCATACAGTTTTTACTGTTGAGGCTTTCATGGCCCTGCCTCGCTTGCAAACTTTACAACTATTATAGAATAGTTTCATCGAAAAGAAATACCGATATTAGTGCTGTTCTAAAATAGAGGAGCTAATTCATGTTATACCCGATGTATGTAGCTCGTGTTATAGCCAGATCACTATATTAGCGGAGCACCACAAGATACACTCCTATATCGATATGCCTTCTAACTCTGGTTGAAGCTAGCTGCAATGCTTGCAGAACATTAAGGAAATTTTGCTTAGCCGGAGTCAATAGTCTAATCTGAATAGAGTCTAGAGAGCCTAGTCTCTAGACTCTAATCTATAATAGTCTCGAACGTGTTAATTCTTTAAAGTAGTTAATCAAGATGCAAACCTTTTTCTTCTTACGGCAATTGGTCAGTTCGGACTCGCTCCGTTCCGAGTCTGAATTGTTGACGTCTCGCCTCTCGATTTCGACTAGCACTTGGCTGAACGGCCTGTTCGCCATCTGCTCCATCTCTACAAAGTGTCTCTGTCTTCTTCTGTACATGTCATACTTTTGTTTAATCTTCCAGAGGACTGCGGCCACCAATAATAGAGCGAGGAAGCACCTGGGTGGTGGCATGTAATCTCTAGTTTACAAGTAAGTACTGCCTGAGGCTTAGGACAACACAAAAGCGTAGACAATTTTGAAGAAGAAAAAAAAAGAAGAAGAACACGCTCGATCGAATATTATAAGTCGCTTCCATTAGTCGTTTCTCTCTTGTGCGAAACACAGATCGGAAAAACGCGGTTTTGAATACACTCTATAAGATTTAGTTTCTTTCCTCGAGGATGAAAGTGTTTTAGGTACTTACGTGCAAAATGTGATGAAGAACTGTTGGAGATTCAGCTTGGAATACTGGGAGAAGGAGATCTGGATCCACACCGGTGGCTGAAAGTCGTACACGTAGACGTAGAACGTGGTCAACGTGTTGTTGTCCTCGCTGCCGAAACTGTAGTCCGCTTTGCTGAAACGGTGCTTGTACATATTGGTCGTGCAATTCGCGCCGAGCAGTAACGGTATCTCTGCTGTGTTCGCCTTTTTAATTGTGACATTCATCTTGGCGAGAACGGAACACGTAATGGAAAATTCTGCGTCGATGTCGGGCTTCGGTGGTGAGTTCTTGAAATTGATGGCTTTGTACTGGCGATCCTCTTTCTTGCTCAGGTTGAACGTGAATTGGTAATCGATCGTCAAATCGTCTACGAAAAGAAACATATTTATTAAAATGGTAATTTACTGTATTGATAACTAGACTGCGGATTTTTATGGAAAATAGACATTGTCAACGTTTAGAGCAAGACACAGAAACCACTTAGACATTTATTTCTTTCTTTTTTAATCATTTTTATAATTGGGTAAAAGCAATGCAACAGTAGTTTTGAATCCTTTAAATGTTTGCACCAGCGTTGCATACGATCTACTAATTTCTCTCATAAATGCGTGAAATCTGCAGTTTATTGATAAGAGTAAACAGGTTGGTAACGAATTCGGTCACTCACAAAAACACGATCCCTTGTTTGTAGGATCCCCATGGTAGAGACTAGACACGTCGCATCGCTCGCAATGATCCCCAATGATGCCTTTAGTCGTGCAGAAACACTTTCCCGTCTCGCTGCTGCATTGTGTGCCTTGGTTGTTGCAAAAGCAGGCTGAAACGGAAGAGTGTAATTGAACGACCGCTCGCCATCGACAGATTCGATGACAGACCATCTAACGATTAAAGTAATTTACGTTGACAAGTCGCGCCGTTCAGGGGGTTCCCGTAATAGCCGGGTATGCATTTGTCGCAGTGAGGCCCATATGTCAAATTCCCGCATGGCTGGATGCACACGCTGCTATTTGGAAGACACTTGCTGTGACCATTGCATTGACAAGCTGTAATCATCGTTTATAAAACGTTAGAACTTTGCACCACCACCACGTTTAACGTTTCCTACAAGCGTGGGTGATGTTTTAAACAAGTTCTCTTACGATTCTCTTTTTACTCATTGACAATTTTCCTTTATCGAACACACTACACCCAACAGTTTTTAAGAATCTATAATTCATAATCGAAGATTTCTTTATAAATTTGAAACATACATAGTAGTACATACCATTTTTAATTGCGAACAAACAAGTTTAATCATCTCTTTTGCGATTATAGTTTCGACCAGTGATCTTCCGAAGACTCTGACAACTATTACGGAATACCGTAATCTTCACTTACTAGGACACTTGGTAAAATACCACCGCTCAAACGGACACATGTCGGCGCTTTTACTGCTAGGACCTCGTGCTCCGCCTCGCAAACACAGCCCCTTTCCGGTTCCAGAACCATCGTCACACCAGCCACATCCAGGATCCGAGCGACACGCCGTGCAAGACGAGTAAAATGTACACCATTCCTTCCCCGTCTCAGTGGGACGACACTTAGTGTCACTTGTAGTCCATTCTCGGCACTGTCCGTAAGGGAAGCTCGCCAGGTATGCATTTTTGTCCACGCATTTCCTTTCGTTCTGGCACCAGATGCAATCCGACTCCGTGCAGTTTTTGCAAGAATTGTATTCCACGCATGGGCCGCGGCAAGAATCAATGGACAAACGCTGAGCTTGGATAGTCCCGTTCAAAATGGTCACCTGCAAAAAGCATCCCCTAATATAACACTTTTTTTCTTTGTGCTAATGCATTCCAATTCTTTACCACTCGGTTGAAACCATCGACTATTTATTACTGGATCTAACAAGAAGATGAACGTTGATCTCGAAACAATAGTGCTAATTTGATCTAGCCATACAACGGCGCTGCGTTCTCTTCGCACTCTTTAGGACCCAGTTCTTCAAGATAAATGTTCATCCCTTGATCGGTCGATCATGGTTTTCCGATCACACTGACCTCGCGAGCTTTAGAGTGGGGTTTGCACCGATCCGGTCCGTTCGACCAGGACCAGATGCAGTGGGGGTTGCTGGTGCACGCGTGGCACGTGTGCAACTGCAGGCACTCGATTCCGGTATGAGCGTCGCACTGCTCCAGGTCCTTGATCGCCTTTGTCGGCGGCGCGTTCGCATTGTCCCGGCATATTTCGTGCGAGCAGGTTTTCCCGCACCAAACGCAATTGTACGAGGTCTGCACGCATGCCACGCAGTCCGAGAGCACCTTACACAGCTCCGTGTGGGATGTCATGCCACGTGGCGGTGTGTCATCCAGGCATCTCATGTAGATCCCGTCGTGCATATCGTCGGCCATCAGGAAGTGTCGCGGTATCGAGGAGATCTGCTCACACCTGTTCTCCCGCTTGTCCCAGACACACTTCACTCCTGTTCTCGAGTTCAAACACTGAATCTGGTTCGTCAGGTGCTCGCAATTCCCCGGTGTGTATCTGTTGGGACAACCATAAATTAAAACTCAATAATAGCTGATTTTATACAGGGTGAACAACGTAATATCATTAGTTAGAACGTCTTCCATGCCTAAAATGTACATCATGCAAAACATTGCAAAATCAATGCAAAACATTGTGCGTATACGATGCAAGAATACAGGGTGGTCCGCTTAAATAAGAACACCTAAATATCTTTTCAGGTTATTCTGATGCAAAAATTATTTGTTACGTAATGTGCATAGTGTCAATGGACCAAATATTTGGCACGAATATTTTTTTCCGAGGGTCATTTTTTTCGGAGTTGTCAAAGTCATCGATGTTTTTTGATACATAACTACATTTTTCTTTTTATTGCATCGTGTAACTGATGGAAAAATACATTCAGATATGTATAATAACATGACCTTGAAATGACCTTGATCCTCGAAAATTAAAGTTTTACCTAGAACTGATGTCGAATATCTTCGGCCATGACTCCTGAACCTACGAATGCGAAGGAAATATTTTTTATCGCACTAAGAATATCGATCAACAGATGTGTGTATGTGTCAACTGTTAAAACAACACTCATGTTCTCTTAAGTTATCATCAGAGATGTTCAAAATAGTGTCCTTCTACGTTGATACATTTTCTGAAACGTGCAATGACCGACTGTACAGATCTTTCAATTGTTTCGGAATTAATATCAGCACAAGCTCTAACTATTCGGTTCTTCGTATCCTCTGGTGTAGTTGGTCGTTCATTATATGTAAACTGTTTGTTTCAATTTCCCCCACAAAAAAAAGTCCATTGGTGTGAGGTCTGGTGAACGCGGTGGCCATCCTAAAACTCCGGTACGACCAATCCATCGATTTGGAAATTTTTAATTGAAAATTTGTTTGACAAGACGTGTAGAATGAGCCGGACAACCGGTACATCATGAACAAGCATTTGTAGCTCATTTTGCAAGAATGTTGCATACTTTTCTCCATTTAAAGTACCGTTTATAAAATGAGGACCAATTATTTGATTATTTAATATGCCACACCAGACATTTACACTCCACGGTCTTTGTTTATCCACTAATCTTAGCCAGTGTGGATTGTCAGTTGATCAATAATGCATGTTTCTTAGATTTAGCTGTCCATGGTTGGTGAAAGACGCTTCATCAGTAAATAGTACTCTTTTAAAAAATGATTCGTCATTTTCGTATTGCTGCAAACCCCACCGAGAAAAATTCATACGATTTACAAAATCTGTTCCGTGAAGGTCCTGATGTAACGATAGATGATAGGGATGAAATTTTTCTTCTTTCAATATCCGTATTATGCTTGTTTTAGAAATGCCTGTTTCACGCTCGAGTTGTCTTAAACTCACTTGTGGAGTTTCGTTAACTTTATCGACAATAATTATTTTGTTTCTTTCGTTCGTAACAGTTCTGATTCTTACACGCTTTTTGACAACAGTACCAGTTTCACGAAAATGACTGATCAACTTTTTATAAGTAGAAAGTGATGGACAATTACGGTCTGGAAATTTATCTTTATACATTCTAACTGCTTGCCTTAAACAATGATCAGCTTTACCGTAAATGAAGACCATATCAACTTTCTCTTGCATTGAGTAATTCATTTCAAACAGCACGTCGATACACGGATAGATACATTGAAACTGATCGGAATTTCAAATCGTTAGGTATCATCAGTATTGTGATAGTAAACATGTTTATTTACATTCACGCTCTTGATGTAGAGTCTTGGTCAAAGCCTACGATCTCAATAGACAGCAGTTCTAGGTAAAACTTTAATTTTCGAGGATCACGGTCATTTCAAGGTCATATTATTATACATACATATCTGAATGTATTTTTCCATCAGTTACACGATGCAATAAAAAGAAAAATGTAGTTATGTACCAAAAAACATCGATGACCTTGACAACTCCGAAAAAAATGACCCTCGGAAAAAAATATTGGTGCCAAATATTTGGTCCATTGACACCATGCACATTACGTAACAAATAATTTTTGCATCACAATAACCTGAAGAGATATTTAGGTGTTCTTATTTAAACGGACCACCCTGTATACATACGGTAATAGCGAATGTTTTTTCCCTCACCTGAGCATGTCGGACAGCATCTGTCCATCGAATCCTCCGTAAATATACATCGACTTCTCGAAGACGGTAGCACTATGCCCATACCTAGGCAGATCAGTCATTTCCTTGGGCATGGGGAACTGGTGCCACGAGTCGCAGGTCACATCGTACACTATAGTGTCCGCGGAATAACACCTGATACCGTCCGAATGATTTGTATCGTTATGCATGTTGCCGCCGAAGACGATCATCAAACCACCAGAGACGAATACGGCCGTGTGAAAGAAACGAGCGGATGGCGCCGAAGTGAGCAACTTCCACTCACGATAGTTCGGATGATACGAGAACAATCTACTGGTCAACACTTGCGTGCTTTGGGACTCGGACACGTAGCCGCCGTACACGTAGATCAGGTTCGTTAGGGGATCGTAAGCTGAAGTGTGGCCGTAGCCACCTTTCACTGGGAAACCGATTGTTTCGACTATTTGCCATTCACGGGTGCTCAAACAGTACTCCTGGACCACGTTCAGGTAGCCGTATTGAGGCGAGTAGCCGAAGATCACGACCATCTTCTCCTTCTTACCATGGCTCTGCACTAGAGTCGCGGTGTGTCCAGCTACCTGTGTGAACGCTTGCGTTAGAACACCATAATTCAAGTACCGCGAGTGTTGTTATTAGATTGAAGTGAATAGATTGGCAGAATGTAAAAAAACGTTGATACGCGGATATGTACTACGGATCTTTATGCAAAAGAAAATTGTTCATGAAAATGTATTTTCTCTTTGAATCTTCATCTTTAAGAATTGAAAATAATATAACAATATCCATAAATTTTTATAACGTCTTTTACATTCGACCTATCAATTTTTGCCATAAATTCACGAAGTCCGCAGTCTCCTAATGACTAGACATTTATTATATTCTCCTTATCTTCTCCCTTTCTGCGTCTAAATCTCTGGATCTTTATTAAAAATCAAAATTGTCTTGAACAAGTGCGAGACACAGATGCCCGCAACAGAAATCTTTTTCTTGAATAATTTTCGGAAGTTGTCCGAAATGATATTAAGATCACCTTTAAGGGGCCGCACATGGACTTGTTGTTCTGGCAGTTATCGTGCACGGTAACGTTCTCCCAAACTTTAGCGGAGACGTCAAATGCCCAAATCTCATTTGTCACCGTGGAATTCTGTACAACCCCGCCATACATGAATATCTTGTCGCCGAACAGTACGCACGAGTGAGCGTATCGGGGCAACGGAACTTTCTCCTCGATGCGAGGTATCTCCCAAACATTCCCATTGTAATCGTAAACGTATATCATCTTGGCACGGTGGAAGCTCTCGCCTCCGACCACGTACAACGAATCCTTCCAAACGATGGAGCAGTGACTAGCCGAACCCTCTGGCGAGAAGTCTGTGTACGTCACGGTTTCCCAGAAACCTCTATCGCTCCTCTGGCTGCAGTCTGCGCCTGAATCATCAAAATTTCTCGGTATTAAAGCGCGAACAACTCGTTATTCTCGTGGGACAACTCCCTGGGGTACCGATGCACTGGAAACTTGGCTAGACAAATTCTTAGAGTCACGGTAAACTATTGCAGTATCAATGCAGTACAATTTTAGATGATAGTTTTGCTTTTCGAACCTTGTTAGATTATAAAAACTGTTTTACTATTATAAAAACTGTTTTACTATTTTTGTTATATTTGATACACTTGTTTTTTATCATAAATGCATAAAAACTGCCGTCTCCATACTGATTTATGTTTGAGGCATAAAAATATGCATTATTGTAAATAGTACACGTATAATGTTACTGCACAATGATTTTGTACACGATATTGTACAATGAAAATGTTATTGAGCGTTGTTTGTAAAACTTTTAGCTATTGACACAGTAGTTAAGAAGAGCACAGCAACAATATTTTAACATTTTTCCTTAACGAAGTCAGAGGAGTTGAAAAAGATGAACAACCGTTCAGTTAAAATTCGGCGTGTCTTCAATCTTGTCGAGCATTGTATAATGTTTATTTGGAAGATCGGTGATCTATGAACGTCCTTGATCCCCTGACCCACAGCCACAGTCCATCAACTTTAGTCCAATGAAGGTCCGCAGATAGATGCAAGTTGCAAAACGCGTGAACCCGTGAACTTCGCTTTCGACTCTGAGAATAACTTTCCAGTTTCCAGGCGTGTCGGCGGTTTTCCTTGCGACTGCTTTCGAACCACTCTTCCGATGCTGGTAACCAGGGAAATCCAAATGCATCCTCACCCTTGTAACCGTGGACGCAATCGCAGTGGTGCGATTCGCGGTTGCACTCGCCCTGCCCGTAACTGTGCGAACAATTGTTCGGGCAGACTTGAACCTCGCAGGCCTCGCCGGTCCATGTGGCGTCGCATGTACAAACACCGTCGATGCACACGCCATGCCCCGAACAGTCCGTGTGCGAATACCTAAACAATTTTGCAAACTTTTAACAAACCACTGGAAATAAGTTCAATTTTGCTTTCCTTTCAAAAAACAATCCGATTGCAGAAGATAAAAGTTTAACATACTCCGAGTGAAAATATACTATAGGTACATATACATATTTATACTTTATTCAGTCCCCTAAAGCTAAAGAAACATTTTCTGCACACAAGAAGGAATTGTTCCATCCTTATCATCGTGCTCCGCGAACAATTTCAAATTGATCTAAACTTTTCTTGTAAATTGTGAATCGTTTTTTAACTGTCAGATTTATGATCCAACAAAAGTAGTTAAAGGACGCGCGCAACGCACGTGTCCGGTCTGTATCTCGGTCTAATCACAAGGTAAACACACGCTTATCAGGTGTACGGGAGTACAGGGATAAACATTTGTTTAATCGATGAACAAATACCTTCGCTGCTGGGTGGGTTGTTCGGGAGGGGGGAGGAGGAGGAGGAGGAGGAGGAGGAGGAGGAGGAGGAGGAGGAGGAGGAGGAGGAGGAGGAGGAGGAGTTGGTCGGTGAACGACAAGGGACGGATTTCACCGTGAAAGGAGGAGGAACACGGGACACTGTTCTTCAGTTCACAATCACACGTGTCCATGCTCGCGAAACCAGGATTTACGTGGGTAACCACACAGTAGGATGTTGCTCATGGATTTTAATGTTGCGATATGTGCGTGGACACATGTCGGGAGAGATTATAAAGATGTTACAGTCACAGCGTTTCCATTAAACTCTGCTTCTTTTTCGATGATGTAACTCGGATTCGTATTAATATGGATACATGTATTGTATACATATTTGTATACTGACACGCATTAAAAAGAGGAGCTCAATGTTACTTTGCATTGTAGTGTCGTCTAGAAGGATCAATGTTATGTTAATGGAATACGATGTGTTTTTAATAAAACCATTTTACGAAAAGACGAACGAATGTTTAATGATTAATTTCGTTCGCGAAATTGCGTTCCACTAACCAGAAAATACCGTAATCTTTTAAATAATTAATCCATCTTAACTCCTCTAAAGCATCAATAAACTATCACCATTGAAGAAAAATCGAACCATTTATGTGAAACGCTATATGTACTTATTTATTCCAAGACAAAAAGTGTAAAGAATCTAAAATCTCATCTTCATAATACGTATCATCCTGTATAAATGAGTCGGTGTCGATTAAAAAGACATTGTTAGGTCCGTGTAATAATGCGTCGTTTCCATCAGAAAGATTTCAAGAAAAAAGAAACGAGAAAGGTAAACCAGCTGTTGCAGAAGACTTGTCAAACAAACCGTTGTATGCGCCGCGCAAACACCCTCTCGACGGGAAAAACGAAAGCGGAACTAGGAAGAGAGGAAGAGAGGAAGAGTGGGAGACAGACGAAGAGAGAGAGAGAGAGAGAGAGAGAGAGAGAGAGAGAGAGAGAGTGACAGAGAGTGAGAGAGAGAGAGAGAGAGAGAGAGAGAGAGAGAAAGAGAGAGAGAGAGCGCACACAAATAAATACGCACACGGTCGGCAAACAAATCATCCTATCTGGTTGATCAAACAGGGAGACATGAACGGATCCGTTGTGTACCTGCTGGGGCAAGCGTTAATCTTGTAAGTAATATTGAAGCCGCTCATGTTGTAGGCGACGTCCGAGTAGAAGTGCAGCAGCGCACTTCCGGAGCGGGCGATCACTTCCGGCACGCGTCGCACGTGGTAGCCATCTTTGTGCATCAGGCCGGAGAAGACGGCCAACAGCGGCGCCTCGACGCTGTCACCGTCGTAAATGTACAGGTGATCCCAGCCGCATTCGGTCGCAAACTGTTTCACGTGCATCCGGATCGTGTAGTTCGGGCTGCTCTCGATCAGCCAGGAACACTTTACGTCCGCCGTATAGTTCCCGACCCCGTCGTGGATCTGACCCATCGGCTCCGACAGCCTGCGAAAAACAAACCATCAACGTTATCCTCCAAACCACTCGACACACATTTGCTATTAACACGTTCGCTACCAGCACGTCTTCCGGTACTGATCTTCATAAATTTTTGCAATCGTCTACTGTAGTGTATACGTACGCGTACATAAAAAGAATTGTTGAAAAATATACATACATATAATATTATATAAAATATACAAGATTCGAAGGTGTACAAAGTTTAAAGGTATACGACTCTTTAATGACAATAATGTGTCTGAATTGCGGACGGAATGAGCCAATGAATTTAAATGAATTCTACGGAAAATTTTCAACAAGATTAGGTCGATCTTGTTGAAGGGATCTTTGTCGCGTCTCGGAGCTTTACAAATCTTCTTTATACGGCGAAGACAGGGCCGAGCGTTCTCGAGCGGTCTGTTGTTTAAGCTTAACGCCACTTAACGCGTTTGAAACGGTTTCCGCGAGAACGAGGCGAAACGCGATTAGACCGCGAATTAAATGCGTTTTGCGCCAGGGCGGAAGTCGCCTGGTGGAACAGTCTGAAGGGGATTCATCGCGCGAAGCAATCTCCGCAGACGACGCGCGACGGCGAGTCTCTCGCCTCGGTCGCTAATGAGAACCCAGAGGCACCGGAAGTGCCGAGTCTGTAAACTGTAAACTATAAATTGCGACCTTCGCAAGCTCACGCGGCCCGGAACACGCTTCGAAAGAGAAAGTGCCGGCATGGCACCAGGATGAATTTCCATTGTGGATGCGCCGCGCCGCCTACGCGTTCTGCGAACAACAGATTATGGAAAAGCGGAAAATATATATATGTCGGAGAAAAATGCTAAGGCCATCTTTCATCCTTTCAGCGTGGAAATGGAGAAATCCCATTTTGGAAAAATTCTGGACGTTTGCACGGCAATAATTTCTTGGGTTAGATATAGTACAACGATAAACTTAAACTCATTTTTAAGCTAAAATTCTCTATTTTCGCCATCGTTAATTTTTTGCTAAAAAAATTTTGCAGGATAGAGCAGGTGGAAATCCGAGGCCACGTTTGTCTTAAAAAATGCTGCAAATTGAAGCTAAAAAAGTGAAAAAATTTATTCGTGAATGAATCTGGTTGAAGTTTCCCCATTGCAAGGAGACCTAAAAACTTGATCTAGCACGTATGTAAGTACTAGTAGTACGTCTAGACAAGCGACGGGCGACGAGGAAAGATAGCGGAGTACGATAACGAGCCTGTAAACGTAAACTGTAAACTGATAAAATGGTAATGCCGATGCACCACCGCGATTTCTTGCGATTCTTTGTTAAATTTGAATGGCGACGGGAAGAGTCGTTGAATAAGCGGTCTCGCTTGGAAACCTTGAACATGCTCGAGAGAAGATTAACATCTCTTATCGCGGATCGTAAACAATACTAAAAATAAAACAAAAGAAGATTTCAATTGCCGAGGAAATTGCTGACAATCCCAGGCAGAAATCCGTGTACATAAATGGATACCGAACATAAAATTCAAGCCGTTTATCAACGGAGCTTGACACAGTCTTTTTGCGGTAATCGATCCTCGTATAATCTCCGCGTAATCGAACAGTGAAGCCATACTCGGGAATATCATATGAAACAGTGTGATTTAGAAACAAAAAAATTCAACAAAAAGATGTCGTACGAGAGATCGTAATTGCGCGTTGATAAACCTTGATAAGTCCCGCGTCAGAATCGCGATGACGCCAGAAATTAGCATTGATCCATCACCGAGCAATAAACATGTAATTTGCCGGGCAACTAGCCGATAATTATTCGTGACATTATTATGATAGTTGTTATCGTTACGGCGTGGCGCGGCGCGCGGTACATTTGCTAGCTAGAGACTCACCGCGAAAGCAATAGGAGCGACAGAACCTGTATAAAGCAAAATTGATGTCACGAAAACTGAAATTTCAGGTACGGTAAAAAGAAATACAGTAAAAGCTCGTTCGTTGTCCAAAGGCCGGGTCTGAGAAATGG
>CM052210.1:8676-95717 GCA_028454225.1 Lasioglossum leucozonium | reverse complement strand
AAAAAAAAGGTCCTACTTGTGGGTCACAAGGTCAAAGTATCACAAGGTATCTATCTATCTATCTGTCTGTCTATCTATTGATCTATTTATCTATCTACTTATCTATTTCTTTCTTCTATTGTTGTATTGTTTCACTTTTAACGAGACAAACATAGTGAATCTAAATGTTAACGTAACGTAAACATAGTGAATCTAATCTGTGATTGAAACTCAAAGTGTACAAATCGATTCACACATATACTACCAATATACATATGATACAACATGAATATACAGCAATTACAATTTACTAATACAGATCGTTATTTCAGGATATTGGTATTACCGTGTTTTTTTATTACTGCCTACTATTCAATCCCGAATGGAATAAATACATATACATATATGTATAGCAATGTTACTATAATTGAGCTTCAAACAACATGTAACTATTCACAAACTAGAGCGCACAATATGTACTCATTAAAACAACGATTACATTCTAGAAATGTGATTTGTTACTTCAGAATATCTCTATTGTATATCGTATTATTCTATTTTTAACGAGACCGGTATACAGTGTAGAGGCATTAATCTATTCTCAAGCTTAAATGTTTATAAAACAATTCATATTCCACAGAGTATATGATGTTCATTAAATCGCTATTATACTCTAATGACATAATTCATGACTTCAGAAAGTTTCTGCTGAATGAAACAGACATCGAGGTCTTCCTGTACTCGATCTACACATATCCAGCTCTCATCGGAGTATACATACATACATTATACCCTAGGAAGTAATTAAACGTGAATTTAATTAGTCCATAAAAAAATCAGTTCATTATTCTCTTCCAATTATTTTTATAATAAGCAACTTGGATTCAAGCTATACCGGGTATCTAAACAGCATCGAACAACCAACCAAAATTCACCGATTGAAACAATTGTATATATGTAAATACACTATGAGCCGTTCGATGCAAAATGGTGCAAGTCAACACAATTACTTATTGGATAACGAGGAATTAAGTAAAAGTACTGTGGAACACAAAAATATTGAAGGATCTTATGCATTAAAATGTTAAATTGTATTAAAATTATTTTATTTAATGGCGATTGAATCCTTGAGACGTGACGTTGACACTTTTGCCTTGAACGACTCTTATGTAAAAAAAAAAGCTATTGTAGCTCCTCTATAGCTACAGTCTAAAATACGAAACTATTTCGCAATCTTAATGAGAGCGTCTCGTTCTCTCATTCTCTACCAGAATACAAAAGCAACATCTGTGTTTCGTAGATCGACGCAACTTGGTATTCTCCCAGTGTCGCTTAGAGCACGACGCGCATTTTCTATTCGCTGTCGCAACACCGTATCGTTCACAAATACATTAACAAATCGAGGATACGATCAACAGTCCGATCATAAAATTATTCAAATTGTCAAGACCAGCGAAATCAATGCGAGTTTGGAAACTATCCTATCACGTTAGAGAATTTCTGATATTTGTACAAATTTTTTATCGATTGAGAGATTTATTCATCTTACAACCAATAATTTCCCTATCCAAACAAGAGAAATTGTTTCTTATCTTACAACTAACATTTTCCCCACATTTAACATGCGAAACATGTCCTAATAGTACTGTTCGAATTTTCTCTCATGAAAGAGTTAAAATATTCGCGAAACGGCCAAGAAAGGAAAATTTCAACTTAACTTAACAAAATTTAATAAGGAACACAGGACAAAATAGAAGCCGTTCACCAAAGACAAAATTTCCCTGTTTTAACGTACGAAGATACATATGTATATCGATTGCTGTTCAAAGAAAAATTTGTAACCGTCTACAAGGCAACCACACTTCGACTGGTTAGCAATGATATACTTTGATCGGATACTACGGAAAAATTTCTACAGCTGCACAATGAAAAATTCGACGCGTTCGGTGCGAGAAACTTGTTCGCGTAAGTCTGTTGACCTTTCGACAGAGGAAAATTTGGACTGTTGATGAGTCCGCGAGTTCGGGAGACGCGACACGGCGCCGCGCTGGCGAGCGCAATTTGCAGAATCGCTGACGACGTTGACGCCGTCCAAGAAGCCGCGCGAAGAATTCATAATGAAAGGCGTGCTCTCTCCCCTTCGGTTGGTCTCGAGAGTCCGGGCTCTGAGCAGGTCTAAAAACAAATTTCAACGTTAATTCGTCGCAGCTTACCAGTGATAGAGAGAAAGGGGGGCGGGCCGAGATGCAGGGAATTAAGTGAGGCCCGCAAAAAGGGGAAAGAACAAACGCGATGGATATTTACGACGGCCCGGGAAGGGGAACCACAAAGGGAAGTGCTCCTGGGAGCAAAAGAAAAATAGCTACGACCCCAAAGACTTCCTCCAGCTCTGAAAGAAGTTCCGAACACTGGACGTCTGGCTAACATTTTTAGTAGACAACCGGAGAAAGTCGTAACGAGGTGTACTTCTCCAAGGTAACTACCGCGCAATGCTACTCTGCGGATCCTTCTGTTATTACTCGTTATCGCGAGCTCTTTTGTTTCCTGCAGGTTTTGTTCAACTTTTTGCAATGCCGTACAATAATGCTGCACAGTGGGCCCACTGTGCGTCCAACGATACAAATTTTATTCGATCTACCTGTCGGTGTTTACGCACCTCGTAACATTCTGGTCTGTTCAATATCCCGCTACTTGTTTATCTTCGTATTCGTGTATATTCGCAAACAAACCGTGCCAGGTAGCCCCGATGCGATTTTAATTGTTCCTATTCCGATGTTTGTGATCGAGGTCGCTCGGTTAGCGGGATAAATAAAATTAATCGATCTGGGAATCGCGGTATCGTTCGCACGTTCTCGTTCCGGCGCGGTTTTATGCAAAAATAAACTTTCGATCGCTCGGGTATTTTATAAATGGTTTGTACGTCGCGCCGCCTAATTTCGTCATCGACCAATAAAATTCAGTCCGAACAATAGAAGATCTGTCGCGCACGATCGATAAAATGGTGCGTTGATAAATTTTTTATTGATTTTTTAGCGCGCTTGGAACGCGTCGAATCTTTATAACTAATAAACCGTGAGAGATGCGATAAAATATAAACCAAATAAAATATAAGCGAATTTGATTAACTCTCATCCGTTCATTCCTCATTTTTCCAATTTAATTTGTCCCTCGGTGTCATGCTAACACGACCAGGATTAACGATCACTATTTCCTGCATGGGTCCTAGTATGCGCTAATCTGCACGCATAAAGGCGACTGTATGGATGGTAGTGGTTCAAATATACAAAGTAAAAGTGATAGATCCGGTGAAAAAAGTACTATAGCAAAGGTAAAGTATATCGTACAACCGATTGCAGAACATATCCTCTTGTAAGCCTCGTCGGTTCTGAAAATCTTTGAAAATGCATCCAGGCCGCGCAGTACTAGCGATAAAAAAATTCATACAACGTTTCCCAAAGATTTCCCCCACCGTGTGTAACTCGAATTTCCATTTCAAATGCACCTGGGCTCGAACGCATTCGCGCGTCAGTGCACGACAGAGAAAATGAACGTACGGGGGCGTATCAAAGGTCGCGTGCCGACTGGTGCCGTAAAATTAAGGAAAAACGAAGCGGCGGCGTGGAGCGGAGCGTCGATCAATCGGGATCGACCCTGTAGGATCGACAATTGCGTTTATCCCTCGACTCGATCGTATCGGTTCAACTGGTACGGTTGTAAACGATCGAGCGTTCGCGTGGTCCACGAGATTTTCGTCCCGTCTCTTCTCTTTGCAATCCTTTCCGGTGGCGGCCCTCTGTCGATAGATTATTGTATGTAACTACATATGTAGAAAGTTTTAGTCCCTTCGTAATTCAATGATAGAACAGAGAACGGATAAAACCGAGCGCGAGCTGCCATGAAACCGGTACGATGCCACCGATTGCACCGTGGAAGAGTAACGTGGACAGGAAGACGTACAAGTTCGCCAATTTTCGCCCAAGGAAATTCAACCCGTAGATTTCCAGAGCAGCTGACTAGGCTCGGCCGAGTCCGAATTCTATGCCTGCGCTGCTCGTCTCGATCATTAGCTTGTTTGCTGGATCATTTTTCAACATTAAGGTCCCTGGGTTTCCTGATTTCGAACTGATTGTAAGCCCTATCGCATTTTAGCATACCTTCATCTTTTCTCTTTTACAAGCATTATGGAAAGACATTTTCCAGTGGACAGCTCAGTTTGAAGAATATAATTTCCCAACGTGAGTAGTTACCGTCATCCACAGGTAAAACAACAGGTACGGTTACATTTTATTTCCCCTATTTATCTAATTTTTAGAAATTCTTAAAACCCAAAATTTTCATAATCTTCATAATCAAAATTTTCGTAATCAAAAATTTCATAGTGATAGTTTACAAGAACTAAAGCAAAATTTCCTACGTGGAAAATCTAGGGAAGAGACCTAGTACACGTCGATCTGAAAAACGCGCGATAGAGAATAGAGAATCGTATCCAGCATGATTGCTTAAAAATCTACCAAAATTGCTTACGGTATTGCTAAAAATATCATGTCCCGAACGATGAAATTGGTCGTGCAAGAAACGAGTCGACTAACCCCCTGTCTGTTATAGTTGGTGATTAATCCAATATCAGAGTCGCGGTACGGCGTTGAGCTCCAAGCCAGGTACGCAGCGAGGCGGTCTTGGGAAATTGGAAAGCGTTCTAAATGTCACCTCGTCCATAAAGTCGCCTACTCTTCCTCCATGAAAGGATGATGACACGCGGGTACGTCCGGAGGATCACGCTCGTAGGCAACGATCGTCACCCGATATCGAGTATCGGCTTTTCCGCCATCGTCCGATCGGTTTCGAACAGGTTAGCCACCGGGCTACGCGGACGAAAACCGGCTTCGGTGACGAGAACCGGTACAATTCCAGCTAGCGGACTTTTTACGAATTCCTCCTGTGTCCATCGAGAAACCTGCGGCCCATGTTGGCCAATCCTTACGTCTCCTTTCGATGCTGCACCCGAATCGATACGCGAAATTCCACGGAATCGACAGCCCGGCGCGACGATCAGCTTCGAATCGCTCGCACTCTTCTGTCTACGATTCTGGCCGATTACACGAACAGATACATAGCGGGATTATTTCTCCCTCAGAGTGCCGCGTCATTTTCAACTCTCGATCGGCGATATCATCGTATCTCCGGCCGATATCGGTAGTCTCTCAAAGCGCCGCTGGTTTTCGCGGCTTTTCCACGGGAAATTACGGATCTTCTTGCAGTTCGGTCTGTTAGGATTCGTTGCAGAAGTCCTTGATGCAGATGGCGGTACGGCGCGGCGTGTACCAATTTCTCGTGGATTGTCTTTGCGTGTGCGTCGGGTCAATTTTGGAAATATAGCGAATTTCTTATATTCCAGAATTTTTTCTGGTTGAACCGTAAAAGATATACGAATGATACTTACATGGAACGGTTCCGTGGATCGTGCCGAATGCAATGGTATATTCTTTACAACATTATGAACATATAAAGTAGCGTTGAACATTTTTACATTTACGAGACGATTTGCGAGACGAGTCAGGGAAATCGAGTATCGAGGAAAACAATAATCTATCGGAGAATGGTCTCTCGCGGCGCGGCGTTCATAAATTTTCAGCCGGCGTTGGGAAGAGCGCAAAGCTCTCCCGAATGCTCATTAATCCCGGCTTAAACAGATCCAATTGGCTCGGAAGAGTGATTACACCCATAATCACGGTAATTAATCCTATGATAAGGTGAACGCGAGGACGGCCTTAGCGCGTTCACCGGTTATCGATTCGGTTATCCCGACGCGACGCGCGTCCGTATCAAATTCGCAACCTGGTAACACGAGCAAACAGTGTCACAATCGTCTAGCTGATATATCAAATACATCTATACCGAGATAATGAACAAACAGTAGCTCCGCGGTTTATACGACGAAACGTCGTTACCCTTGACAATCGCGATGCCCGGCGCGAGGCCATTCATCGGATACATCTCGAAATTACACTGACTCGCAAAAATATTTCTATACTTATCGTACCGGTATATCGTAAAATTCTGCTCGTCGCGTCGGTGAGAACGTACCAATTAGCGGACCCTAATTAGTCATTTCTATATAGGGTATCGATCACCTTCGCGTCTAGAACGGAGAGACAATTTGGTGTACTGCATACTTGTATAATCGGCTATGTCAGAGATTAGGTTTTACACATATTTTTGTGACTCATTAAAGGAACTAGTTCAGCGTTACATGTTAACGTTCAGATCGCCTTGAGATTGAGCGAAAGAGTCACTTTTTACCATTTCGCTGACTGAGAAGAACAAACTAACTCGTCATTTGCTAGACTTTGTCTTCTGATAATCGTTTTGCTTCCTTTAATTATATAATGATTTTATAGAAATCTATATTATTGTCGAGTACATTTTATATTGTATGTATAATAATTTTCATGTATCATACATATAATCTATCATCTATGTATAATAATGTTCATATTAACGATTTCTTCACTCTAAACACTTACAAACACGTAAGATGAAGCAAATAAAATTGAATTTTCTTTTTCTTCAGTTTAACATGTGATTCAGTTCTCCGGGCGAATGGTGACCCAAAAAGTAATCTTCCTCATTTTGTGCGTATAAGCTTAAATTTTCCACAATTTATTAAAAGCGAACGAATTTAGTGCAGCGAATTCCCGTTTAAAGTGATTTAAAAAATTGCTTACAAAGACTGTATTTTATGTAACATTTCTGCATCAGGGACACCATGTATAGCCAGCAGCAGCCATACAGGAATTCCATGGTCAACGGACCGCCATAGTTCCAGATACGAGACGGACCGGAATGGGAATTAATAAGCAGAATTCAAAGGCCGCTTTGATCGTTTATTAGGCCGCTCGATAATAGACGCGGGAGGGGGGAAGAGGCGGACCATACAGGTGCGAAACGCGGGTAAACAAAAAGCCCGCGTACGGTTGTCTCATAATTAGCGGCCCTCAAATTGGAACACGCCACGAAGAGGGCAGGCGGACTAACTAATCAACATTGTCGCGTCACCGCTCATTGACCATCGCACCCTGCGGCTGCATCATGTTTACATTTCGGATGAGCAAACTTATCCGAATCAACGACCGAATCGGACGCGGTTCTAAGCGTCACCGGATAGATGGTAGGCCGATGCTCGTTTTCCGAGCCGCTTGAACTTATTACCTTGCGCATCAGGGATCTTTAGGCTAACTCACATTTTTATTGCGTGACTATGCGGCTCTATACAAATTCCCATTTTTCGTGAGATTTAATTTTCCATTCTTTTGAACAAAACATTTTTTTTTCAAGTAGTATCGTAGAAAATTATTTTAGTATAATCCACCGGAAGATATTTTTAATTTTGCCCATCGAGTACAGCTTTTCAGACCACTGTGCAATTCTCCAGTACACAAACACGTGTTGCTCGCCTCGTGCGCGAGATGTAGAATTTTCGCGATGATGTACGCTCGAAATCGTTTGACATATTACAACGCGGCCGATAAGAGGCGTAGAGGAGTATGTATTTAGCATTTATAGTTGTGTACATACATAGTAAATGGGATATTCCTACATGTTACTGTTTTAGAGATTGTGGTTACTGCTCTCTTTTGCCGGAAAATTCAAAGAATATCAATTACTATCAACAATTCTTTCTCGTTGCAATTACGATTATTGCGACCGTTTACTTTAACGATCGCTCACACGTCACGGTGCACTTTTCACCGTATGTATATTCTATAACATTTGCACACGACGATAACAAGTTACGCTGTAGAAACGTTCAATAAATTCGTCTCGGCTCCGAGGGATCGTTCCGATCAATATAAGATCTGCAAAGATTCGCCCACGCGTGTCTAGTCGATCGCATTCCATTGATAAATGTAGTTTATCGGGGCGCGCAGAAAACAGAATACGATTGTTTCCTGCGAATTCTAACGTCAATTTGATCGTGGGTATCTAGATATATCTTAGAATCACAAACTTAACCTAGATTCGTCGTCGAAGGTGGAGAAGAAGTCGTTTGAAATTATCATTGTGTACTCGTGAATAATTGACGCTGGAAATAACCGCGCCTCCGAGGATCTGCATTAACACGAACGTACGACCGCGAACAAAACACTAAGACGAAAGGGTGCGTTTTTACTACGGAGTTCTCAAGTGTGTATACAGGGTGTCGTGTTTCAAGTGCAAAAGAATTCCGAAGTGTCTTTCAACCCTAAAGGCACAAAAATTATATTAAAAAAATTTCTCTTCGTTCTTCGCTATTTCTCTTATTTTCTGTTTAACTTGTAACTTGAAAGAAAATACTGAATTCAAATCTGAGGATTTCATGCATTTATAGTAAGAATGGTCGAGTGTTATTTCAAATACAAATTAAAAACATTTACGAATGTCAATATATTTACAGAAGATAATTATTACAAGGGGTATAGAGGAGAATAGTGCCGTGAACTATTTAGGAACAAATTTGCGATGCACAACGCATTATGCTAACGTTGCCACTACAACTTTGGACCTTTTGTATCTCGATAATAGTTTATGCAAAAACAAAAGTATTCGAATGTTTCGAGGTCGTCTTGGTGTCACCTTCAAGAATACATAAAATAATAATTATAAGTTTCCATTACCAAAAAATTTCATTTGCAATCTCTACAGAGATTTTCAAAAGTACTGCAGTGTCAAACAAATACAATTATCGTATGTATACATACTTATTATGTTTTCTGTATCGTTCTGTATCGAAATTTGTCTAGAAAACGAGCTTTTCGACGCACCGTGCAACGCGACCGGCCACATCGTGATTCGAAAATCGTTGTGCTTAGGGTAGCTCGAAGAACGACCCTTGACAGTTTCGGGACCCGGTGATTTCCCAGTCAAGTTTAAAGCCGGCGAATCGATCCGTCGTAAAATCTAATCCCGGCACCGGGAACAGGCCTGGTACGTATACAGTGACGGCGACGACCTAGACTCTAGACTGTCCTAGACGATCACCGTTATAATCGCGAGTGTCCCGATTAACTCTGTCCCAGAGTGAACCCGAGTCCCCAGACAATGACCGGGGCCGGGACCGAGTTCCCCTTCCGAAAGGACGCGAGACGAACAATTAAATCCGAGGAAGCCGCGTGTACGCGCGTTCTCGCGCTCTGCCGATTATTTACGTGTCGGTTGAACGAGGGAGGACACGTTGACGGCGGCGCAGCACGGCTGGCCGAGCAATATTCGCTGGTGAATCACGAGCCTGGCGAGATGCTCGAGAAAATCATGTACCGTTGCTTAGCCCGTACTTACATACATGCGTTGAAGCGTATCGACGCGATGCGACGCGACCCAAACCGACGCGACGCGCGCGAAATTCCACCGTTGTGCATTTCTTGGACAGTTTTATGCTATCCCTGGCACACGAGGATCCGGTCTAATCGGCGAGCTAACGGTGATTTAAAAAATGATGTGGTACAGCTGCGCTTAACCTGTACCCTAAGCCATGATTTGCAGCGTATCGACGCGCGCAAGTGCGAGCTTTCGTGCATTTCCTGGACGCGTAGTGCGCGAAGGTCCAGTCGTTGATACGCTGATCTCCTGGTCCGTGGCTGTAGCTTTCGTCGGATCAGGACTCGTTGGGCTTACCTGACTTTTCCGCCGCAGAATTGGCACGCGGTGCCCTGCCAACCCTCGTGGCAGACGCAGGTGCCATTGACACAGTCGCCGTTGACGCAGCTCTCCGTGTCGCAGGTAGTATCCGTCGTCAGCGACGACGAGGAGGAGGAGGAGGAGGCGGCAGCGGTTACGTGCACCACCCAGCAGATCAGCACCGCCCACAGTAACAGCCACGGCACCGCAATTACACCGCACTGATCCCGTACCACCTCACGACACTGGCCCCCTTTCCGACGGTATTTCGATTTATATAGGAACAAAAACATCTGCACGACCTCTGCCATTTTGATGGGCTTCCATGTCAGAGACAATGGCCGACGGCGACCCACCGAACGAGACACATACGGGCACCACTGTCTCGCGCGTCTCGATGCAACTCGCTCTTTCGCCTCGCCAAGCGCCGCTCCGATCGTCGAGAGTGCGCGCCCGTCACCGCGCCGCGCGGATCCCAATCCCACGTCCCACGGACACAGACACGGACCAAGGACCACGGACCACGGACCACGGACCACGGACCACGGACCACGACCACGGTTCGGAGCAGTTCGGAGCAACCACGGACGCGGACTCGATGTATGTTCCACGGATACTTCCACACAGATCCGTCACTCGAAATATCCACCGGCCACCGGCCACCGGGTATCGAATAGTTCGAATACCGCGCCGTGCCACGGCGCTGAGAATGCCGCTCCGATTGGCACGCGGTGCCCGCGAGATTACACTTTGACGTTAACAGTACCGCGACCGGGTTTCAGAGAAATCTAAACAAATATTATAGCTTCCAATGGTTAGAAAACAACGTAAGTCGCAACTTATACCAATCGCATTTTCTGCTCGGTGCAGTTAGTATTCAACTTACCACGATTTAATAACCTCCTTATTTTATTTATCGTTTTGTAAGTATTCAAGCGACGAAGAGACGCTTATGCGAGAAATTAATAGATTTCACGATTCTAGCACATACCGCCAGAAAACCGCGAACAAATCTATTTATATACATAACTCAACAATTTTATAACGCTTGAAAGGTTCGATTGCAACTGTATGCTCCGCCATTTTGTAAACCTTTTATAACGTGTCCGTAGGTCCATCTAGGATTAAGTACTCAAACTTGTAGCCAGTTGAAGCGAAACTATTTTCCACCAGATGGCGACATAACGTGTTTTCTCGAAGCGGTTTATTTGAAACCTCCTCAATACTGGAGGAATGTTTTCTCTAGTTTTTTCTTTTAACTACACCCTTTTCGAATCTAATCGAACACGTTATTAAGCTAACGATAGACTGATAGAACGTCTCAGTCAATACAATCCGGAACAGTGCTCCGACAAAAGACCCATAACAAATGTGTCAGTGAACCCTCCCTTCCATCGAGGATTCCCTATTCGAAGTAGTGGGAACGATCGTTTACGATTGAAAGTAACGAAGTTGATAGATTAAAACTTGACTAACTCGTAGCGACTGAGTAACGTCAGTAACAAAGTGAACATCGCTCGGTTACATTGCGCAGTAGTTTGATTGTCTATAAAGATTCACTGGAGACTGTGGCTGAATGTGAAAGCAGCGTAGTGATAACAGCTGTCACGTTCTTCGCTTCGTGATTTTTCCGGAATTTTTGCAGAAAAACACGTAAAGATTCGCTTCACGAGTAACACCGCAACGCAATTAAGTAATATCAATTGCGTGAAATATGTCGAAGGATCATTGAAGTTTTATAGTAAGTCTATGCTTCTATATTCTATACTGTTTCGACTGTAAAAGACAAATTACTGCTATGTGCATAAGTTATTTGTTTACGACGTCTACGTCATACACCAATCCCGCTGCCCTGTACTCACAACATTAAATCTACCGCTGTTAAATCACTGGTTTAATATCGTATAAAATCGTACTATAAAATCGAAATGAATTCAATCTTCTCATTTTTATAAGGCAACACGCGTTAGTCATGCATATGTTAGTTCTTTCTTGACAGGTTTAGTATTATAGCACTCCGGAGATAACGTTTTTCATTTAAACTGCAATAAAACCGCAACAAAATTCGCAGATCGACTTTTCAGAGGTTATCGTAAAGGGGAGACTTTCATAAAATTAGATTGAAGCAAATGTGGAAAAAGAAATTTTTAAATCCTGTAGTTCTAAAGTTGTTAAAAATTTTAAGATTTAAATTCTTCAAAAATGAAAGAAACTTCCAAGCATCGTTTTATCGTTGCTTCTTGGTTATCAGATAAGAATTCTTATCCAAAACCTGCACTTAAATCCCTGCTCCCGTCCTTGGAAAGAAGAAACAAATTTCTGAGAACGAACTTGACACTGCGTTGAAAAATGGCAGGGAAGAAGGGAAAGGGGAAGAAGAAAAAGAAGAAGGTCGACGAGTACGAGCTTCGTAGAAATTTAAGGGGCCAAGCGCGAATGACAGACTTAGAAGAGACGGCCGAAAAGGGGGCAGAACCGGAAACAGATCTATCGGAATATGCGAAAGAGATCAGACTCGGCGGTGTCGAGGGGTGAGTCGACAAGCGCGTCAATAAAATACACGTTTGAAACATTTGATAATTAGACTGTAAATTATTGGAGCCACAGAGAAAATTTGTGTAATTATTGGAAATTTCGAAAGAAAAATTCACAATCGATGCCGTTAACTGGAAGAATTAAGGAAAATGTACGTTTACAGATGCTTATCGAAGCAGGCAGGACACGAAACATGTTCTCTTATCGATAAACTTTTCTTTTGATTATCATGGAAAGACTTCCTCGATAAGTATACTGTTGACGCAGTATTGTTTACCGTCAACTTCAAATTATCATTATTTGTCAGTCGATTGATCGGTATCGCAAAAATTAATTTTCATTATTCTGTGCGACGCTTCTATGCGCTTGCTTTTTTTTATACGCTGATTTTACCACCTCGGACGATTAGCTTATTAATTACACCGTACAACACGAAAAATGTTTTCCAATTGCTGTTGGGTGATTCTTGTAGACATTGTCGTCCTAAAACCGAATCCGCAAGCAGAATTGCTCATTTCGATAAAAAACGAAATGTTACGCAAAAACTAAACATGCGAGGAAGTTCAGGTTTGAGTCAAAAGAAAGAGGGGACTCTCCTCTACATATCCATATGGTTATTTATATTTTTATGAACTTTCTAATTGTTGTAAATGCTTGTTGAAGTTTGAAAAAGAGGTGACGCGGGAACTTTATACGCTCTGTTTTTGTATTTATGAGAAAGATCCTTTATCTAGCAGGAATTTACTATACAGCATTGAATTCTACAGACATTTCTAGTAAAGAAACCATTCACAATAATTATTTGGTCCGGTTAGTATACGAGCAGGTCAAGAAAATGTTCGTTGACAGCTTGTGTGTGACGCGTTCGCGCCACGTTTTTAGAAAACGTTGTAGAAAAACGTTACCAAGGAAAAGACATATGTGCGATGCTTGCAGACTACTGTTGGACACTTATGACTGAAAATCGGAATACCAAGTATAAGCGTCAAGCAAGGCGGAACCATTTTTAAATTTATTTACATAAAAAATGGGTAAGTTTTTCTTTTGTATTTATTTTTCTTTATTAATAGTTTTAATTAAGTGTTTTTATAATTTTGTGCAATGATCGGTACCCAAAAACAGAAAAAAATGTATGTAATTGAAGCATAGTATGCAAAGACATATGTGCGTGGTACAAATGTCGACTACGCATAGCGACGGCCCTGGCGAGTCGAGAAGAGGCTACAATGGCCGCGTGGCGCGAACGCGTCGCACACAAGCTGTCAACGAACATTTTCTTGACCTGCTCGTATACTAACCGGACCAAATAATTATTGGGAATGGTTTCTTTACTAGAAATGTCTGTAGAATTCAATGCTGTATAGTAAATTCCTGCTAGATAAAGGATTTTTCTCATAAATACAAAAACAGAGCGTATAGAGTCCCCGCGTCAGCTCTTTTTCAAACTTCAACAAGCATTTACAACAATTAGAAAGTTCATAAAAATATAAATGACCATATGGATATGTAGAGGAGAGTCCCCTCTTTCTTTTGACTCAAACCTGAACTTCCTCGCATGTTTAGTTTTTGCGTAACATTTCGTTTTTTATCGAAATCATGCATTTTGTACAAAAATCAATGTTTCTCGAAAACGTTGCGTGATAGAGCAATTCTGCTTGCGGATTTGGTTTTAGGACGACAATGTCTACAAGAATCACCCAACAGTAATTAGAGAACACGAAAAAAGTTCTCATTTGTTGGACAGTGTTATATTATTGATCATCGAAAAAAATGTCAGAGGAAACTTAATGTAAAGTAGGTATGGATTGTAATGAGATCCGTAAAATACAATCGTTAAACAGGAGAATTATACTCCTGATTATTGAGTAAGAATTTAGATTTTCACTTTGATTTCCCTCAGCGGTGCTACTCGCTCTACTTTGATCATCATGGACGGTAAAGGGACACCGCTAACGGAGGTTGAAGGACCACAAACTAACCATTGGGTAATAATAATAATATATATTCTGGTATTTTAAAATAGGATCGTTTCACACTATACCAAAAATAACAAAATTCAGAGTCATCTGTTGCACAAACAAATTCGATATCATCAAAATGACTAGTGAAACTCGTTCCACATTCAGGATAATCAACTATTAACAGTAGGTTTGCGCAGCACTAAAACTGACTAGTTCACGTTATTTCATAAAAGTAACGAGAATGTATCTATCCAAATATTTAGCCATTTTTAAAAGAAAGAAATTTGTTGCAAAATTCCTCATGGTTGCATCTTTACAATCTCAATGATGATAAATTAAAAATATTAAAACGCATTCCGTAAACCTAGTGTTAAAATAGTGGTTCGTTTGGTGTGAAATGGTTCGACAATTTCGTCTCTTCTACGTTAATCATTTGTATTTCTCACTCAGATTTTGGGGATAGAAGAAACAGCGGCTAGGATCAACGCGATGGTTCAAAGAGGAAAAGAAAGCTTGGGCATACCTGAATCGGTTCCCTTGGATGCTTTAGTGAGTACATATCTCGAGAGCTTCTATGAAACTTTTGCAAACGTAATTTAGTCAATCGAATCGGACAACAATAATTGGTCATTGAAAGAACACTCGATCCATGCACTTTCCCCGTGCAATACAACCTGTGTCTTTTTACAAACGACTAGGGACTAGGTCTTAGCGGATGCGAGGAGGAGTCGAACCTAATTCTTGTAGAAACTATGCGAGTACAATATCCTAATGCAGCGAAAGATTATTTTATTGGTTCAGATACGTTGAGTGGTCTAAGGACTGCCTTAGATAACGGTGGTATCGTTCTGATCGCTGGAACTGGCAGTAATGCAATCATGATCAACACTGATGGAACGCTCGTCAAATGCGGAGGCTGGGGACACATGATCGGAGATGAAGGCAGTGGTGGGTATCCAAAAGTTAATGAAATATGTACTGCCAACTACATATTCTCAGACGTATCGTCACTTTTTTCGAATTTCCTGTTCCTCTTTCACAGAGGTTTATTAAATGCAGTTTCCCTCCGTAACAGCTCTGTATGTAGATGGAAAAGCGTATACTTACTCCACAACATCGCGTTCCTATCCCCTACATGTATAATTACAATCACGTATTAGTTCATTCGTTCCCTCACGCAGGTTTCATTAAATAAAACAAGTTCCCTCTGCTTTAGGCAACCATCTGAAACCAAGTGTTCTATTTTGTAAACGATTAAGTCAGTGTAAAAGTTTGTGACCGATTTCGTATAAAAATACAACAATGAATCGGGCATGAACTTCTACACTGACTTTAATACTTTACTCTACTTTATGATACAGTCTCATGTTATTCATCTTAGCAGTTCTGTATAACGTAAAATTGTATTTTTAGCTTACTGGATAGCCCATCGAGCTTGTAAATACATCTTTGACGATATCGACGGTCTGTTTCCCTCCCCGGAACCGACCAGCTATGTATGGCCAGCTCTTAGGAATTTCTTTAAGGCGCCGGATAGGACAGACATGTTACAACATTTCTACAAGAATTTCGAGAAAAGTAAATTTGCTAGTTTCGCCGTGGAAATTGCTAAAGGCTGTCAGAAAGAAGACCCACTTTGTCTACACCTGATGAAAGAATGTGGGGTGCTACTTGCTAAACATATCGTGGCTTTGGCGATCAAGGCTGAAAGGGTAATCTAGCCTCTTAGTCTGATATTATAGAGTGAAAATGAATGTATGACTAAATCATTTGCGTGCAGTAGAAAATAGATACAGTAATGTTAAACTGTATTCTCTTATTCGGGAGAGTCCACAGAATATTACTATGTTAATTAGAACCACCTAACAATTGCTGTTAAAGCACAGGACCTGCACAAAGTCACAAATCTGAAAAAATTAGAATTTCTTAAAAAATAGTATCAGAATTAATAGAAACAGTTAAGCAAATATGGTTAGCGAACCTCTATTATCAGAATTTTCTATTCAAATTGCCTCGCCTACCAACATGTTTGGATAAGCCAAGTTCTACTGCACTTCAAAGAGTCGTTCGATTCCTGTCTCATGTTCAGTCTTACGGTCAATGCATTGAAAATCCTGTTTTGTAGGCTGTAAAGTTAGCCCATGGCGGTCTAAAGGTAATCTGCGTTGGTTCTGTCTGGAAATCGTGGGAGTACATGAAGGACGGTTTCCTTAATGAGATTCACGATTCGAATGCGTTGGACGAGCTAAGTTTGTATCGTTTAACAGTCTCGGGAGCCACAGGTGCTTGCTACCTTGCTGCCGAAAAAATCAATTGGGCTTTCCCGAAACCGTACCAGAACAACGCTGGAATATTTTACAATTACAAACGGCAGAATTATGTCAAGCCCGTAGAGAAGATAAAATCGAAGCCGATATTGGTACCTTGCAATACCGTGAAAGGAGACTGAATCGACGGAAGCTCAATGAACAAAGTACCAAAACCGTTCCCAAAAAATCTGTCATCGATGCTGTAATCCACTCAGTTTTTCTAGATCATGAAAATAATACACATTATATATATATTTGATATGAAAATAAATATGCAGTATAACAATTGACACTCGTATTCGATATTTTCGTGAAATTTATTTCGATTTTTTAATTAATTCATGTATACTTGCTTGATATCAAGATGTGTCGAATCCTTTGGATAAATTACCAAGTATAAAAGAAATGATACTGAAAACCATCTGGGACTGGATTGTATGTCTCTTCTCGTTCACTCTCAGAACCATGGGATATGTTTTCATTATGCTAGCCAGTCTGGCGTTTTTTCTCTCTGCCACTCTGCTCATGCTGGTCGTTATCCTCCAATTGCTTGGTTACCAATTCGTAATAACTGCAGACGAATGATGCGAAATAAGTAATTTTTGTGTTACCTTAATACATAGTTGTAAAACCAGACACCTTAGCCCCTAATATTTGGATTACTCCTACTATTCTTATTTCAGATCTGTTGTTCGATACTGACAAAGATTCGAAATAACTTATTCACAAAAACAGACATAACAATTCTTTGAAAAATATATTTCGACACAATATATCACAATAGTGTACATTTAAAACTTTGTAACGTGAACGTACGTCACTCAGGTCATGCTTGGAGCGAATCTATCTTATTATTATTATTATAATATAATATTTATTTCCATTTATACCAAGAGCTGAATTCATGTTTAGTATCTAACTCCTCTGAAATTTGTAATTTGTTCTAAAACAAACAAATATTTTCGGCATGCGTGATGATGTGTGAAACATGAACATCGAGCTTGGTATAAGTATAACAAAGATTTTCTCTAGATGTAACAGTTTTTTTTAAGGTACTCTCGACAAAATATACATCCTCGTTAACAACCGCATAAGAATTATTCGGCTAACGCTAAACGTTTGCGTTCATTCTCACTAAACAGAGATTTATGCAAAAAGATGCAATACTTTTACACGTCCGTCTATAATCTCTGTTTATATAAAATCTAGAATATTGAGTCAACGATATTAATTGATCTTTTTTTCATTTCATTAGCAAGCGTTCGCTTGTTTAATTACGATTAATCATCTACATTCCAAACTGGAATTAATTAATTAAATTAGCATATATAGACACGCTTGTTTCTTTTTTTTTTAATGTACGTGTATATACACGCAAAATTTGATAAGAGTAGCTCCATTTTCCATGTTAAGCATCAACATTAATCATATATAATAATACACTTTATAACCATATCTATACGTATGTACATAATCTGTGTATACATATATATATTTGCAATACGATTCTGATTTCGAATAATTTATCATTTTTACGTTACTTATCTTTTCTTTACACATTTAAATTATTGCTGTACGTTATCTCTACGAACGTATGATTACTAAAACAATTGTGATGCTTTCATAGCTGACTGAAGTAGTAATAAAAAGACAATTAGTGGACCTAATCGTTTGCCTGTTCAGCAGGTTGAGAGAATAAATAAATTGATCAGTGTTTCAAGTCAAATATCTCTATGAGAAGTGGCTCCACTCTGGATGGATTTAAATTAAGATAAACTCCGACGACTTCATTGTTCAGTCTGTGAAGATCAGATATTTTCTGAATCAATTTCAAAAACATGGACTTAGCCTCGCAGCCTGGGTATACGCTCTCCAGGTAACGTCTAAGCAAGTAATAATACGAGTTCTACAAACAGAAAACGCGTTGTTAAAATTCTACAAGACCCCATTACATCGAATGTAAATTCGTTTCGCTTACTTGTTCCAGTTTAATGACGTCATTGTGTACCACTTTCGGCCTATCAGGCGTGAACAAGGAGATTGCGCTTAAAATTAAAATGATGTTCTCGTCCCGCCATCTCGGATCGAAGCTCCTTATGAACCGAGCGTGCTCAGCATAAAGGTTCCCTTTCGCTTCCTTCAACACGTCGACCTTTATGTTCGACATGCTCTCCTGGCTATGCGGTATCCACCACGTGTCCTTCTCAGCATCGTAATTTATGGCAGACCTCAAAATCATCATTTCCGTGCAACCCCCTTTCAACAGAGCTATTTGATCTTCTTGACACATGTTTTTAAAAGCATTGATCTTTTTGGCCATTTTAATTAAGCGTCTTATGGCGATGGCAGTTAAATTTATAACGTCTAGTAATGCTGGATCGGACTGACCAAAGTTATTCTGCAAGCAGATGTTACCGGATAAAATTGCAGCCGACGTCGCGTTACTTTAAACACGTTACCTTAAATTTACAATCTTCCTCGATTAAATTCGTTATGTCTTCATCCAGAGGAGCTAACAATGCTTTGTTAGCTACTATTAATTCATTCAACTTTGCTCTTTCAGCATCATTCAATTCCCTCCTGGACTCCATACCTCCAAGAGCAGAATATGCTGAAAACTCTAATTTGATTGCCTCGCAAAGAATAGATTCAATGGAGTTTGCAACGATTGGTACTCTGAAAATAAATCAACGGTTGATGTGTTTCTTGCAATTTTGATTGTATACCGCTATCTATACCTTTGCACATCTTGCAGTACATCTCTCGTGACATCCGTTACGTTTTTATTCCAGTCACTGTTGCTCCCAGAATCCATGTGCTGCTTCACGCACTCTTCTTGATTGGAATTTGTAATTAGGTCCGTCAAGATTGGATTATCTACGTGCTTCTCTTTCCCCTTAAACGGTTGTTCGAATACATGACTCGAAATATTGCTAATCTTCGAGTCTTCCTTATACTGAATTTCTACAATGTGTTCGGGTTCTGTTTCGCGTTCAACGACGGGACCATTTTTTTTGAAAAACTCGCAAATCTGTGGATCCTCTTTCAACTTGTTAACAATCACAGAGTCTGTCATGATTTTCAAAAGTATGTCCTGATTTTGCAGTAACTTGGCAATGAAATTGGAATTGTTAACAAGCACCGAGACTGGGACTGGTTCGTCGGAGAATTTCGTGGCTGCGTCGTTTTCTTTCAGACACGTTTCCTGGCTTGATTTTTCGCATATTGTTTGCTCTTCCAGACAAGAATGCAAACTCACGGGTGTGCTTGGGTTTAGGTCGAAATTCTGTTTTTTCGGATGTGACACGTGATCGGTATATACAGAGTTTTGTACAGGATTACGTTCGTATTTATTGTAATCAGACGTATTAACAAATTCGGGCGAATATTTTACAGATTCGTTATTATTCGAGCCAAACTCGGAGTTCAAGTCCAATACATTTTGATCAAACTTCCTGGAATTTGTAACAAGTTTTTTGTCCTCTCCCGCTTTATGGGACATTGGTTTTGGTTTTTGTGTCGGTCGACTAGTATCTATTTTAAATTTTTCCACATCGACATCATTCTCCTCGTGGCGAGAAGACTGATCGTAACTATCATAATTGGAACTAGAACTATGAGAAGAATCTTTCATCATGTCAAGCGTCTTCGACCCGGTTATGATTCCATTTTGTGGTGGACTAGAAGGACTCGGAACGCTAGCAGCTGTTGCAGGACTCATGCTTTCTGCTACATTTTGCCTATTCGCATCTAGATCAGCATATTTCCTATCGGACTCCCAAAAATATGTATCGGACACAGTTGATGCAACTGAATTAACAGACATAGAAGTGTCTTCGAAAGTGCAATCCTCGATACAACTTTTCTTGCTCTTGGACCCCTTCCTGCTCTCCAACGAGGGAGGTCTTTTTTTTGCACGATTTTGTTCTATCTTTTGTCTTTTTAGCACCTTGTCCTCCTCTGACATTATGTATTCCTTCCTCATGCCGATACTGAAGCATTTGTCTAGACGACATTTTTGACAGAAGCGCCTTGTGACCGGTGTAATATTACAATTCTCTGTGAAGGGGCACCGGAAATCCTAAGAAAATATATTAAATGTTTGAATCGCAGTGAGTTAACGAAGAAGATAGTATTATTCCTATAGTCGAAGTACCAATATTCTTCCTAGATTATGATTGCATTACGATGCTCACACATGTATGTTTTGTTGCTCTTTACAAAATACTTTTTTGACTACATTGTTTTAATTTATTTTCTCTATTACTTTCTAATGGTAAATTATAGACTTTAGTAACTGAGTGTATTGTTGTTGATCATAACAAAGAGCTAAAAAGTATACATTACATTTATCATATGGACAACTTCTTTTTCATATGGACAATTCACAGAAAATTATTCAAAATCATGGCACATCAATCATAAAAATTTAAATTTGGCTACCGCAAAGGTTGTCATTTTTTCCCTAATATCTGGTTCGTGTTGATAAAATGAAAAATACGAAACGTCAAACGAACGGCACCGTGCTGCGCCAAAAATGTACCTATTTAGTACAAGCAGTGGCACTTTGACTCGTTATCGATCGGACGATTGAAACGTATCGGCGATCGTCAGAAATCGACAGGCCAAATGGTAGGAGGACTTCTGAATGATTCACCTTATTTTTTAAAGCGTTCCTGCGGAAAAAAGCTTTGCAACTTTCGCATGACACCGCGTTGAAGTTGTACCCAAGAGCGCGATCGCCGCACACACCACAAATCTTGTTCGCCTCTCTCGCCGGTTGTTCATCTTCCATTGCTATCCCAAACGATTTTCCAAGCGATTAACACCTCTTATCTAGCGCACCATTATTCCCGCTTAAAATCACGCTGCATCGTCTACGCTGACTCATGTCAGCACTCTGTTGTTTATCACGTTGTCACGAACCGCGACGGAACAATCCCAATCACGACTGTTTACAGTTTCAATAACATTTTCGGTACAACGCCCCGGATCCACGAGATACTGTCTCAAAAGCCTCAACTGACAAGCTAAATGAGCCGCTCAATTGACGTTCAGTCACAAACAGTTAACGGGGCGGTGCGCACAAACCAGCACAAACCTGTCGTGTGTTTCGTCGTTAACAGCCCTCCCCCTCCCCCCCGTCCCTCATCCTTACCGTCACCGCCGCCACCACCACGTTACACCAACAACGCAACATAACCAAAGACACTAACCATCAATCTAGGGAATTATTCCAACTATCATCGGCGTTACTGTGCGTTACGCTCCAAACTGTCTACCATTTCAAATATATGTATATGTATTTTTTAGGTATCCTCTGATAAAATCAACTGTATTCCTACACTATATACATACCTCGTAACATTTGGCGTTTCAAACATTTAATTTTCAAGAGTTGTATCATTCTCCTCGCACCTATATAAATACATAGAATATTTATCTTGAGGATTTTCGAAAAGTAAAATACAATATTGATTTTATTAGAATGTACCTATATAAAATACTTTCGAGTTGGAATAATTTAACCAATATTATTTTATGGCGCGTTTGTTTATCTTGCTCTCAAATCAAACTTTGAAATTTGTGTTTTCTTTGAATTTTTATTTTATCTCGGCACGTTAATACAGAGAAGCGTTTTAAGATAGAGGTTCGATACTGAGTGTTCTTATCGTGGAATAGCAAATGCATGGAACGTCGCGCATCGTCGTAATTGTCTTGCAATTGTTGAATAACCAGTTCAAAGTTCAAGCCCACACAGGTTCACCGTGCGACGATTAAGAAGAACGAGAACTCTTCGTGGTCACGCGCGGAGGTATATCACATATGTACATATCACGTAACTGGCTGTCAGTTCTCGAGTGCTAGAACCTTGATCGTAGAAGTGTTTACCTAAAAATTGTGTTATCGCTATGAATCGTTGAAAATACAGATAAACACTGCCGGAGAAATTACGTGTTCCCCTGCTATTCATATTCGTATGATTTTCGACTGTGTTGGTGATTGATAAACGATGGAATTATCTCTATAAACAGATTTGTTTTCTTCGAGTATTTCTACAAGCGTTGATTTGAAATTGATAGAGCGTGTCCAGTTGGAGAGTTGATTGAACTATTTTTTAAACAATTAGGAAAATTATGTTTCTTTTCTAACTGTAAATATAAATACAGACAATTTTGAAATGATTCGTTTTGATATTCGACTTTTATGATTCACTTCTTTATATTTGTTAATTTCGTCAAGGTTTATCCTTGACCTTATACATATCTATAAATCTTCCTTGAGGATTTAAATAAAAAGAAAATTATGGTTGTCGTTTAAATTGACATGCAGGCTATTTTTTATAATTTATTTTTTAAGTAAAAACATAATAAAACAAAATCAAAGAATTTAGAACATTATTCGCGTTTCTCTCAACGATGTTTAGTTTATATGTATAATAGCTGAAACAAAATGTATTTACACATCATTTTTTCATTTTTCGACAAAGTTTACTTAAAAAAAAAAAAAGAAAATATACTGAGAAGCGCATAATATTACAAATACTTAAAAAAGACGACACCTACGAATTAGTGTACATATGTAAGATTTGAATCGTTAAATCTAATTATAGTAGAAATGTAAAAATCGTATAGGATTTTATTAAAAATATACAAGTCTATTTGGTAAGAGATCCTCTTCGTCCATACGCTAAACATTTCCAATCACATTATATGTGTACCCAAGTGCATCAAAGGTTTGTAGATATATAAAGTACACAAAATTATACCAAATTCTTTCGCGATGCGCGAACTTCTCGCAAATACAAAGGCACTTTGTGAACTGATATGCGTGTTAAAATCTTGTAATATGTTCAATTAAATTCAAATTTCAGAATCCCTAGGCACTACATATATGCATTTTACTAAACGAATTTAAGTAGTACACAGCGATTTTGTTCTTGGGCTCTCGTCCTTTCGCTTTGGCAAAGGCCTACAGTGAAATTTTTGTTTTTATTTATTTTGGGGGTGTGTCAGCCAATTTTGTTCGTCCCACTTCTCCTCCACCGCTGTGGAGAACTAGATCCTCTCTTGTGTAGAACATCACTATTTCTTCCACGCTGGTGAAGCACTGCTCATTCACTTTTGCCGAACCTAACGCATAACTGTTAACAAAAATTATATCTTTAAATACCGAATCCTTTTATTGGATTTAAATATACAATATTTTCTTTGATACAGAATTCGGTCTCGCAATTTTACTGACTCTTTTATTGTTAACGCGTTGAATGCCACGCCAGTTTCACAGGGATTGCCCATGGCGCCATGATGAATTTTCTATTATACGATACATAGGCGCGCCGGTCACTGGTGGCCCCCATGGCCCCACCGCCAAGTTGAGTGCCGGTCACCGGTGACCCCCGTGGCATTCAACGTGTTAATTTAGCTGTGTGTCAATTAAATTCTTTTACAACTAATTTACAAAGAATGATCCTGAACCTGAAAATCCAATTGTTACCCATATTCATTTTATGGGTCAGACAATTTTACAGACATTTTTACAACTAGTTTAGTCGTGCCAATTTTTAACTTACGTCCATAGTCAACATTTTCTAGGACATTCAGTAACGCTATAACTGTTAGATTCTCATAGCATTAGTCATAATACTTTTATGCCACGAATATAAATCAATAAATTAATCGATAAATGTAACGGGGTCTAAGAAGCCCGTGCTTAACAATAACGTATGAATACGGGCTGAGAATGTTAGTTGCTTTTAAAACTGATCAATCGTTTTTACCTGTTGTCCGGCCTTTTTCTGACCGCGACATTGTAAACCCTATCTTTGTACCAAAGGACCAGAACCAAGGGGTTGTTCATGTTTGTGGTTGATGGTCTCAGCAGGAAGTATCCGTCTTGCGGGTTTCCGTAAGTGTTTCCTAAACAATATTTAAAATGAGATTAACAACTACTTAAATAGTACATTCAGGTTTTAAAATAAATTCCTTTCGAAAAGGTACAAACTGTATCGCGGTCGTTTAAATAAATTTTTCAATGTACTTTTACATTCAAATTAATCCTCAAGAGCTAGCTAGATGACGCTTTTGAGATGCTGAGTTTAAATGGACACGGGCACCGCCATGCAAGGGTTAATTAAACCACCCTATTTTGTTAATTTCTTGCAAGCTCGTTTAGCAGAATACACATACGTTCTGTAATGAGAGCAGTCGCCTGTTCTCTGGTAACATTGTGGAACCAAGGCTTATCGACGTAGGAGTGTCTCTCAGGGGGTGGTGGCAGTGGCCGGGTGGCTCTTTCCGATGATAACGAGGTGTTGCTGTTCGAGTGTGGCAGTGTCGCTGACTTTTTGTCTGGAGATCGTTCTGCAATCAATAGAGTACACATTAAACCTTTATCGAAATTAAAAACACACATAGCAATGCGATGAGAGCAATACTCCAAACACTGCAGGTATCATCCAATGATAATTAGACTGCGGATCTTTAGGCAAAATACAGATTGTCCAAAATAAATGCAAAATAAAATTCCCAACCATTTTTCCACCCCCTGCATTAACAAACGAATAAATTTGATTTTATTCCCAAGTTTCAAGCCCCCGATCACAATTTAAAACGAGTAAAGAGTAAATTATGGAAGAATGACGTTCAAGTTGTAAAATTGAGGAACTGACTTGCTAAGTTGAGACGAGCCTGAGTGAGAGCAGCCTGGGTGAGACACTCCGAAAGGCTAGCCTGTTGGCGTATCGCAGTGTTCAAGGACACATTTCGTTTCGGATCGCCAATGATAGTCGCCATTTCCGGATCGCTATTCTTCTAAAAATGTATCACACTTCCGCAAAATAATGTTTACTTATTCGCGCGTTCAACAGATGCGCCGTAGTATTGTCTTTGAACGTCTTCCACAAACTGAACGAAGACATTGGGTTTGCTAGCTCCGAGTAGAGTTCCTTAAGTATCACGCTTCGCGATACGAGTAGATTAAAATTAATTAAACACCGGCTGAAAATTCGCTCTGTTATTTCGTTAGTTAGCATTTAACGATTTAATCATTCAGTGTTTCAAGTTTGAAAGTCTCGAAACCGATTTTTTAACTAGACAATAATAAAATGTAAGGTTCCACAAGTATTTAGGGGTTGAAGACTCTAGAGAGGACGACTTCGGTCGAACCGGTCGAACCGACCACGGCCAAATCACTGCACCGACTGGCATTCAACTCAGGACCCCAGTTGAATGGTACAGATGAGCCGTCCGTTGGTCCCTCGGCATGGGGTGTTTTTTAAAGTTAAAACTGTACCCTTGCAGGTGTGCATATTTTTGGGCTGTTCAGGACACGTTCCGAATTTCCAATTTTGGAAGAAACGAGCGATAGGTGTTCACCTTGAAATCTCGAGATCTGAAGACCCTACAGCCTTACAGTATGTATATTTAAAAAGCTGTTGCAACGCGAAGACATGAAGGAGTACGCGTTAAAAATTATGTCTAAAACATCTAAATATACGATTTAAAACATTGTACATATTTGAAAAATATGAGAGAAAATTTGCGTTATTTTTAGGATTATTTAATTTAATCTTATTTCACGTAAAGTGGATAAAATATTGCGAACGGGTGCTTGTACAAGGTTCGTATACCTGGTGGCTCAGGCGGATGGGAGTAACAACACGTTGAAAGGCCCCTTTTAATCCTCACTATCATATCGGACACCTCGTCTGCCAAACGGGTACCCAGACCTCCTAAGAGCTGTTTGCTCAGCCTCAGATAGAAGCAGGAACACATTCCATTACACTGTTTCCGCTTCAGTTTTTTGCGACGATACAATCACGATAAATTCATCACCGTTCGTATTTTTTCTTTAAAATTTCTTAATGGTTTCCTGTTGTTTCTGTTTTATCAATGACCTCGGAATACTTGTCCTTATCGTTCGAATTCTAATAGCAATATAAAACAGTAATTGTTGACATATTTCAATATTATTATTAACATTTTATATGCTGCACTATTTAACACCATATACTTATAGATATGCGTTTATGTAACACTTTATTTTATCTGGCGAATTTAAATGAAAAAATTTAGAATAGCTTGTATACACTCATTTACAAAAGTTGTTCCGACATTTTTTAACAGTGGACAATATTGTGATGTTTACATTTAGATAACAATTATATTATTTCTCTCATTTTGATACTTTTTGTACTATTAATTTCACTTTCATCACCAAATTTTTAAAAGAAATTGCTAGTTATTGAGATTATTAAACGAAAGAATGTATGTACACTAATTTCAGTTGCTTATAATTAACTAGGCAATTTTTGCGAAAATTGATCGCAAGCCGAGCTCGTATTTTCATTCGAAATAAAGGGCGCGATAGCTCGTTCCTAACTGGTTGCAATTGCATCGCGCGGCAGGTTGTACAAGCACCATTTGTCGCACAGATGCTTACGGGAAGTTAGCCAACTGACTTTTTATTTCTTCAATATCCACCCTACACCCATGGTTTTTACTAGCCCTTAACAGGCTGCATCTTCTGTCCAACAGCCACCAACTAATTTCCCTTTTTATGGTCAATCTCCCGTTGACGTAACTATTTTATTATATCATGGGAACCACTTGTTTCCTAATTGACTTCTGTCTTATGTGACGCAGTGTGTGCTATTTGTTCAATATACATACAAGAATTTGTACGCATTTCATAAATGCTCGTAACATGTTTTGACCACAAAAAAATGACAAAGGTGGTTTCCAGAATTTCCAACAATGATTCAACTTAAAACGCCAAGTTAAAAACGATGATTAACACATGACTTATTGTGGAATTACCTAATCTACCCGATCAAACGAAGAACTTGGAACCAGTTTAATTTTATTTTTTCTTTTGTACCTAAGGTTATTTGTATATTTTTTTTAATAGATACGTGTGCCAATGATTACGAAAGTAATGTAAGTCAAAATTTCAAACAAATCCATCTGATATCCAAAATCTCAAAAATTCTAAATGCAGCTACATACGAACTAGCATTTTTTTTACAAATTTTAAAAGACTTCTCAGTTTTCGCGATAAGAGACTTACACCGATTGGCTTCCGAGCTCTTAAAATATCCAACGATGAAACTACCAATTACTCTATTAATTATTTTGAGGATTCTGCTACCAACCTTCTGACTTGTCCAAACTTGTCCTACTCAATGTTGGAGAAGGACTAGCCGAAGACTGTGGTGGTTTCGCTGGCAATGGCGGGGGCGCAACAGAGCTCGGCGTCATCTGAGTGGGGCTTAAGTAATAGCCATTATCGTCTGGCTGAAATGACCACACTATCTCCATTAACTTCCTATCGGTGTGACTATTACTATAAACAAGACATTGAAAAGCTTACCGTTTCCGTGATTGACTCATAAATCTCATACGGATACTCCTCTTCCTCTTCGAAGCTCGTTACACTAGGCGGCTGATAGACGCTTTCCACGGAACTCTGATGACCGCTCGTCAACGACTGTTTGCTGTCCACCCTGAACATATTCTTCTTTTGATTCTGCTCGATGATTTGCTCGTCGAATTCCTCGTACTCATCCTCGCTCCCTTCAGTCTGCGCTGGCAAATTAGCCACGAGGTCGAGATTCTTCAGGATTGCCGGAGGCTTCGCTTGATCCTTGCTTGGCTTCTCTATGATCATTGTTTGACCCTTGGGTTTCTTGGGCTCTGGCGGTGGAGGCACTGCCATCCTCCCTGGAAGATTGACAATCATTTAGGAATCATTTTAACAGTCAAAAAATTGATTTCTTTTTTTACAATATGAAACTTTAAAAATAATTTCCCAAAATATTATGCTTAAATTTATTGAAATGACACAGTTACGAACAAACATTGCAAACCCGGAAACTTAGAAAAGTATGAAATTTTGAAACTACTTAGAGTAGACAGCAGCAAAAATTAAGTAACGCATATCTATAGATTTTATATATTTATAGTAAGAATGAGGTCAAATGCGAAGTAGAAAAAAAGATATTTAAAGAAATTAAAAATACTGTTATTAAGAAATAAAGTAAATGTCTATGTAGCTACTGTATCTTGTAATTGATGCAGGCAATTTTTTTTTTTGTTGAAAATCCGCAGTCTACAGATCCAAAATGTATACTTTTCAAATTTAAGGATTGGAGGTTCCCTATTACAACGTCAACAAAACAATCATTAATCTGGTAAATCTGTTACTAACTTTGCATCTGACTAGGAACATTCGGTTTCGGTTTTGGTATTGGTTTCGGAGCAGTATACAGAAACGATTTCTGCGGCTGAGTGCGACCCGCATTCTTCGCTTCAGGCTTCTTCGCCTGCAGGGGTTCAGGTTTCGGACCCATTGTTGGTCTCTTTGTATTCATCAGCTTCAGTTGCTCCTTCAGCTGTTCAGCCAAAGATTTCTCCACCTGGCTGTGTAATCTAGACACATTTCTCGGAGGTAAGATCCGCGGCTCTTGAAAATTCGCATAAGTGTTCTCGTCCTCCTGAATAGGACCACAGTTTGCGTACGTTCCCTCGTCCTCCTCTTCAGGTTTGGAGATTCCTCCTGTGCACCCATCTTTTAGTTTCTTTGTAGTGCTTTGTAAATTCTTCTGGTCAGATTTGCTTCCTGGATTCGATTGTTCTTTTTCCGTTACAAGTAAGGCATTGTCCTCGTTACCTTCATCCTCGAAGTCTGTTCCCCAGGACCCAGTGTCGCTCAGGTGATCGTCTACCTGTGTCACCAGGAGCTTCTCTTCGACGAACTTCTCTGGCGATCTTCTTATTTCTTCGATGAATGCCCAAAGACTCCTGAAAAAGGAATATTGAAAAGTGAATATTGAAAAGGTTTTTATGAAGGGAATTTATTCATTTATTTGTTCTTCTTTTTGTGAAAAGTGTTTTTTTTAAGTTTAACGTTTATTCTTTGATAGGCTTCCGGTAGATAAAGTGTTAAGTTACATAAATTTGTTCAATATTTAAAACTGTTTCTAACAGAAGGAATTAAAGATTGCACTACTAATAATATCTACATATGTATACTGTACTTCATATGTATGAATGACTCGTTCTGGAAACGTTATCTAGGAAAAGGTCGAGGAGCTATTATACTTTCAGATTCGGAGCAATCAGTACACCAATTTACAAGCTTCCGGTTGGTAGTGTTAAATAGTTAGAACAATCGATTAACCGTAGAATCCATAATGGTAGTTTGGCAAAATGATTTATGACCCAAGTCGTTATTAAATCTAGAAGTTATTGTATGTGTGTCGTGCAACCAGATTCATCACGAATGAACCCGTGTCCGAATGAGTAAATTTACGAGAGTCCATTTTCACTCAGGATTTTCGGAACGCAACGTGCGATCATCTTATTTAAAAAGTAGCCGTTTTCACCAGGCTAAGTTGTGGTCTTATAGTGTTCGACGGGACGCGGCAGTGCGATAAATGGCAGAATCAGGGGAAAATGTTTTCTGCAACGAGGTTCATTGACCTAAATTGCCAATGGCCGCGCGTGCCCTCGACAGTTTCGAGCAACAGATGCAAATGTAGCTCGTCGAGAGTCGCGTTATTGTCAAGTGGAATTTCCTTAATTAAACGAAGACGATAAGTTTCGTAGCATCCGTGTGATATTGAATGATCGGGCCCGTCCTACACGATAGAATTACGATCTCTTGGCGCAACTCGAGGTCGTCAAACAACCAGGGAATCCGTAGGAATCGCTTGCCATCGTGTATTTCGATTTTATTCAAGCCATCGAACGATTTTGGTATGCGCGATGCGTATTGTATTGCTTTCTACGGGCATCCTCGCTCGCTAAATTTTTCTTCGGCGACCGAACACCGACTTTGCCTAACCCACATGAGTAGACTGTGGATCGTTACGCATTTTTAACATATGAACGTTTTTCAATTAAAAGAAAACATACATATATGTATACAGTAAAAAACATCAATCGATGTCTCTACTCTATGTTTTTTGTGCCATTGACGTTTATCCGTTCAAGATTGATACCGATCATATTTTTGCAGACTCTATAAAGAATTATAAATTCAGTGTACATATCATGTTTACGAAGTTCAAGTTTATCTAGCATATTCCAGTTTGTTTTGGCCACGTCTCGGTGCATTGATTAATTTATAATCGCCATTTGGGTATTTTAGTGAGCGCCATATTGGAAAAAGGAGCGAGAGTACCGGCGGGCCCGTAGGATAATTATAAAAATCCGAGCGTACGTCGTGTTTAATCGCCGTTCCCAGAAGAAGGTGTAGAGCGTATTTCGATGCGAACGAGCACACAATTGCAGGAATCGAGGTGGAATCTGAAGGCGTGTCTTAAAGAGATTCTTCACGAGCGTGTAGAGTGTAGAGTGTAGAGGAACCGTTAGACCGTGACACGAACTTCATAATCCTATTTGATGGAAACAAGCCCGCACTATTCACGGGGAAAATCGGTTACTTGGTTTACATGGCGTTTCTCTTACCATATTAATGGACGTGTGAGGTCACTCTTCCACAGAGCCAGCTTCCCTTCCGTCAAGTGCTGGAATAATTACAATTAATTAAGGGGAGAATAGAGAGCACGCGCCAGCCGGCCCGAAATACGAGCCAGACTGCTATGAATGAAACTCGAGCATCGCCTAAAACTAAACCCCGCATACTCGACGAAATCGTTTCAAATAACTCACTTTCTTCTAAAACTATTTCACACGGGACAGCTAAAACAATATTTTCAGGAGAGTCATTACAACGCTCCATATCTTTACCACCAAGTAATCTAAACTGCAATTAGTAGACAATAGACTGCGTTTTTTATGCACTTATGACTATAAAATGAAAGATTGAACGAATTTGAGAGTGTCGATGTGTTACTATCGATTAAAAAATAATTGAAGGAAAAAACAAGTGTTTGTTTAGCTTTCGTACTTACCTTATACAATTGACGCAAACAATTTTTAGTTTGCATAAAAATCGGCAGTCTATGCAGAAGGTGAGTAAGTGAAGCAAAAAATAATAGAATCATCAGAAGAATTTAATAGTATACTGTCATATATGTACAATGTGTATTACCTCCAAACTATATTAAAATTGGTAAGAAAGTAAATGAATTTCTATTTACCACTTGCTTGAGGTACCAAAAATGGAAAGTCTATAATAGGGATCAATTTATACATAGTATGATCAGATGAGAAAATTTTATGTTTGAAGTTTACTTATTTGGACAAGAAGAAATTCCATTTTTGAACTAATAATGAGCACAATTATGGGAAATGAAGTCTTGTTTAAAAGTTCGTTGTTAATCTACGGTAACAAAATTTTATCACTCTTAGTTTACAATGTTCCGGGTACCACGTGATGTCAACAGACTCCAAGTAAGTACTTACATACATACATCGTGAATAATGTTACTCAGCGAACCGCGTAAAGAAGAAAGTCACCCAAGTGACTATGCCTCGGGCTGCGATCAGTGAAATTTTCTTCGAAGAAGAGGTAATCGTTCGAAATGAAGTGCAACATTTATAGTTCGTGGTATATGTATATATGTATTATTATTATTTTGGGTTCAATTCTTCTCTTATTTTACGATTAAAATTATTCTAATCCTAAGAATCGTACAACATACTTGCGACGAAAGCGGTACAGCTTAAAGAATCGTGATTTTTTAATTATCAATAGGTTGCGAATTTTTATGCAATATAAAAATGATCTGCATTATTTGCAAAATACAAGTATATATGTATATATAATTTTATACATACAATTTTAGCAAATTGAACATTTATTTCTATTTTAAATAATTCTAGCGATTTTTAGTACCACAAATTCTATTAACAACATAATGCCTAATTAGTATGTATATTTGTACGAGTTATATCATTTTCGTTGCAAATATACGATAAAAAAATAGTGATCTTGTATCGAGAAGAAAATGTTTCCTTTTCCGGTTATGATTAACTTACCAACAATTCATCGCCATTAATTTGTCGCTTCGCTATCGTCTTGCAACAATTTTCCAGACCGTTCTGTAAAATGAGGATACTCGAGTAACCAAACAGGATACAAACCAGCGATAACACTTCGGAACGTTTTGTAGGCGTATCTTTGTCAAACATTGATACTATTCACGATAGAGAACTATAAAGTTCCGGTAAATAAGTATTTTTATATTTGAAGTTCTTTTTACCATAAATATTAATTTTTATTAGTGGATTTTTGATAGATAAAATGTGGGTCCGCGTCTAATTAGGTAATTATCCATCTTTTGCTGCCTACATACCTATTCATATAATTACATTTTTCTTTAATCATTAAATAATGTGTTAGAATTATTCGTAAACTTGCAAACACAGTTCTGTTAATTGTTACTTGTTTTTATCGTTAAACTCCAAATATTAATTTTTATTTTGAGATCGAAATGAGGAGCCATTCTGGATTTTTGGTAAATGCAAAATGTTATAGTCTACATCTATTTAGTTATATGTATTTTTCCAACTCTGGCTCTGTCGACGTGTAAAACTTACGGGAAAAATCCGGTGAATGTGATAAATTCTTGAATATTTATCAAATCAATCGGCCAGATAAATTTATAAAATAAATTAACAATTAACCCAGACCTAACCCAGACCAAATTTAATAGCCATACGTAATTAATTTCGTGATTATGCATATATAATTGCGTATTAGTATTTTTATAATCATCAAAACATTTGGTCTGGGTTATAGTTATAGCCCGTTAATTTGTATAATTGTATTGCTTGTAGATAAAGATACGCGTTCAACTATGCCCTCTATCGTTATCAAACTTAGAAAATCACAAAAATGTTTAATGCATAAAATATAAAAAGCGCGCCATGACTATGTCTACGTCTATGTCTATACTATAAACTATAAACCATTTCCGCAATACCACATTCTCAAAATCGTATAAAAAGAGCGAAACGATTTTGGTGCATTCGTTGCATGCTCCATAGCTAAAAATACACACATAAATAGGTACGTACCTACATACAATATCTACTTAGATCTCTATTTGTATACAAGAAGACTGATAAGATTTATGGTTACAACGATGTCACTGTTCGACAACCTGTAGTAAAAGTTATAAACGCAGACCCATCGCTCTACCTCACTCTACCTCGTACAATTAAAAACGTGTCTTGCGCAGGATCATTTCTTATCAGTGCACAGGGCTGCGCGCAAATGACAAATCGGTCAGAGAAAACGAGATTCTAATGCGTATTAGTGGTTGGTAGATGGAGCCCGGATAGATATCTGTCAAATTCCGAAGCATCCGATCGTAAATAAGTATCCGATACAGTGTGAGTCCGAGTGTCCAGGATCCCGACGCTGAGTTCGTTCAACGTCGTCGATAGGGAGCTTACTTACTCACCTTCTGCAGCAGGCACAACACGTCATTGTTTGTCCAAGTGGAGATCTCCTCTAGGGCGTCGGTCCGCGACAACTTTTTGAACATTGCACCCGCGAATGCGCGAGAGACCGTAACAAAAAAATCGTCGCACGTGTTCACCGCCCGGTCGCATCTGCATCTGGTTTTTGTGGGCGAGGTGTCTCGACTCTTGACAGCCGCTTCGTATTTTCCTTCCTCTCCCTCCTCGACCGATGACGTACTGTGTGACACGGCCCTGCTGCCATTGGTCACTTTCTTATGGTGCACCTGTTTTACCACACGCTACTCAACAGCGATTCTCAACAGAATGATTCATTCCGCCAGGGCCGTTCTCACCGTAACCTGTTTTTTTTCTCTCCATAGAACACCTCTGGAACACGTTCGTAAATATGTAGTCGTAGTTTTCCCCAACTCCCCAGTCCCCAGCCTCCACCACTCGTGCATATCTGAATAAGTAGGAGTAAAGTAACAGACTTCGTAAGTCCGTAAGCTGAAGCAGCCCCATAGTCGATATCCTGCAAGAATGATATTCATCGAGGAACAATTTAGCGATACCTTTTTTTAATTTTCATAGTAGTTTATGTTATAAATCATATTTATGTTAGTAGTCATAAGTTTATTGTATTTATATTGTATCTCTGACACTATGCAACAAAAATAGCAGTATTTATTTTTCAATACGACCTATTGACACCTAACGGAAAATAGGGATAATTCAGTTATAAATTAATGCTAATATACGATACAGAGGTATATCATACGTACTTACTTATATTTCTTTGTGTCTAAAAAATATTAGCGACTTCCTGCGCAGAATCTGTAACTACATAGCTAAATCTGAGAACCTCCATGACGGTATTGCTAGAAGTCGCGTAGACGTATTTATGTATTTACATAGCGCCGCAGTTGCACTACAAGTTACCAGGTTATATATGGTGGTTTTGTTTCTTCGTTTATAACGTGTATTCTATTATAAAAAGAAGAAGATAATTTAGCGACAGGATGACTGTCACCGAACTTGGTTCTAAGCAAGAATACGAAAATTATGTTAAGTGAGTAACCGTATTTCAAGAGTTCAATCTTTAGAACATAACTTAACCTTACTTTTCTTCTTGACGTACTACCTAAATACATATTTAAATAAATACCAACAAAACGTATTTTCATTTAAAGATTATTAGTGTACTGTAACTGTCGATTTAAAAGAATACTATGTAACATTAAGGTTATTATATAATATTAGTGTTTTTTTAAACTCGTATCTCTTTACCTCGTCGTTAGAATGGAAATTCCCCTCGGTTAGAAAGTCACGAGTTTTTAGCGATATAGTTTCGCGATAAAATAGCAAGATTTTGGTACCGCGACTATGACAATTTCTCCAAATGATGCAATTATGCAATTCATTGAGTTTCCTGTTTTCACAGTAACCTACTAAATAAAGATAATGTTATCGGAGTGCACAAATTTATTAAAATTCATGTTGTTCCAAGTCGATTTAGAAAACAAAAATTATTGCCCGAAATAATAGAATTGATCGATGCCTGTAAATTAATGTGTATTTTCATTGTTTGTTTGCATTAGGTCACAGGAGCTATCTGTCATACATTTCCACGCACCATGGGCTGATCAGTGCTCTCAAATAAATGATGTTATAGGTGAAATGAGCAAGCTGTCCGAATACAAAGGGGTCAAATTTGCTAAAATCGAAGCTGAGAAAGTACCCGACGTGTCTTTAAAGGCTGGTATCACGGCAGTGCCAACAGTAATTCTGGCCAAAAATGATTCTATAGTTGATAGAATCGATGGTGCTAATCCGTCTGCCATTGCGGAGAAAGTAAAGCGTCACTCTATTAGCAGAGATTTGTTTCCAATGGAAGCATGTAAACTGAAACAGAACCTCGAAGATAGACTAAAGAAATTAATAAATCAAGCACCTTGTATGTTATTTATGAAAGGAAATCCTGCAAATCCACGCTGTGGCTTCTCTAGAACAATAACCTCCATTTTGGACTCTTGTAATGCTAATTATCAGACATTCGATATCCTCCAAGATAACGACGTTAGGGAAGGATTAAAGAAATTCAGTAATTGGCCAACGTATCCACAATTATACATAAATGGAGAGCTGATCGGTGGAGTGGACATTATTAAAGAAATGAAAGAAGCTGGAGAATTGGAGAGCATGCTGCCTAAAAAAAGTTAATGTATAAAAATGTAAGTTTGATTCTATTCAGAACTATTGTTTTTATTAATTATCGGTTTCCAGTAACCGATACAATACCAGGTTGTACACGTGGAACAATTGTTTTTATTCCAGACATTAACAATGGCCGATTACTATTTCACTATTTCTATTCTTAAATTATTTTGAATCAGTTACAGAAACATCGATTTGTTGAAATGCGTAATAAATTAAATAAGTCGCACAAAAATGGTTTCTATATAAATCCTGCTTTACAGTAAGGAGTACGCATACTTTTCTCATAATATTTTATTTTTGGAAAAGTATTTCAGTTGTTCAAGTATTATTAAATTTATTAACAACATATAATAATAATATACATTATCTGTTGGTTCACGTTAAGTTCTGTTCTAGTTTTACTGTTCATTAGATCAAATCTTTTCACATATTTGTACACATTTCTTTCTTTAACGAAAATCTCAACATGTATAAATTCATGTATTACAAGTATCAGTTTCATTTAAAATTCTATCCACGCCTATCAATAAACAGTTCCTAATTTAGTTCGTTTTCTTTTTGTTCTTCATACCAATTTGTGCACCTTTTTTTGCGCTTTTGATAATACCTTGAAATTTGCTTGCGTTCTTCTTCTTTTTCCTAAAAGTCATACAAACGCCGTATAATAAATGAACGAACGAAATACGCGAAATCTCATCAAATGGTATAATTTACCTCTTGTTCAATGCCGATCTTGACAAAGGTATGTATGCGTATGGTTCTGGTTTTCCCTTCTTCTTAATGTCACCGACAGCTTTTTGTGCTTTGTATTCCATTCCGGGTACGTGGTTCACTTTTTCCTTCTTCAGTGGCCTGTGAATACCCGACCCTCCAGCTATAATTAACAAAACATTATTGCCAACCATGCTAAACAAAGTTTTTATGGCTATATTACCTTGGTACTTCGGCGTGGCTGAACTTTTTAAGCTAACGTTATCGAAGTTGTCACTAAATTTGCGCTTTCTACCAATTTCTTGTGCTATCACCGTAGACTGAGCATCATCGATGTCTTCTAAAACGGTTAATTAATTAACTACATATTTTTCCATCTAACACAATTTTTATATCTTACCATAATCGTCCTCTGAATCACTATGTAGAAGCAGCGTTTTCTTCTTCCTCTTAATCTTAGATTCATCATCCTCTTCATAACCCTCTGCAATAATTATGCGTCCATCTGGAGCAGTCTTAAATCCACGATCCTTCGTTTTCGATACTCCAGCATTTGATTTTAGAAATTCGGGCTGTGTTGCTGTGAAAACATTATTTCTTAACAATGACATTTTATGTTCTCATTTTATGTTCCTATTATTGCAATAAAATCTTACTGGAAATATTTCTAGCAGCAGCAGGATTAATAAGATCAACTATTTCCTCGTTTTCCTGAATCCAAGCCTCTTTTCTCGACGTACGCTTCTTGTTCTTCTTTGGTTCTACATTTTCTGTGCCGTCATACTCATCCTCGCTATCAGCCAATACTTCCTCTATGCTATATATAAATAAGACGACAATAGTAACTTTGAAAAATTTAAAAGATATCATTTATGTTACCTCTTCGGTCTCCTCTTTGCATTGAATTCGTCTTCATCCTTGACATCTTTAGATTTCTTCAATTCCCTGTTCTTCTTCTTTGCTTCTTCCAATTTATTTATATTCTTCAATCTCTTGTGCAGTATTACGTTGGAAGAAGGTATCATGCCCAAGATCGATCCCATTCCATATTTTCTTAATAATTTTACCAGAACGTCTCTTACTTTTTGCCGAAAGTGTCTCTGGCAATCCTCATTCACGCTACATAAAGCTTCCATCTGTAGTTTTATAAACATATACAGTCAGTTTTATAATTGATGGGACACACTTTAAATCAGAATAACTTTTTTATAAATGGACCAAACTTTTTGAAAATATTTCAAACAGTGAACTTACCAATCTAGGTAAAGTCGACGCAACAATGGGAGATGGCATAACTGTAATGTACACTTTAATGTAAGACAATGCAGATTCTGTGATCTCCCTCGTGGGACTCGATGCAAGCTTACACGCGTATTCCAATATTTCTTTAATTGTTTCTACTCCCAATGATCCTATTTTAACAAGCGAAAGTATCCATGGTAGAACATCGTTACGTTAAGAAAGTTCTGCTTTAAAATCACTTACCATTATAGTGATAAGTGAGAGACGCGAGACCCAATATGGAAACAGTACAATAATTTTGCGTTCCACCCAAACCGACCATTAACATATTCACATAATTCTTCAAATGTTCCGGGTTGTCTAAAAATTTCTCTGCGATGGTATTCAACAATTTATAGGCAGAAATTCTGCATTTTGTATTCAATTCCTTTAAATGTACTACTGCTTCAGGTACCACGGCTTCTAAAAATTTAGTGTTGTCCAGTTGTGGATGGATATTGACTATGTGAGTTAAACATCTCAGTCGAGCCTAATAGGAATTAACATTTCGATAGATTACATTTATTAAAATTTTTATTTTCTGACGACACTACGATACTCACTCCTTTGCTTGGTTTTGCAACCTCTGTTGCTGTAGATATTAACAGTTTTTGCATTTCGCGCCTGTGCTGTTGTACAAATGCTTTGCATATTTCTTTCTCACTGCCACAGACATCTTCTAAAAATCTGAACATCCGTATATTTAATCGTATAGCTCCTGGTTTGTAAAACACATCGGTAAATATAATTAGCAACGTTACCTGTATGCTTTCTTCTGTTCTTTCATTTTGGAACTTGTTTTGAGGACCGGTGTGCATATATCGTAGAAAGCCTTTATTCTATCAATGTCGGTGTATTCTATCAACACTCTTATTATATCGTGAACACTTTCTTTGAAGAAATCGTCGGCATTAGGTTCGTTCAACCTAGCCAGTGCACGGTCGTACAATTCATTTATTAATGTGGTGTTTGTAATACTGATGTACATCTAGGAGATAGAGTAGATTAAATTAATATCCTTAGCATATAACTAAATCTACGTTGTTTATGGGTTACCTTCAGTGTCTCATATGCAGCAAGACGCTGGCCTTCTTCGTCTGTTCCATTCGGTTTAATTGTGTACTGATTTAAGAACAACGGTACAAAATTCTTTGCAAATTTGGAAAGTTCCGCCATGTCTTCTTCGTTAGAATCTTCCACTGCTTTAGTAATTAATTTTCTTATAGCAGACATTATATAGAACCTTAACTCTTTCTTATTGCTGAACGTCATTCCCAACATCTTAGCGATATTCTAATATAATATTCCTGTGGTTAGTATCAATAATGTAGGTATATTATTCGATATACAGTAAGTACGTACCTTAAAATTATCTTTCACGTCTGTGGTATTGTGACAGATACTTGGCAAAACAGCCCATATTTGAATTAGCAAAAATTCGTAAGTTTTTCCTCCTATTGGCTCAGCAGCTTTCGTCCTAAAATTATTACATTAGGAATCAGGTATGAACTTTTGCACTGACCTAATAGTATAGATAGACTTTACTATCGTGTAAAAATATTTTAATATACTCACTCGCATATCGTAGTTAGTGGTAGCAATGTGTTCATGAAGAAGGACAATGTTCCTTCTGTTATGCAGTCCTTTAATAGTGGTAGCAGCCATGTTCTTTTTAAATTGATCTCATTGTTCGGCAACTAAAAAAGATATTTTTATATATAATCTGCCTGAAACACTAATTCTATGGCGTGTGTAAGTATTAAAAAGTTTTTAATTCATCCCCTACTTTCAATGGAATTAAAGTGAGTACTGTTTGTGGACCCAATGTTCTTATAGCGGCTCCGATAGCGTACTCTGCATCAGTTTTAGATGAGAAGTTATAGGAATCGCGCAAGTCGGTTACAGCTTTCAATATATTTATTAATGTAGAAGTTCTCGATTTACCAGCCACCTAAAATGAAAAGAAACAGTATTATTTAAATTTAAATAGTCAATGCACGAGTAAAATACACTCATTACCTGAAATAGTACGGCTATTAAATGTAGAATATAATACCACGCTTCCAAGTACTGGAAACTTAGACCTTTGTGCATTACAAGAATTACTTGGTCGATCGCAGTGCTATACCTAACGAAAAACGATTGTCGATATATTATTAATACACGGCAATATATTAAAATCAGTTAAAAATAGAAATTCTTATATTTACTTTCTTACGAGTTCTTCGGTTTCACATATTTTGCCAACACAATCTTGCAACAATATTTTGATGGTGTGCGAGGAACCAGATATAACTTCTGTACTCTCTGAGAGCCAAAGGTCTACACATTTCTCCAACATTTTTGGTAAAACAGTTGCACATAAATTCAGGGAATTGCTGGAAATAAAGTGAAAAAATTTAGTATTAATGAGATTAAAAATACAAAAATAAAATTTACGATTTATACAGACTTAGCCAGACACAAATGGGCTTCTTGCATGACTGCCAGCCATGCAAGGGTTGGCTGTGTATCTGTTGCAGGGGGTTGATAATCATAGAGAGCAGTAATTAGTTGTGCATTCCTTTGAGCCGGCAGAATAGCTTCTGGGGGCCGGGAAACAAATAATCCGTGGAAGGTTTGAAGACAACATGATGTTATTAAAACGTTTTTCATTCCCATAATCCTTAATAAAACTTCGCAAATCATCTAAAAGCATGTTTTAATTACATAATGTATAGAGCGTTCCCCAGGTAAATGGGATCATTCAAATATCTGCCTTATTTATTGCTGTCAAAGAGAAAATATAGGGTTTTACTGAAAAAATACATATGAGCTTAAAACCTTGTTTAAAATAAATGACTTTCAGAACGAGTTATATTTCCCTCGTAAAATAGCGTAATTGTATACTGGAAATTTCTATACGATAGTAAATGAGACAAATATTCAATTATTCTCAGTTAGTTAAGGCATTCTGTATAAATTATACTTGATAAATATTTAATGCGCACCTTTACGTGTGGTTTTGGTAAATGATGAGTTATATCTTTCAATAATGTGAGTGTATGAAGGACACCTGTAACGCTACCCGGTTCGGAACTAAATTGCAATTGATTGTAACAGTGTTTCGCGATCCGTGGTGAACCAGGGTGGTACAGTGGTGGTTCATCACATTTCATGATTTCACTTCCTGCCATATTTAAAAAAAAATTCAAGATATTTTTAAAAAATACACGTTGCTTTTATGTTTTGTACAATGTACCTTTCAATATGGCACATAACCCATGTTGAGCTGCTTTCCTTACTTTTGGTTTACTGTGCGTGACGAACGCTAGAATGGCGTCCAACACTTGCATAGTCGACGAATTTGACCATGTAGCCTCCTCTAATGCACGGAGAAGTAGAGACAAACAATGAATGCACTGAAATAGTATTACATTACGAGTATTTCACAACATTCGAAATATAATTAAATTATGAATATTTTGCGATATTTCAAATTTAATCAATATACAGACTTACATGACGCAGTATTAAAAATTCTTCCGACGAGGCATGCTTAGACAGAATGTCTAAAAATATTTTACTGGCTGCGCTAAACTGTACATTCAGAACATTCTTGGGTACAGTTTTTAGACCCATTCCTAGCAGGGAAAGTGTAGCTGCAATTGATGTGTCAGATTCAATTGCTTCCAAGGTACTCATCTATTAATCAATATATAAAATTCATTTTCATATCCACATATATTATAAAAAATGTAATGAAATATATCAATCAATACATACCAAAGCAGCAAAATATTCTGTGGATGTTTCGCTTCCACCATTCTGCTTGATTACTTCTGTAACTGCTGAGAGCACAGCTAACATTTCCTTGTGCAAAATTGACTTTGATTGGAAATGATTTAAAAATCTGCAAGATAAATAATATTTTTCAATTTTACAAGAAGAAATTTCTGTGTTTAACATTGAGTTGGCAGAATGTTCTAAGATCTGTAATTTATAAATTATTCAGATTGCAAAGATGCATCCACGAAGAATGATTCAATGAATTTATTTCGTTTGGTAAATATTATTGAAAAAAATAACTAGAAATTTGGACATATACATTCTTGTTATTTTTATGAAGTAACGTAAAATAGTCACTGTTAGTGTTCTGTAAAGCAAGCGTTAAAAATATTTCTCTTATGTCTCAGGATCGAGTTGTTTGAAGACAAACTATTTATGTCTATTATCGATTACTTGCCTGTTAAAGGATATGTTGGAGCAGTTACTATAATTACTGGCAAATGTATCATAAGTATAAGCTGTAGATTCTGTTTGAGTTTCCGTATGATCTTCGTCCAGATCAAGCTTCTCAAATTGAGGACCAATGCTTTGAATAGCATCGTGCTTCTCTAAATCCTCCTTTGTCAGACCAGGTTTGGCTGCAATGAAAACACAAGATTCGAGTGAAATATTGTCGAAACAGGGTTAGAGAAGTTAAATAGAATTAAACAAACCAGGCGCATCTTTAAAAAACATCCATGCCGCCTGTTCACGGTGTTTTTTCGTTTCTGGATTACTACTTGAGCTTTGTCCTTTTGGCCAGCGTTTCGCATTTTGTCTGCTGCTCAAACGTGGCCCTAGTTTACCCATTTTTAATCCAGTTAACTATGCTTTCCTTTGAAGTTTTCTGATTTATTTTGACCAAGTTTATCACCGATATTAACGTCAATGGTGCAACGAGGTTAACTTCATTTTGCACGTGCATCAACGAAATATTGCCTCGACTCAGTGTTGGGATATTGCGCGGGTTACACGCGCATGCGCGAATAAATGCAGGAACGTATGTACGTCCTAAGTTTATGGGGAAAATAGAGGGGGACTGTTATTGGCGGGAACCCATCGGAAAAGTGCAAGACGACACGACGAGACGAGCGTCATCCGAAAATGTTAATATATTCAATTGTTTAATAATGGCAACTATTGGAAAAGGAGTTACAAGGAAGCGTAGAGCACAACGCTTCCAAAATTCTTGGTTGGAAGATGATATCTTTAAATTATGGTTAGCTCCTTCTTCAGTAGAAAATAAAGCGCTTTGTATTGCATGCAACAAGACTATCAGATGTAAAAAATCAGATTTTGTGGAATTATGCGGGGTGACCAAGATACCCCATTTTAGCTCAATTTAGTACTTTACTGACGCTAAAATTGTTGCGCATGCGCGTGTAACCCGCGCAATATCCCAACACTGCCTCGGCTAGGTCGGTAATATTGGTAATGGTGTTGTCAATTATCTCCAAAAGGTGGCGCAGTGAAAGGGCTATTGGTATGGGAATCTTACGGCTTAGGGCAGTGGTGGACACTGTAGGGGCCCCTGAGTTGCTGGCTTCTCCCACCAACGACTCGTTCGTGCAGCGCGCACCTTCGTTGCGCAGCGGAGCTCACCGCAGCCGACCATGTGTGCGACTTCTGCTGTCTATCCACGAAGCGTCGTGTCATAACGCGTGTCTGCTCTACGAATTATGTTATAACTAACGACTACTTCTCTGTACTAGAAACGGTATATAAGATTTTATCCGCGAAGATTGCTCTACGCTTCACAGAGCGGACGTGTATTATGACACGATGCTTCGTGGATAGACAGCAGAAGCCGCGCACATGGTCGGCTGTGGTGGGACCAGGTGGGACGTACAAGGGGAGAAACGTAGGCGCTAGGCACAGCTACGCAGCGGAGGTGCGCACTGCACGAAATAGTCATTGGTGAGGGAAGCTTTGCTGGTCCTTCTTTTCCGCGGCGAACAAAAGCGCCCATCGCTGTTGATTTGGAAGTCATACATGAATATGGCGCGTATATTTGAATAGAGAAAATAGTATTTACGAAGAATGAATAATAAAAATACGAACTATAGTAAAATTAATTTTGTTATATTGCTCGTATCATTAAAGAAAGTATATTGCAATAATTTTACATATTTTAAACTAATGCTCTACTTTCTTTACAATTATTTAATGCGTACACACATATTTATTATTCTTGTCTTTTAAAATAACGACTTGCAAGTTTAATAAAACAGGTATTTTTATGACTATACAAATAAGAATTCACTATATTTTGACAATTTAAGTTGCAGTTAATTGTGTTTATTAGATTAATTAAAAAAATTAAAAAGCAATATGTCTCTGAATTTTGACAGCTCCGACAAGTAGGAAAGGAATCGCTCAAACGCTTTCGATGCGAGCATCGACAGTTTTTGTGTGAATATAATGCGGCTACATTGCACTTTTAAAGCTGACAACGTTGTAAAATTAGCATTCTCTGACACACACCGTCTATCCTCTCTGACACCGTTTGTGTTGCAACGCCATGTAGTTCACTAGCTGACCGCTCCATTTCGATAGAGTCCGCTATTGTAGGGCTGTGCGAGTACTCGCATAGTGCGAGTCGGGTCGAGTACCCGCACGAAGCGAGCGGCTCGAACGAAGCGAGCTACTCGCATCGATGCCAGCTTAGTGGCACCAATGCGAGCCGCTCGCACGAAACAAACAGTTCGCATGAAGGGATCGACTCGAAATAAATTCAAGCGTAATATGACGACGTGCAAGTTATACCAGGATAATCTGCACATTGATATTATCAAACATTTTAGTATATTGAGAATGCAAAATGTTTGGGATGTTTTATTATACATATATTTTGATTGTAAAATGGATATAATGTTGAGTTGAATTGAATATAGATTCAGAATTTGTATAATGCAATAACAATTCTTTGCAATAACAAAAGTTTGAGACTCCTGTCTCATCTGTAAGGATAGTTATGGAGGAAAATCGAAAAACCAGTTTTTGACCTATTTTCCGCATTTATTGGCAATTAAAAATTCTGAAAAAAATCGGACACTTTTCGGATATTAAGTCACATATTAGTTATCATTTTCAGACTTTTCTGTTGCAAACTCTGGTTGTAAAAAATAAAAAATACTAAACAAAATCGAAAAAATAAATATTACATATAGAAATCGAAAAAGCACAATCACAGATTTAATTTAGTAGTGAGATATTATCGCAAGTTTCATACTCAATTTTTTTTTCAAATTCCTGAGTGTGGTGCGCCTAGTTGAAAAAAATTACAAACCACTTTCTTCGCCATTTTTCCAAAGTTAAACTTATTTTATCAGAATTCTAAAAATATATTACGTAATATGTATTAAACATTCCTATGTTCAGAGAAACATTTTCCAGACTTCAGAACTTGCATAGTGCAAACTACTAAAATAACACTATCTACGTTATCTACTAATACGTTATTAAACTATTTTGAAATAACTTTTGGGAACACATTTTTGGAATACGTTCGGCCAGTCGGCCATCAGTCATTTTAAGGACGCTTGCACCGGTGCGAGCCGAATGCACCAGTGCGATCAGCTCGCACAGAAGCGAACGGCTCGCGCTGAAGCGAACAGTTCGCATGAAGGAATAACTTTTTAAAATTGAAGATGGTTTAGATTAGATATATTTTTTCGATATCTCTAATTGTGTGATATCCTTTAATATAGGTGTAATATCTCAAAATATTACCTCAAAATCTTAAATATTAGTTCTAAAAATATTCTATAAAAGTAACATTGATTATTACATAGTTAGAAATAAATGGTAAGTTATAGTTTTGAAACCTTTATTTTATAAATCTCTTAGCCTACGATATCGTCTCAGAGACATTGTAACCCAGATAGCACAAAGACATCTCAAAGACGTCTTAAAGTTGCCTGCCGCAAGACGTAAGTATGTCTTAAAGACGTCTGCTACGTCTTTAACACGTCGTTTTCACGTCTTCAACACGTCTTTGATACGTCTTTAACACGTCTTTGTTACAAAACTGTGCGTCTTAAAGACGTCTCTCACAGATCTTTTTGACGTCTTAAAGACGTCTTGTAAAGACGTCTTAAAGTTGCCTGAAAGACGTATCTTTAAGACGCCTTTAAGGCATCTTTAAACCGTCTTTTTCGCGTCTTTAAGGCATCTTTAAAGCGTCTTTTTCGCGTCTTTAAGGCATCTTTAAAGCGTCTTTTTCGCGTCTTTAAGGCATCTTTAAAGCGTCTTTTTCGCGTCTTTAAGGCATCTTTAAAGCGTCTTTTTCGCGTCTCTAAGGCATCTTTAAAGCGTCTTTTTCGCGTCTTTAAGGCATCTTTAAAGCGTCTTTTTCGCGTCTTGCGGGGCATCTTTTAGGCGTCTTTAAATCCTGGCATTATTTCTATTACTATTATCAGACATTTATGAAAAAACGAGTATAAGTGTAGCATAAAACAGTAAATAAAAAATTATGAAAATTTAAAAATACTATAGGTTAAGGTTATTGTTAATTATTCCCCTTTCACGGTTATAATTCCATTAACAATGCTCCACCTTTTTCCACCTTCCATTTATTTTTTTTATTTATTTCATTTTTTATTAAATAATATTCATCGTATTGGACTTACAGTTTATTAAGGTTGAATTCCGAACCATCCCGGTGTGTCACTCACGTTCTTTTATATCACTTGGGAAAAATCTCACAGGTGCCGGGGGGATTCGAACCCGGGATCACAAGAGTCCTGACCGCGAGCCTCATCACTTGAGCCACTGGGTGCTTTCAAATTTAAGAAAAAAAAATACTATATACTGTTATATTATTTTTCACCTATTAAACATATTAATTAAGAAAATAATGCCTATTTTACTTCTGTTATTTGTTGCAACTCAAGTAAAAATTTTTTATTTTGCATAAAGATCCGCTCTCCAGCTCTTAACTATTATAATATATATATCATAATTAATATTAAATATTATATCAAATATTATTATTATTATTTATTTATTATTATTTATTATTAACTATATATATCATATATATAATATTTAATAATAATATTTAATATAATATAATATATTAAAAAGAATATTAATATATTAGAAAGACGCGAAAAAGACGCCTAAAAGATGCCCTGAAAGACGCGAAAAAAAACGCTTTAAAGATGCCTGAAAGACGCGAAAAAAACGCTTTAAAGATGCCTTAAAGACGCGAAAAAAAACGCTTTAAAGATGCCTTAAAGACGCGAAAAAGACGCTTTAAAGATGCCCTAAAGACGCGAAAAAGACGCTTTAAAGATGCCTTAAAGACGCGAAAAAGATGCTTTAAAGATGCCTTAAAGACGTCTTAAAGATACGTCTTTCAGGCAACTTTTAGACGTCTTTACAAGGCACCTTTAAGACGTCAAAAAGATCTGTGAGAGGCGTCTTTAAGACGTAAAGTTTTGCAACAAAGACCTGTTAAAGACGTAGCAACTTTCAGACGTCTTTAAGATGTCTGTGCTATCTGGGTAATTATAATATAATAATTAAATATAACAATATAATAATATTTAATAATAATAATTATTACAATATAATACATAATAATAATAATACTAAATAATATAAGAAATAATAATAATTATTAAATATTATATAAATATTATTATTATTATTAAATATTCTCGATAATTCCATAGGGCAGATATTAGAAATGCCCTTGTGGATTTTAACGAGTAGGTAGGTTCAATGTTTATATTATATAAATATAATATATAATATATAAATATAATATATAAATATAATATATATTATATAAATATTATTATTATATTAAATATTATATAAATATTATATATATATCATATATATATCATTATAAGGTATTCGAAATACATGAGGAAATTCGAATATACATATGTATTAATAATGTCTCAAGAGACGTCTTTTCTCACACACCGTTTTGGCGTTTGAAAAAAGGTGCCTTTTAGGCGTCTCATTTGTGACGTAAAAACGACGTCTCTAACAGACGCCTTTTACACGTTCATAAAGACGTCTTTTCTCACACGTCGTTTTGGCGTTTGAAAAAAGGTGCCTTTTAGGCGTCTCATTTGTGACGTAAAAACGACGTCTCTAACAGACGTCTTTGAGAGCGTGTAAAAGGCGTCTGTTAGAGACGTAAGACGTAAAGACGTAAAAATGACGACAAAACGACGTCTTTAAGACGTCATGTGCTATTTGGGAAGTCGGCTGAACCAAATGTAACCAAAATGTCACAGAAACATTTTATGGCTGATCGGGCTAAAAGCGACTTAGTACACTCAATTCCTTCACCGCAAGACAATAACTAAGACATTTCTACATACTAGAAATTTTCTAACTGTTATTAGCATTATCTATTTCCATGTTATTATTATAATTACTGTTAATATAACCATTAATATAACCGTTAATATAATATTTGTCATTATATCAAACACAACATGAAATATAGAAAAATTCATTTGTGATTGTATACATACATAATTCATATTATTTTGCCCAATTTTTGTGTTCATGAATTAGTGATGTTTTTTTCTTTTCCAAATGATAATTTACTTTGTATGCTCCATGTGCAATCTTTATGAGATAAAATGTTTAAGATCCTAACATGAAAACTCATGGTTTATTGTATTATTTTTGCTGATTTCTTAGGACTGTTCGCTTCAGCGCGAGCCGTTCGCTTCTGTGCGAGCCGCTCGCACCGGTGCATTCGGCTCGCACCGGTGCATTCGACTCGCATCGAAGCAAGCGTACTTAAATGACTGGTGGCCGACTGGCCGAACGTACTCCAAAAATCTGTTCCCAAAGGTTATTTCAAAATAGTTTAAACATACCTAAAATATGTTTTTACAATGTTTTACAAAATAACGTATTAGTAGATAACGTAGATAATGTTATTTTAATAGTTTGCACTACGCGAGTTCCAAAGTCTGGAAAATGTTTCTCGAAACGTAGGAATGTTTAATACATATTAAGTGGTTTGTAATTTTTTTCAACTATACGCACCACACTCAGGAATTTGAAAAAAAAATTGAGTATTAAACTTACGATAATATCTCATTACTAAATTAAACCTGTGATTCTGCTTTTTTGATTTCTATATGAAATCTTTATTTTTTCGATTTTGTTTCGTGTTTTTTATTTTTTACAACCAGAGTTTGCAACGAAAAGGTCTGAAAATGATAACTATAATATGTGACTTAATATCCGAAAAGTGTCAGAATTTTTAATTGCCAATAAATGCGGAAAATGGTTCAAAAACTGGTTTTTCGATTTTACTCCATAACTACCTTTACAGATGAGACAGGAGACTGAAACTTTTGTTATTGCATTATTGTTATTGCAAACAATTGTTATTGCATTATACAAATTCTGAATCTACATTACTCAACATATTATATCCATTTTACAATCAAAATATATAATAAAACGTCCCAAACATTTTGCATTCTCAATATACTAAAATGTTTGATAATATTAATCTGCCGATCATCCCGGTATTTCCTCGCACGACGTCATATTACGCTTAAATTTATTTCGAGTCAATCCCTTTATGCGAACTGTTTGTTTCGTGCGAGCCGTTCACTTCTGTGCGAGCGGTTCGCATTGGTGCCACTAAGCTCGCATCGATGCGAGCGGTTCGCATTGGTGCCACTAAGCTCGCATCGATGCGAGTAGCTCGCTTCGTTCGAGCCGCTCGCTTCGTGCGAGTACTCGACTCGACTCGAACTCGGCTCGCATATGCGAGCTTGTCTGCAGGCCTAGTCCTAAGTCTGTGGTTTTGATAAGATAGGATAGGGTAGGAGCTCTGCAGGAGAAAATGAGGTAGGTTCTGTTCCAGGCTGAAGATAATATAAGGCTCTGTAGGAGAAAATGAGGTAGGTTCTGTTCCATTCTAAAATTAGACTAGGGGGCAGCATTATTATGGGAATGGCCAAAACCGGGGCGTGAGCAATCTCGTATCCTCTCTGATGCAATCATCTTTTCAAAACCTGTCAGGGTATTTTATCATACTATCGAAAGAATAAAAAATTTTTATGGTTTTTGTAACCGTAACTATAAGCTTTATTATACATGTATGTATATTAATATGAAAAATAGTCGAATTACCATATATTTTTAAGATTTTCAGAAATTTTTAAAAATAAGGAGACTCATTAGAATTTGCAGAAATTTGTATTTTCTAAATTTCTTAATTTCTAACAATAATACATTGAAACGAAATGTTCCATTCTTCCAACAATTATACAGTATATACTACACATATAATATGTATACTTACTTTATCTTAAATTTGACTAATTTTAATTGAAATTAATTTAATGTTTAAAACAATTATATTTTTCATCTAATTGTAAGAATAAAACGATAATTGATTTGATCGGTTTAGCTTGATCTAGAGTTTTACAGTGGTCTAATGATTTCTGAACGTTGCAACAATTTATCGCTATCACAACGATTCTTAAAATACGTATCAGAAAAGAGAAAGTAGGATATTACATACATCTGTTATGCAACTATTTTGAAAGAGGGAAGGGCGTATGAAGGCAGACATAGAAATTTTGATTTTACATAGAGATTCGCAGGAATTGTTTCGTGGGAAATCAAGTCGGTAATTTGCACGTAATTTGCCGAACGCTTACTGGGATCGATTTCTTCTTGGCTGCTAATTTGTAATCGATGATAGGATATCGATTCTCGCAATTAGAACGGTAAATAGCCGAAGGCAGCCGGAGACCTTTGCTAGAGGAGGCGAAGTTCCAATCTCCCTGAACATGGCAATTTTCTAATTTGCGGCGAACCCAGTAATTGACGAGACTCGTTGCAGACAGACCACGCGTCTCATGTTCATGATGCATCTTATGAGAGAGAAACGCATCGTCTACCTTCGATGTACAGCGCGCGCTGGACGATACTGTTAGGGTGGAAGAAGTGCGCCGCTCGCGCGCGCGGTGCATCATCGTTGCTTTCACCCGGTTTCAGGAAACCTAATTAGTATAAATATTTACAAGAGTTGTTGGTTCGTAAGATAAATAAGTTGTTGGTCTGGTTGAAAGTGGCGTTTTTATCGAGAAGATTACAATAAGTGGCATCTCTTTCGTTAATCATAATTATGCATACTTGCAACGAGCCGTAGCTAAATGCTTGTAAGTCGAACATGTTTACGTACGCATCCAGATTTATTTACGTTGCAAGCTAAAATTTATCTTGTGATAAGACGAATTATCACTGGACTGCGGATTCTATGCACTTGTAGCAAACATGTGCAAATGCATCAAAATTATTCAAATAAGAAGAAATACATTTTTATGTAACTCCTACAATTTTATGTAACGTCTATAATTGCGTCATCGTAAGAATGTTACACGCCTCGAACAATTATGAAAATCTTGTTCGTGTAGGTCTTATTAACAAAAAAACATAATATGTAAGTATGTCTCGCAACTGCTTCTATTTTCCGTATATAGTTCTAGAAAACATGTTTTTTTCTTCGAGTTGTGCCAATACAACTAATATTTGTGAAACAATTCGAACGCTATCGACCAACATGTAAGTCGCGTCGCTTCGCGAAGAATACATTTATGCCATTATGAATGTTATTATATTTATTCCAAGGTTTTCAAGTCCGACTACACCTATAATATGTTTCCATATGTATGATGGCATGGATAATTAGGCTACTTGCAGAAATGAGCGAAACAGTCAATTTCAAAGTAAAAATCTAGCCATAGGTTTATTGACGCCATGAAAATGCGATTTTCACTGGAAGATAGTTGAGTAGAATTAAAACCCGAAAGGCACAAGAACTAGCACTCTAGGCAGCAGTCGATGTCGTATTAACTTGTAAGATCCGCGCATTGACGCGGAGTTTCCTCGGCAAACAGCACTGTAAATGAAGACGAACGGAGGGAAATTGAGGGAGAATAGTGCAATTGGACTTGTTCGGTAACCCGGCACGTCTCGAGCTCGTTCTCGCCTCCATACAGACCGGCAAATTGCATTAGAGGATCGTTTAGTTGATCCACGGGAACTGCGCGGATGGCACGGTACCCTGGTTTTCGAGCACTTCGATTCGCCAAGGATGAATCCCCGGTGTCATCGATGACGCAGGTAGATGCGAAGAGTACCGTATTGATTCCGTGACGTCATTGAAGACCGTCCTACGCAATGGACGGACCGAATCCGGTTCGTCAGAATTCTTCTCGGTGACCTGGTCTCTCCTACCAAAAAAAAAATTGATTTTAAGCGAACCACGAATGAAGTTAGGATGCAATATACATATGTATATGTAGTATGTGCTAAGAAAACTAGCTTGGATCAAAGTCACGATTATTCGGAATAAAATAAACAGTTAAATAATGTAGCATTTCAACCACTTGTTGTTATTCTTCAATGTAAAGAGATAACAGAAGTAACTATATATAATTTATATAGAGGTGATAGAAATTTAGCTAGATTAGAAATAGTTCTATATTAGTGTAAAAAGTAGCTTAGCTAATTCGTAGAAATTTGTAGAAATATGCAACCTGATTGTACCCTTCCGACCATGGCGGAACGGTTAAAAGCTGTTCCGCGACGAGCATTTTCATTTTGCGATGCAAATGATGAAGCTAATGACACGTTACACTTGCGTTGGCGACGGTGACATAACGCGTCGTCAGTCTTTGGGCAACTTCGTCCATTAATCCCTTGCAAACGGAATTATCATAGTGAATTCAACCGTGTTTCGAATACCCCTGTTAATCGGTCATTAACGCGCAAGCATCTAATTATACATCAGAACGGCATCACCTCGAATCCAGTCGTGATTAGTTTTCCATTTCGTTCGCTCGTTCCGCGAAACATTATACATTATACATATATGTATCATACATAAAACGATAAAATATGATAATTTACAGGTGCTCGTTTAACGTTTCAATGCAATGTGCTTGAACGCGTTCAGTTCTCTCGATCATATTTTAGTTGACTTTCAATTTAGAACGTCTATAGAATGTAATTAGGCGTATACCTAATCCGCGAATGGTTTCTCGACTTTCACAATTCACATTAACGGTAGATCGAAAGAAAATGATCGTTTTATGATCCTTCTTCGGGATCGAACGGTCGCTAGCTGTACATACATTCACAATGAACTGGTCGCGCCCATTCACCGGGAACCTAATGTTTCCTTATTAGTAGTCGTTACCGGTAATATCGGCTCATGTAAACGTGTAAACTCGAAAGATAAGGCCCGCGATTCTATAGAAAAAATTATACCAATGTAGGTACTTACATAGAACCGACTCATGTTGTACCACGATTAATACTATTCTCGGTGGATCGACCGCGCGAAGGTTAGTACCGCCACGAATTTGCATGTTTAATGAACCATTGCTCGAGGAATGTTGCAAAAATATGACAGCGAAACGGGAAGAAAAAAGTAATGGTAACGCAAGAGACCGGCGCGGCGTGGCGGTTATGCGATTCTGAATTTTCTTTGAGCTGGACAAAAAAAAAATTCCACAGTTACCGCGGCTATTGTTTTGTTCGGTTATTGAGACACCTGGTTGGCGCTGGAGATCCTGGCGACCATATTGTTGTTCCTTGATCATTTTAATGTTTGCGATGAAAATTAACTTGCCACGTCTAAAATGCTTTTAATTTATACGTACATATATGTAGGTATATTGCTTAGTGAAAATGTTATTATAAAAGCAAGTTGCAAGAATTTCAAATCGTCAAATTTTGGAGAAAAAATATACAGATGAAAGTTGATAATATTACAATGATCTTTTTGAACGCTTAAAGACAATATGTACTTACTTTATTCTCCAACGAATACCAATTCAAATTTTACGAATTCAAACGAAGAACATATGATGAAATGTTATTTGCGCGAGACTCAGGATAACATGAGACGTACAAGCAGTTTACTTTGTACGAATCTGTCAACTAAGTATTTTTGTTGATTTGTTTATGCTAGCGCATTCTTCGTGGCACCGTTACAAACACGTCTGAAACGCAAGAATAGCGACTGCGATAACTGCAAGTTTTTCGAGTAGAAACCTCTCCGAGGATGTTGATTGATTTAGCAGAGAGATTAGTTGATAGTAGAAGTTTCGTATCGAGAGTGACGTCACTCACGTGGTTAATTCACGTCCAAACGGGAGAACATCGTGACAAGAGCACAAAAGAGGTACGCACCTGGACAAGAAGGGACTTTCGAGGGATGAAAACCGAATCGACGGCCCTTGTGCTTCTTTTCGTAGAGCGATCTCGCACCCTTTTATACCGTCGGGATTCATCCTCCCTTTTGTCAAACTTTTCGGAGTCCTTGGTTCAGACCCAGCTGCAGACTTTTTTGTGCTCAGGGACCAACGTTCGAGACAATTTTCGATGGTACTGTGGGGCACGTGCAGCCTTCAGTTTCCTCCACTTTGCTGTGGAGGTCGCTGTGTCTTCGACAAAATCGGTAAACCGCAAATAACAGTTTGCAGATTACTACAGATAGATAAATTGATTATTGCTGGTAATGTTAACTATTAACATTTTACCTCAAAGACTACGATAACCTAACAAACCGTACGTTTCACGGAATTTTCACATTAAGAAATTTCTGGGAAGAGGAGAGTCGAGGCGGTTGAGTGACACATTGATTTTAATTGGATCAGAGATGGCGGGTGTTTCCCCACGTTCTACCGATCGATGAAAAGAACGAGTTCCGCGGAAAAATCTCGGGAAAGCACGTACCATCGCATCGGTACGACGATTCTTAATGACGTCTGCTATCGAGAATGTCGCGGCGTCCCGTCCCGTCCCGTCGCATCGCGTCGCGTCGCGTGACGTCGTTACTCCAAATTACGTTAATATCGTTCTGTCTTTGCAAGTTCCTTAAAAATAACGTTCATTCATGAATCGTCACGATCGCGATCTTACGTAAAAGTCAATTCCATTTAGGAAAACATCGGCACGAAAATTCTTCGATTAAACTGCAAGAGGTGAACAAAATTTTTGGTTCAATTAACGAAGTTTCATCAATTTTACTGACCACGATTCCGGCAATAGCGTTCGATTGCGCAACAAGTGAAAACAAAATCGTTCCTCCGCAGCGCATAAGCGTAACAAGGTCTCATGCTCCGAAATATACATACTACTTTTTATTATCATTGACATCCCGGGTTTGTAATCCCGCGAATGCAACATTTCTGACGTGCCGACATTGTAAAATAATCGCTGTTTCGTTAAGTTACTGTTTTCAGCGAATTTATGATCCCCGGATTACGAATTTTTCTACAAAATAAAAATTGCGAGACACATATTTTTGATATCTTTCAGACCTTCTAATTTTTTCAACTGTTTGAAATTGCACTTTCTCATTTTTGCCACAAATGCATAAAATACATATGTGATCTGATTACCTTGCAAAGTGAAATGGAAATTTTATGTTTTATGCAGGTGATAAGATGGCTATTATCGCTGTTTTAATTTAGTCGAAAATAACGCTATGAAAATATTTAACAACGTCGCAGAGATGTACCAACCTATTAATTATTGTCGGTAGAGAGGAGGAACATAACGAAGATTTTGGTCAATAGGTCGGTGAAGTAGAGTATGTACTATGAACGAGGCCATTCTCCTACGACTCATCGGAACAGGAAAGTAGGGGCGGTAGTCACACCATAAGTTCACGGCCCGCCAGTTTGTTCGTCAACGCTAATCTACAATAGGTCATGAATTTATCCATTAGTGGTCTACACTTTGAACTAGATTGTGAATCTTATGCACTTGTCGCGCGTGAATGTTTAAAGTTACTCAAAATGGATTGCACTTGAAGAGTTTCGAATTTTATTTGAAAATTTAATGCGCATTTGTAAATTCGTGTTAAGCAAAACTAGTAGTGGTAATTATCGACTTACTTTATGTGTAGTTTCACGGGCAGCTTCTTAAGAACTGATTATAAATTATGCTTATCCTCGGTAAAAGCAGCGAGATATACATTTAGGTATGGTACAAAACTATGCGAACGCCACGGTAGACAGCCGATAGACCAATCGATACAGATTACTCGTGCATCGTGCGATGCAGTTACAGGTGCGCCTGTATAATACAATACTAATGTATAGGGTGTACCATAATTACCAATTTAATGAATAATTTTCAACAGCCGGAATTGAATATAATTATTGATTTTCCTTAATCACAATTAAATCGTATTAAAATCAAAATAAAAGAATATAAATTCCGTAATACGGTCAATTTAATGTATCATTGTATTAATTATTTTTTGAATCTTCTTTTATTTCTCTACACATGGATAATATGAGTTCATATTTTGATAAGACAAATTGATGAAACACTGGATACGGTACAACTTTTCAGTAATAAATTATTATGCTATACATCGTTTATTAATATTTTCAAAAGATACGTGTAAGCTGAATATAAATAATTATTAAAATTAGTCGCCCGATAGACCGATCGATACACGAGACGGTTCTTCATACTTGATATTCACTCATATGTGCAAACGCAGTCAATTTTCTCTTGAATGCACTTCACATGCCCTTATCTACATTAAAGTATTCACGATATAAAATACGATATAGTATTATTAAATCGTTCACAATACAGTCAAATACTCAAATTATGATTAAAGAAAATTTAAAAGTGTCTTGAATTTTTTCATTTAGTCAATAATTTCCTTTAGTTTATTATGCCGAGAACTACGCCAATTGGAAAAAAACGTCAATTGGTTCTTCAGAACAATTTAACGCTGTTGTAATTTTGAATTTTTTCAAGTTAAAACTGCATATTGTTCAACCATAAACGAAAGAAGCTGCGAACGAAATTTAAAGGTCCAGGATTTGTTCGAGAGATGAAAAATGCGATTATAAAATGCATGTTTGACAAAAATTGATTTTCGAGATGAAATTGCGCTGAAAGCACGAAGAGCTGGAGTGCGATGAAACGGTCCGTTAAAATGAAAGAACAATTCAAAGAAAGAAAATATGAGCGAAATAAAAAAATTTAATCCGCTAAGAGGAAATAGCTGAGAAAATAGCTGTTTTTGGTCAGAAAATGCTCGAAAAACCCAGGATCGACAGGATCAACACAGCGCTGGAGCGAGTTAGACACACCACGGTTATACGGCAAATTGAGGGAGAAAGGGAGAGAGGGAGAAACGGAAAGTGCCCGAGAGTAAGAGAAAGAGCAGACGACATGCGCCATCCCTCGTTGGTGGCACGTTATAATGCGCGAAGCCCATGGACTGGACGGCCGTTCGACAACAGTCATTCAGAGCTCGACTGGTGCGCGGTTCGGTTCGGTTCGATTCGTTTCGTTTCGTTTGGTGGCTCTCGTCCTCGCGTGTCCCATCGTGCTCGATCGCGTAATCGATCCGCTTCCGTACGTGTCGTCTGAGAATCTGAGAACAGGTCGCGTTTTCTGAGAGAATTTGAAAACGAACCACGAACATCGATCGACCACGAGGTGCACGGGAAACGATGCTCTGAGCCGAGGGTGGACCCTGTGCGAACGCCGGACCACAATCTACTCCGGTTAGCTCCCTCGTGATCGACTCGTGATCAGTGTGACACCTTTTCCCTCGGCAAATCGTCCCAGCTGGTCACAGGGCACACCGACACCAGGTAAGTGAACGCAATCCGGTCCTCGGATCGCGTGTCGCAACACTAACCGTCCCCGGTATGTATGTGCCTAGTTTCCTCGACGAAATCTTGAGTGAAAAGTTGATGCCAACTGGTGCGAACAGTGACAAAATATTCCACCGAACAATTATTGTTCACGCGAGGATTGCCCACTGGAGAATTCCACGCGAAAACATCGTAAATACGTATGTATGTACATCGTTCGTTGCTTCGCACCGTTTGTCTCCGGGAAGTATTCGAGTTGAAGTGTTCGGGAGCACAATGCTCTAATATTTTTTAAAGGGTTTTAGAGTTGAGTTTTCGTGTATTAACGTCGGTTTGTTATCACCGTTCGGTTTAATTGTTAATTTGCAGAAATTCGATTAGTGGGTTTAGTTTGATGGGTAATGGGGAAGTGGTTTTCCGGGGGATTTTCAGCGAATTTTTTTAGAGAAATCAATATTAGGCTACGGTGTAAGAAACTGATTGGATTTAGCGAGTTGACTGGACACTACCCCCGGTGGCAAAATGGCAAAGTGGAGTTGGCGAGGGATGGTTTCTGTTCTTGTGAAAATTGGTGGATTTGGGAGAGGGTTTCGTTCGACCGAATTCTTGGGAGATTGTGAAGCGTGGGACGAAACCTGCGTTCGGAAAACCCGGTCGGCGACCCACGTGGCTTATTGATTTTCCTGTCCGCTACGCCACTACGCGCGTGCTGCTGGAAACTGGCCTTTTATACTACGGCTCGCGAATATCGCGATAATTGCGATTAAAACGGCTCATCTTCTCATTCGAAGGATATTAAAAACTTCCAGTTAATTTCTTCGCTTCTCCCTCAACGGCCGAACGCAACAGTGCGATTTAGTAAAATCGACTGGCACATTGGTAAATTAATCCGTCAACATGTCCAAACCCTGGAGAAAATACTGAAAATGATATCTCTTGATAGGAAACTAGCGATTGATAGGAACTACCCACAGTGTCCAAAGCAAAAGAATATTATTGATTTATCAAGTAATAATTCGTAACGGGATTAGCAACTTCGCAAGGGGTGACATGTTTGATCACGTGACTCCCACGACGACCCCGATAAGCGTAGCGATGCCAAATTCCCGCTTGATATCCCATGTGAAATCTAAACAAAAAATGTTGCCTCGATTCCGGTTAGGCTCGTAAGCACGTTGTCGAACGATTATTGTTTGGCTCGACTATTCGTCATTCTAACGTTACTAACTATACTAAGAACGAGTCTCTTAACACAACAGTACTGTCGCTTTCCTGCAAACAAATCGATGCTTTATGCCTAAGGTATACGGTTAGGTACAATTTGTGGTCGGTTGTCAGAGTCACTGGTATCGTTTGCACGGCAAACTTACTTCGACAACTGTTACATACAACTTACAATGGCTGTTTTCTGAATAAGATTCATATTTATATTGTTTACAAATAGGAAATCCTCCTGTCGTTAAGAGGCAATCTACCTGACCGCCCCTATACGTACACGCACGTTTTCGAGATTTAAAATTGAAAATGCGGACTTTGTTCTTTGTTTCGAAGTCGATAATGATACGTATTTTAAACTAATTTATTATAATTCACCGATACACATACATATCATACCATGTAACATCGACAAATTATAATTGTATTGCAAGATAAAAATCTGCACTAGCAACAATCTTGTAATTTAATTCATCACAATTCACTTATACACGTATTTATGTATGTATGTACATACCTTTGTAACGTGGAGAAATCATTGTATTATAGTAAGATTGCGGATTTTTATACAAAAAAAATTATATGCATCTACCTCCTGTAATTTTCAAATTCTGTAAATCTTCTGTTTCAAATTTCACCTATTTTTGTTATAAATGCACGAAATTCGCAGTCTGTTTATAATCGAGCAGCTGTTTCACGTCCCAAATATTTTTCAAAGATAGAAACAGACTGACTATACGTATACTACTTTAGTTTACCAACAATTAACAATCTGAAGCAGGAAGAATATTTTAAGACGTAATTTCGAGCAGTTGTCGTTAGGTTAGACACGAACCGTGTTAACAACAATTTTATGTCGATTCATCTTGCACGAAGGGATCAATATCACGTGGTTATCATTCACGAGTGCCTCGAGTTGAGGTTTCATTACCGTTAGAACGCCCGAGGAGCGTCGCGCCGCGCCGCGCCGCCGTTGTCGGCGAAGGATCAATAAAAACTGACGTAACGTTCCACGAAAGTTTCAGGAGCATCCAGACTCGAAATTTCGTTGGCTGTGCACGTGCGTACACGCCGCGAGACCGTTATAGGTACATAGTCCCCAAAGGTGTATTTTTAACGAACTTCTGCCGCCAGCTTTCGAAGATTGAGCAACTTTTAGGACTCCGTACGACCAATCCGAATCTAAAATGATTTACCGAATCTAAAATGATTTAATGATTTATTTTAAGTTTGTCCGCTATGTTTGAATTAATAACGTTTGAATTAATATTTTCATTGTTGGATAGTTCATGGTAGATGAAGCATTGAACGATAATAGAAGCTGCTTAAAAAGTTATTGGAAGCAACGATTCAATTATTAGTCGAGTGTAAACATCAAATCCTGCAAGAATGGAATATACGATGTAATTGTTAATAAATGGACTGCATGTACATACATATGTATAATAGTTACTTTAACAATTATTTTCTTTTGAAACAATTTCAATGACTTGAAAATATTACAACGGTATTTTTCATTTCTTCGAATATATTTACTGCTTTGTACACTTACGTTTGCAATTTATCCGTTTCTGTCATAAATGCATACAATACGTAGTCTGCCGATAACAATCAGTGCTAAAACATGCATACATGTAAAAAAATTCGGTCTAAATAAAAATCAGTGTCGAACATTCACAAAAATGTTGAACTGCAAACTGCAAAATGATTCCTGCAGGGCTTGTAGCGTTCGCTCGCTATGCATGTTCGAATCGGTAATATACGTTCACGGGTCGGATAGTTGATCGGATAATAATAAAACAAGTTAAGAAAGTATTCAGAAGCGAAGATTGCAACGTGATTATGAGTCGTTATGCGGTCCCGAAGGGCTTCCTGGCAAAAGAAAGAATCGCGCGTCTCGATTCGTAGGTTCGCGGAGGGATGAGTTCGGAACCGGTACTCCTGAGAAAGGGTTCGTTCGGCGCAGACTATGGGCCAGTTCCCACCAGAGTTTTTCGTCCATGTATGTATATCGTGAACGATGAAAGGAATGACGCTCAACAACATTTTCGTACCTGTGCAACGACGCGGCGTGGCTCGGCGCGGCGCGGCGTGCATGTGTGCTGCGCGTGGTTCGAAGAACAGGCTGCTCGAAGCTGTACGAGTGCCAGACTGTCGTATTAGGTGTGGGAATTAAAGAGGGTTGCCGCCATATTGAATCTTCGGGATCACGCCATCGAACCGACTTTGCTGAGAGTGTATTCCAGAAACTTTGCACTTAGCATCTAACACAATTTCACTGAAAAGTACTACGAATTTTTATAAAATTGTTTCGAGCTCAGCAACCTCTAATACGTAAACTCGAAAAATGTTTTACATTTTTGTGGACAGTGTTTATTCTTCTATGAAACTTTTACCAGTATGTTTATGACGTCTTTCTGATAAAAATGATGGTATGGTATGGTATGGTATAGTATGGTATGGTATGGTATGGTATGGTATGGTATGGTATAGTATGGCATGGTTTGTTCGAATCGAGGTTCTAGTATCTGGGAAACGTAACGAGCAAATACGTTCCAAATTGTGTCGTGTTTGGTATCGTTTTAATCAGAAAAGAGTGATGAATATGTTAAAAAGAGTTTTATATTAAAAAATCAATATAACCGACAAATTTTTATTTATGAATCAAAGATCTATCTGAACAACTCATTGTAAAAATTGTAAATGGCTTTAAGCTGCGCTAGTTAACGGATGTATTATGAAGCGATTGTTTAAAACATTGTGGAATAGTGCAGATTTTGCAAAGAGGAAGCAAGTGATTTATTCATTGTAGAAACAGATTTTGAAGGGTGTGTCTAATTGGATGGACTACAGAACCGATACGTGTCGGTACGGTATGGGGAAACAAAGTGCGATCGGAAGTTCGTGAATCACCGTAGAAAACTCGATCCAAAACGACGATCCACGGTTGTCCTGTTCTCAGGTTGCCCAGGTAGTGTGGTTACGCGTGTGCGATTACACCGATCGTGCGCTCGCCCTTCCTCGGGGATCTCGAACGTAAATGGTCCGATAAAAACTCACAGTAAGAAGAGACAGAGTAAGACAGAGTAAGAGAGAAAAAAAGAGGGAGAAAGAAGGAAAAGAGGGAGAGAGGGTTATCTTCGCCTCATTGGTTCGGCGTTAAAACGAACGAGTAGTTAATCTCGCTTTGCTCGCATAATACAATCACGAGCGGGAACGTTTAGCATGCGATCCTTTTCCCGACGCGACGGTTCGCTCCGCGAGTTCTCCTCGGTGATCTAGCAATAAGTGATCTAATAAATCCTTAAAATGTGCCACGTGTCTCGATGCTAGTCCATCCACGGAACCAATAAGCAGTAGCATGCTTACCACCATTGATCGTTGGAAATGGAGAACAAGGATGCGCGAAACGTACGGGACATTCGGTATGCGATACGAGAATTTGCTTGATTCCTAATTTAGAACCACCATTTCCTTCGTCTTTTGGTTAAATCGTGAATCGATTGGAGCGTAGCTTCTCGTTTCAGCGAAATTGAACTGTATTCCGTTATCGGGACGCAATTGGCGTTGTACGTTCTCGCGATTTAACGTCTTGATTCTGTATTTTCCAAGTTGTCTCATAGGGGAAATGAGTTGTTTAAATGTTTTGTGGATTTGGTGAAATAAGAGGAATTTATTCACTGTAGTACCTACAGTTGTAGTTGTTTTTTCTTGAAGTTGGCGATTATTTAGACAATTGGAATACGAAGTTCCACCATCGAAAACAAATGTTAATACATACGACTTTTTTCTTGTTTCTAAAATATACATACTGCTAAAATATTAAGGTATAATCGCAACCGTTAGCGTTCCATCTATAGTTTCCTATACCTTCTACAAAATATGAATGATTGTAGTTATTTTCTGTGTATCGCTTCACAAAAATATACATATAACAAAATTCATATTATTTGTGGAATGAACTAATAGAAAAACGTTGTTCAGACATTAATCAGAACTTTTCTATCGTCGAAATTGACTCTAATACAATCGATTTAAGTATAAACGTAAACACGTTATGTTGAGCACCGCTAAAGTACCAGTTCTATCAATACGAATATCTTATGTCACGACGCGACGTTTATGATATACACCAGTTATGATCAATTCTAAATTTGGGCTTTACGTTTCTAATATGTTAATTATTGTTTAGAAGTTAGAATGCGTTGAAATTAAGAATAAGGATAAGAGGATTATGACAAATTTAGTCTAATATCACTTATTATTAGTTGATAATTTGGTTACTAGAAATGAATCGAAGAAATTGAATAGATAGCTTGTTATCGGTCCAGCGATTCGGTTTTTATCATTGGCCCGCGAAGGCCAGATAAATTATATGTATACGTAGACAGTCATTTACGATTAGGATACTTGATAGGTATATATGTATGTATACCCATTATACATACGTATACCGTGGAAGAATAACACATGTTCAAATTTAATTTTTATGATAGAAAACGTTTAAATTTCGCTTTCACGTTTATGGGTTTTCATATTTTTTTCGCTTAGGATGGTTGCAGAAGCGTTTTCAATATGGCGGATGCTGTGACATCGATACGAAATACGTATCCCTTAATTACCTTGTCCGAATGAACAAGGCGTCTTATACTCGTAATACAACGTAAATCGATATTTAATAATCGGACAGCGACTTTGCAGGTGCACCAAATGCAGTTATGCAGGTCGAATCATGCAAAATGACCGTTCCATGAAGGAACGGCCGATCGGCAGTTCAGTCAATTAGAGAATTCGTGGAATCTGGCAAAATAAACGGCCGGTCAGGTGATCACGGTAACGGCTTATTACGATTAAGAACTGGTTTGTCACCTTCTGACAAGTTCGCCAGGTGGTAGAAAGGTGTGTGTCGACGTTCGCGGCACCGATTGGTCGATTATGCTTCGATGTAGCGTGAGGCATGGAGGGACTGACACGATCGAATGCCAGGATCAACACGATCGATCCACGAAAGTCAACAAGTTCGACCGTTATAGTTATCGGCTGGATCGAAAACTCGTCATCAGGCTTACGCGTCGATGATCGCTAGGGAACGATCTTTGATCGCTGATCTAGCATCGCGTGGTCGTGGGATCGAAAACAGTTTGCGGGATAATTGTGAATGTTGCGTTGAAACCGAGTGAATTTTGAATCATCCCTTGTGTCGACTATTTTTTCTCGTTTTCTGCGATCTCTGAACAAGATCGTCGATATAGCCGTGGGATATACATACAATGTACATATTGTAGTTGTGGGAGAGAACGGAGTTAGTGTTCCGCAATTGAATTTTCTATGCGACTATAAGTCGAAAATTTGCCCGAAGTTGTTGTTAACACAGGCTAGTTTGACAAGGGAGGATAATTACTAGACTGTGGATGTTTATGCAAAATAAAAGTTGTCGAATGCAAGTACCAGAAATGAAATAGAAAATTATTTTACTCTTTCTACCGTTTTGTATTTCATCGACTCATTGGTCTCGTAAATGCCAATGAAATCTGCAGGTTAATGCGGTTAGTTTCCGCAGTAAGTAGAATCGGCGCTCAGTGGACAGAGACATGTTAAATTGAATTTTCTTAGTTTTGCTTACTTGAATTTCCCCTGTTTGGAAAATCCTTCGTTCCCTGTGCAATATTATTTGAAGAAACTGTTATCGGAGCTGGCAATCGATTAACAACTTTGCTATAATAAATATATAAATAACGACGGGAAACTGCATTCTTTTCTAAATCTTGAAATTACCTTCATCATACCTTATCAATTGGCCAAGCCCGAGAAGACTTTGTTATATCGGTAGGAAGGCGACTTCATTTGCTGATCCTGTTTAAAAGTTGCCAATCGAATAAGATTGCTTTCACTAGTCGATCAATTTTTTATTACTACAATCTCTTTCTATCTACTGTCATCTTATTTCATCGTTGCTTCTTACAGTCTTTCCATTGAAAAATCAAAAAAGTAGCCAATATTTATTGTACAATATCGTAGCTAGTGCAAAATACTATATTTTTATTATACATAGATATGTATTGTGAAAATTTGGAAATATTTACATCGAAGTTCACCATAGTACAATACCTTAAGAAGGATTATCACAAATCTTAAAACTCAATGTATTAGATTTCGAAGCTTCTCGTTTAAAAACAAAGTACAGATCGTCAATAAATAAACGAACTGACTTATTTACGTCAGAGTCCACGCCACAACGATCGACAGCCACATGAATTATTAATGTTTTCTGCAAGCTCTGCCATTCATTTATCTCGCCAACGATCTCGAAGGTGAATCATTCTTCTTTGTTACGAGTAAAAGCTCCGTGTTCCAACGAGCTTCTTCTCCAAATGGTGAATCGTTTCGCACTCGATACATTATTCAGAAGAAACATGCTGCGGGGTACTGTGCAACGAACGAGGAAACTTCTTCTCGGATGGTCTAGAATGTCTAGAAAAACGAACCAACGCTCGAGAAGAAAAATCCGTTCGAACCGCGTTTCGTGTAACGGCTCGCGACGATGCTTTTACTTAATGAATCTCGCGGGAAAATCCACGGGCCTTGGATTTACTATTTTCGCGAGAATGCACGTTTTATACCGGCTCGATCAACAGGTGGTGCTTCTCGATGGTCGAACGAAAATGGCAAATTCGCGGCGAACTGTTATTCGATTGAATAATTCATATTGTGGAAAATTCGCTATTGAATTTTGTGGAATACGCTTTGAATAGAAACAGTTTAAAGTATAATATTTGAGGGAACAGATAGGCATTTACAAGATCGATACAAGCAATTGCTGAGAGCACTGTTGGATATAAAGTCGATATTGAGGACAATGTGAATTAACAAACTGTTTAATTCGGCCTGTTTCAGAGAGAATGTCGAAGTCAGGAAGCATCAAAGATGGCGAGAAGGGGCCATACGACACGGTCCCGGTCGCCGATAAAGGCGGCAACGATGAAATCAAATTAGAAGCGAAGATGTCTCTTTTGAACGGCATCACGGTGATCGTTGGTTCGATTATTGGTTCTGGCATATTCGTTAGCCCCACTGGCGTCCTCAAGTACACGGGAAGCGTAAATGCCAGTCTTCTGGTGTGGACAGCTTCCGGCATTTTCTCCACGGTACGTCGACCCTTCTTCTTCTCCTTCTTCTGCCTTTTCTTATTCTTCTTCTTCTTCTCGGTTGATTGCCTGTTCCTTTATCTTTTTTTCTTTTGCCGCGTCTGTTGACCCGTAGACTCGGGCTTCTTCGATCTTAACCGTGGGATCCTTCAGACCGAGTGTATCATAATTATTGGCAACCGAAAAATCAATTTTGGGTGCAAACAAAAATACTAGACTGTATTATCACTAGAGTGTGGATCTTTATGTAAAATAATATTAATATGTTAGAAACAGTGTAACGCTATCTTTCAAGAATCCTTCAATGTTTTCACTGTCTTATATGTATTTCATTCACTTATCCATGTCATAAATGCATACAATCCGCAGTCGAACTATAACTGCTTATCAATTTGATTCTAATTATTGTACATGAGGTGCTCCTGGTAACAGACGTTTCCGAAAATGTTTTTTCTTCTGTTAGTTTTGTAAATCGGATAAGGGTGAAATGTTCACACGATATCTTGTGGAATCGTTTACATTTCAAGGATGGGCTAATTAAGCGTTGCAATGATTTATGGTTGTACAACAGGTAGGCGCGTACTGTTACGCGGAGCTCGGGTGCATGATCAGAAAGTCTGGCGCCGATTACGCGTATATCATGGAGACCTTCGGACCTTTCATGGCGTTCATCAGACTGTGGGTCGAGTGCATGATAGTGCGGCCTTGCAGCCAGGCCATCGTGGCCTTGACTTTCAGCGTGTACGTTCTGAAGCCAGTGTTTCCCGACTGCACGCCGCCCGATGATGCAACCAGGATACTCGCTGCTTGCTGCATCTGTGAGTCGATCGTTTTTCCTTTAATTCAGTTTTTAATTGACCACTCTTTTTTTCCGTACCTATATTTACATTTCGTCTCTTCCCGTCCCATAAATTTCTCGCAGACGCCGCAATCTTGCTTGCTGACACTAATTAATCGACATCATTGACACGTTTGAGTTATTAAGCGAACCATTTGGTGCTCCAATATGTACGTATACATATTTCACCATGTTTATGATATATGTATATTTCCATAATTGAATCTGATACACCGTTGTAAGTCGATACATATACAATAACGCGATCGAGACATTGTTTAATGAAGCCTGTAAATGTGTATTTTATGTGGCATATAACTTCTTATACAATTTTTTTATTGTACATATTGTATTTCGTTATACGTCCTTTATAAATAGTTCTTTTTTTTATTGCGCTATACGGGAACTACTACATATATTATAATTATTCTTCGATACCTTTTATTAATTCTTATGAGAAAATTAAAAATTTTCTATATACATATATATATATATATATATGTATATATGTAATATAAATATAATATATATATTTGTATATCTTCATCGTCGAATTACTTACCTACTAGAGCCAATCAAATTTAATATATATCTGTTACAATCTAAAGATGTAAATAAATATAATAATTATTGGAACTGGGTTAGGCCGTTACCGAATATTCTCACAGAAATTAAGCCGATTAAATCTTATTTCGGCTTGCTCAATCATCGTGTCTGTTTCATCAGCCGACCCCCCAACAATCATTTCGATTGTCCCGCGGATTTCCATTCTCTTCCGAGAACTCCGTCGTCTTTTCTAATTGAAAAGACGTTCCGGCGTAATTCACGATCAGATTGTCGGTTAATCGAATTACTTTCCTTAATGTTTATCGCTGTTCATCTTCTTCTTTCATACGGGGCCCGTATGCATGCCGCCTTGGTACTCTTTGATCGCTTTGGTCTAGTCTAGTTAATTCATTCGGTGAGTTGATTCGGTTCAAAGTTAGAATATGGTTTATCGAACATCGTCCAAAATTGTTCATTAATCATTCCTTCCAATTAAAAACGAATTTTTCAAATAATTCGTGCGAGAATTTTTCTTCGGAATTTCTTCTTAACCGAAGTCTGCCACACACCACGGTGACCTTTTCTGTTTCCTTTGCGGATTTTCATCGGAAAAGGCGATTATGCTGTCGTCTGTCATTCGTGGGCTCCTCGAGGACAGTTTGTCGAATCAAAAGAAACTTGTTCCACCGGATTGCTGCTGCAGTAAAACAAAAAGATCGACAATATCGGTAATGGTTGGCGGGATTGCGTCTTCGCTTCTTTCTCCAATGCTTTCTCCGTTCAACGCTCGGACTCCATTCTCGTGAATCGTAGTAGTCGAGGTCCTTCGGGAAGTTTATAAACGTTAATACAGCACTCCGTTACGCGAACAGTTTGTGATTCTCTCAATAAGCCCAACCTTGGAGCAGCTTGCTACCCTGTTTTTCTCTGGGATTGCTGTTCTCCGGCGGATGTCTTACGGGAATTTAGCAAGTAACGCACCAAGGTCTAATGAATCCTCCAGGGAATTGTTCCTTGGCTTCGAGCATAAGACAGTTCGCCGTTCCCCGCTGATTGGATGGACTTCTTCTTCTACTGCGACCTGAATTCCAGGATCCGAAGCCGAGGATCGATAAGTGCATCTGGTGTTTTTTACGTGTCTCATTGTTAGGAGAAGATTAGTAATTTTTTTGCTGGCTTTGTGGGAGGAAAATTAATGAGGCCTTTGTTGGAAGTTTTTGCTCGCATGGGACATTCTACGTATGTACATCATATTTGAAGATCGGATCGAAAGTTTAGGAAACTATTTACCATTTTTACCATTTTGATATCTTTGAATTCGTTTATAAAAGACAAAACAAATTTGAATATTAAAATTTAAGGAAACCCTTTTCAAGGAACTAGGCTTCAGTTGCGAATTTTTATGTCGGTAATTATTAGTCGGATCGAATTGATCCCTTTTTTATTTTCAAGAGAGGTCATTTTGGCGCATATTAAGAGTGGGCAACGATCGTAAATTGCTGCCTTCGTATACAGATACGCTTTCGTTTCCATCGTTACTTATATCGCCTATAAATTACGGTTTCACTTGAAAATTTCCGTAACATACATCAGTCTATTCTTCGCGAAAACCCGTCTCTGTGAACCTAGCAAGAGCAATTTGCGCGATTCGAGCGTGTTTCGCGAAACCAAGCACGGCGCTTGGTGCGCAGTTGCACAATGCCGGGACTTTTATGAACGTTTTCCGCTTACTCGGACCGAAAACGAAATCGTGAAAAACTGTGGTAACCTCGATCCGAACATGCATACGTTCTAGAGACCCATGCACACGCGTTCGCAACGCGCAAAACGCGTAAAACACGTTCCTTCGCTAACAAAACCCATACCTTCACTTCCGAGGGAACAAAGCACTGATAATAATTGGCCTTTCCGGAGAACTGGACGCGTTGTTGCGTTACCTGGAACCGTAGAGAATATTTGCCAGATACCGGAGATCTTTCCGCAAGCACGTGTTACGTTTACGTGTGACCGACGTTCGTGTAAAGTGTAAAGTGTAATATGATAGGCAGAATCGCGGTCGCGACATTGTGGCGGAAGAACAGCGTCTTGGGAACACGATATTTTTGCGGTGACTCCCTGCAGAGATGTGATGATAAAAAAATACGGCTGTTTTGCTTATCCAACAGGATCCTTGATTTTTTCAGTCGATTGAGAACGGGAGAGACGCTATTCGGTAGTGTTTGCAAAGTTATTGGATTTTTAAGCGATCCTTATGGGAACTGACATTTTTCAATTTTAAGATATACAGATGCAGTTTGAGAAATTTGGAAATTAATATGTTGTTTTCAATCTCGTATAAGAATGACTGAAAGGACGAATAAATTTCTATTCAACCTTCTATTCTACCTGTTACAATCAAAGCAGAAAATTTTTATATTACATAAATATCCTTTATTCTTCCCAGACATTACATCAGTAAAATGTTGCAGGAAGATCCTCGGTTTACTATCAACATTGCACGTGTCTTAAAGCCTGCATTAAACGAAAGGAACGATATTAAGTAAATTCTATTGCAACTATCAGAAATTAACAGACGAGAATGATATCACCGCGAATACCGTGGAAAATACACCTATCGCACGATCGCGAGGAGGAATTTCCTAAGGATTTTTAATAACGATCCCGAAGAACCTGAGCAAATACATAAAAAAGGAGCTCGTTGCGTTCTTGTCGGTTCACCGGAACCTATTCACGTCGACGATTCAAGGATTAGAGACGAAGCTTTCATACCACTGCCAGAGCCGGAAACTTGGTCCGCGATTCATCGGAAATTAAACGGTCCGTTTACAGGATCGTAGAACGAGCGAGTGGAAGTCGTTTCGTTTCCTTCTCAGGACATTTTCACGTCGGAATATCACGTCGTATCCTCTTAGCAACGTTGTTTTCTGCGTGGTATCTTAGTGGCAATATAAATATTTGTAAGCGGATTGCGGTTATTTTATTCGAATATAAATTCTTATATCACGCATTAATTTGCAGGAATCAAGAACAAATAAAAGCTTGATTTTTCTATCAGAGCTTTTCCTAGGGAAAATTGCAACTGAAATTGCCATGGATTAATTTGACCAGAATCGGAAACAAATAAACGCTTAATTTTTCTACCGAAGCTTGAACGAACCCCGAACGAACAGAAAAATTAGATATGAATTTACAAAAGTTCGGAACAAATACAAGCTTTGGTAAGAACATTATATTTTTCTTTCGAAGCAACATTTTGATTGTAATGGTTATTGTAATGTGTAGATTACTGTCGTTTCTCCGTTACGTGCGCATACATAGTGGTGCAAAAGGAAATTACAGAGTACCCAGAACGAGTTTGCAGTGATGCGGATCAATGATTAACTCCAAGGGGAAATCGATCTTTCGCAACAGAACGTATAATTATGGAGAGAATCGTTAGCTTACGAGATCATTATGTGTATTGTAAAATCATTGACGATCGGGATCAATTTGATGCGATGGATACTGACGGATTGATGTATTCTTTCCTAGTACATACATACATACATACGAAGCGACGTCTTCTTTATCGTAGGCGTAGGCATTGTTGTTCTAGGATAGAAATGAGTTTTGGATGCTGTAATTTGTTTAGAGTCCCTGAGTAGTGACGTAGTGCCTTGCAGAAGAGCGTAGCAACATGTTTTACAATGTTCGTATAAAAAATAAAAATGTTGCTTGTATTAAATTCAGTAGGATACACAAATTGTAGAGGAATCATTAGACCACTGAAAACTATAGAGAAGGTGCTACTTGTTCGATAAATACACCACATTAATTTCACGCTGTATGTAAATACTATTGTAAATTAACTTCCTACGTAAATATTTTACTATTTGTCCTGTTTAAAATTTCTTATACATATTTGTTTTTCTTATAAACGTGTTTCGTCTACGAAATTATTTCCCATAAAGTGCATAATCTGTTTCATAAATATAGGTACGTATTGTTATAAATAAGGGCATAAATGCCAAAGATAAGCTCCCAACGGGAGGATCACGATTTTTTTTTGCACCCAAGCTAATTCTACGTTCATAAGAAATACAGTGTGACAGTCATTTCAGTAGCTTCTTCATTTTTTACAAGATATTATAATGACCTGAAAATATGAATGCTGGCGATCGGCATCCACTTCATATGTACATACGTACATATAACATCCACCATAATATTGAACAGGGTTTCTCTCGTCATTGTTTGTTTTATTTTCGGACCAATCCGCCTTTCGGTTCTCGGAACCAGATGCAAAGTTGTGTCTCTAATGCGCCTTGGGATGAAATATGGTTCCTAGACTGTGCAGGAATGTATGTACGGAGAAAGAGGATGGAGGTGCAGAACTGCATCGACCGGCGCATTCCGAAGTGTGGGGTATCCATTCAGAAAAAAAGATACGGCTGCGTTTCTCCGATGCACCGATGCATAAAAATCGTTTTCTCAAGATGCTCCATGTTGAATCGTCCAACCCCCCTTTTTTTTACCTTTTCATATCTCTTCGATTCTATTTGTTTTAATGATATTATACATTTTTTTTTGCTCGTCGCAAAGATACGCTCCTTCGAGATTCTTATTCTCTATTCTACGTTGGCAAACTATTATAATATTACCGGGCAAATATCCGATCTTAAAGATGTGCTCTTTCGAAATTCTTAAAAAAAAGGTATTCACATTGTGATTCTGACTCGTTAAATACTGATTTGGTATCACCGAGCATAACGATGATGCATGATCTACAAACACGTGGACATCCCTACTGTCCGGTGTTAGGAGAACTGGCCCTACCTCTCCTAGACTGTTGGAAAAATCTACTTACGTCGGTTCCGACTATCTAATTTCCGATTTGGGCCCACGGAGCGGTTGCTGCACAGTCTCATCCAGGCAGAGACTACATCGGCCGAGCGAAAAGACCGCGGCCAGCAATCATGTCCAATTGCGATTAAATGCAATCTTTTAATAACGTGTCAACTGGTGGGCACAACAGCATAATTCGCCAAAGGGGGTACAAGGCGGAACGAGACCGAGAACCGGCGCTGCGCGGCGGCGGCAGCGGCGGCGACGTCTTCAACGAAGACGATCGGCCAAAGAAAGAGGAACGATCGTTGGAGGACGGCGGAACGGATGGAAGGGACACGAGGGGACCAGGCGGAAAGAATCTCGCGATATTTCTCGAGATGTTGCATCAGCAGGCGTTTTTAACTTTTCTTTCTTGTTGGCAACGAATCTGCCAAGGACACGCAGGGTCCCCTGACTACCTAAAGAAGACATTTATGAAACAGCGGCGAAAATTAATGCGGCGCGGCGTGGCGCGACGATCAAATTTGAAAGTAAACGATAATCGGAAAAAATATAGATAACTTAAAAAGGGGACAGGTACCTACGCATGAGTCAGCTATCTCTGCATCGTCGATACCAATGTTCCCAACCTGATCTTTGATAATTGGTGGTTGTCTATATCGGTGGCCTAATTAGATGGAACTACCCTTTTCTAGTTTACCAACGGATAGTCGGATACGTCGATAGCGGTACACTTCTTTTTGCCCTGTCCAGCGTCATGGTTCACTAAACTGGTGCCAGTTGGTCTCCGCCGTTGGGCTACCGCTTCCGTAACCGGTTCCGTGCGATTAAATATCGATAACGATAATGATATTCGTCTATCACTGTTCGAAGGCAAATGATCGTTTGATCGGTGCTTAATCAACTGGATGGAGTGCTTCTGGGCAACGCCATTGAATGTATGCTGGTTATACATGTTGACTATGCATGTTCACAAGTAATTACTGAAAGCGAGACAATCTATGTATCTTGTATCTCGACTTGTACGATAACATCAATAATAATAGAATTTATTAATCTTTATTCTATCTATAAAATTCGGCAAATATTAATTTTTACAAAAATAAAATAGCGTTATACGTATTGAAGTACATATCTCGAGACAAAAGGAATGCCCCACTTAAAGAACAGTGCTTTAGATGGCTGACAATGAGTAGCATTAGGGGGAGAGGGCTACACTTTCAACGATCGGATACGCAATTTACGTGTCATTTCGCGACACAAATTAATCAAATTACAGGACAAAAGTCCACAGTCACCGTTGCATTATGTTATCATCGCTCATTAACATTCGCTAACCTTTTCTTATCAAGACGAAAGCAATATGTACTTATTCGAGGATAGCAAATCAGTAGCCGTATCATACATATAATACATATGTACTGTCCATACATACTTATAGTATACTAGCGATTATCTCTACCTATCGATGCTACATAAATGCGATCGCATTGACAAGCTTTCATTATTCTTGGTTTAATCAACCAGTTTATTCCGTCCAACGCATTCTTTTCGCGTACTCGCGATGCTTGTCAATGCTATTGTCCTAAAAAGTTGATTATCCTCTGAAGAAAATATTCCCAGTCCTCAAAAATTACCAGCAATTGTCACTAATTTCAAGTTATTGCTACAACGTTACTAAAAATTAAAATTTTGAAAAAGTCCTTGGAAATAACGAACCTCTTCGACATTGTTCCAGGCATACTAGCGTTCATCAATTGCTGGGACGTGAAATGGGCGACGCGAGTGCAAGATATCTTCACTTATGCGAAGCTCCTGGCTCTCTTCGTCATCATCTTTGCCGGTGCTTATCAGCTATTCGCCGGTAAGTTCAACGAACTATCTTCAATAACGGATTATCTAAATTTTGCGGTGCATAAAAATCTGCACGATATCCTTCACCGTTATTCACCGTTTCTCTCGGAGAACCGTTCGCTAATCTTTTTCTCTTTCGATCGATCGACTTTCACATCGGAGTACAAGTATACTAGACTATTGCTTCACAGAATTTTGCATTGTCACGTTCCATGTGCAATACAAGAAAGTACGGAACGAAATGTTGAAACACTTTTCACAGTGGGATATGCTGAATAATTTTTATTAGCCAAAAGAATGATCGTACATACAATCTTTATTTTATTAGCGTTAGCAACTTTCATTTGCTATCGTTCAAAAGTTACTCGAGATCGATGGCTAACGATAGCAACGAATACGCGCGAATGCTCGTGATTTGAGAATGATTTAGTCGGGTGCACAGCAACAAACGCAAGAACGAGGAAGAAGTTAATGTTCCGCCGCCCACGCCACCCTGATCCGCAACGTAAGACGGTTAGGCGTCTTTTCACGTGCCGGACGAGACAATTTGCCCAATCAAAAAGGTGGATTAAACAGGCGGGGACGATTCGTTGCAAGGAATCACTTGAATTGACCTATTTAGCCCTGCAAATGGCTCCTTTGAGACTAACGTTGTCGTGAGAACTCCTCTGGTTCCGATACATTAGCTCACCGGCGCAACGATTCCTGTGTAGTTACTACGCAAGATGAAGCAATCTAAAATTAATTATATATATATTATTTAATATGTATGTAATGATATTTGGTCCCCTCAGGGTTTCAAATCCATTCCACCACTTCTCCCTTTACCAATCCTCAACTATCGCCTAATTTCCAATTTCAGCGGTACCTACTTTTTATTAAGGTGGGTTCCGAACCACCTATTTTGCCAACAACACGTGAAACGCACCCAGAGGGCCACTTCCCGGCTTTTTACCGAGCGGTCACCCATCCTAGTGCGTCCCCCGCCCTACGCCGCTTTACTTCGGTGATCGAACGAGAACCGGTGTTTTCAGCGAGGCAATGGTCGTTGACTATATATTATTTAATATATATAAATATATATATATAAATATATATATATATATAAATATATATATATATATATAAATATATATATGTATATATAAATATATATATATTGTATATGTATATATACAGGATGGTCTGTTTAAATAAGAACGCCTGAATATCTTTTCAGGTTATTGTGATGCAAAAATTGTTTGTTGCGTAATGTGCATGGTGTCAATGGACCAAATATTTTTTTTCCGAGGGTCATTTTTTTCGGAGTTGTCAAGGTCATCGATGTTTTTTGGTACATAACTACATTTTTTTTATTGCATCGTGTAACTGATGGAAAAATACATTCAGATATGTATAATAACATGACCTTGAAATGACCTTGATCCTCGAAAATTAAAGTTATACCTAGAACTGATGTCGAATATCTTCGGCCACGACTCCTGAACCTACGAATGCAAAAAAAATATTTTTTATCACACTAAGAATATCGATCAACAGATGTGTGTATGTGTCAACTGTTAAAACAACACTCACGTTCTCTTAAGTTATCATTAGAGATGTTCAAAATAGTGTCCTTCTACGTTGATACATTTTCTGAAACGTGTAATGACCGACTGTAGAGATCTTTCAATTGTTTCGGAATTAATATCAGCTCAAGCTCTAACTATTCGGTTCTTCATATCGTCTGGTGTAGTTGGTCGTTCATTGTAAACTGTTTGTTTCAATTTTCCCCACAAAAAAAAAGTCCATTGGTGTAAGGTCTGGTGAACACGGAGGCCATCCTAGAACTCCGGTACGACCAATCCATCAATTTCGAAATTCTAAATCCGAAATTTGTTTGACAAGGCATGTAGAATGAGCCGGACAACCGTCATGCTGATATCACATTCTTAAACGAATATCTAGTGGTATATCATGAACAAGCATTTGTAGCTCATTTTGCAAGAATGTTGCATACTTTTCTCCATTTAAAGTATCGTTTATGAAATAAGGACCAATTATTTGATTATTTAATATGCCACACCAGACATTTACACTCCACGGTCTTTGTTTATCCACTAATCTTAGCCAGTGTGGATTGTCAGTTGATCAATAATGCATGTTTCTTAGATTTAGCTGTCCATGGTTGGTGAAAGACGCTTCATCAGTAAATAGTACTCTTTTAAAAAATGATTCGTCATTATAGGGATGAAATTTTTCTTCTTTCAATATCCGTATTATGCTTGTTTTAGAAATGCCTGTTTCACGCTCGAGTTGTCTTAAACTCACTTGTGGAGTTTCGTTAACTTTATCGACAATAATTATTTTGTTTCTTTCGTTCGTAACAGTTCTGATTCTTACACGCTTTTTGACAACAGTACCAGTTTTACGAAAATGACTGATCAACTCTTTATAAGTAGAAAGTGATGGACAATTACGGTCTGGAAAATCTTTATACATTCTAACTGCTTGCCTTAAACAATGATCAGCTTTACCGTAAATGAAGACCATATCAACTTTCTCTTGCATCGAGTAATTCATTTCAAACAGCACGTCGATACACGGATAGAGAAATTGAAACTGATCGGAATTTCAAATCGTTAGGTATCATCAGTATTGTGACAGTAAACATGTTTATTTACATTCACGCTCTTAACGTAGAGTCTTGGTCAAAGCCTACGATCTCAATAGACATCAGTTCTAGGTAAAACTTTAATTTTCGAGGATCAAGGTAATTTCAAGGTCATGTTATTATACATATATGAATGTATTTTTCCATCAGTTACACGATGCAATAAAAAAAAATGTAGTTATGTACCTAAAAACATCGATGACCTTGACAACTCCGAAAAGAATGACCCTCGGAAAAAAAATATTCGTGCCAAATATTTGGTCCATTGACACCATGTACATTACGTAACAAATAATCTTTGCATCACAATAACCTGAAGAGATATTTAGGTGTTCTTATATATATATATACTAAATAAGTACTAAATATATACTAAATAATATACTAAAATAACAACTTACCGTATGACAGAAATAGGTATCTATGTAGTATGTACATATGTTTCGAAGGATTGGTTCGACTGATTCGCATTCGATCGATGGTTTGCATTTTGTTTCGCAGGAAACATGCAGTATTTCACGTTCGAGAACACGAACACAGAAGTGACGTCGATAGCACTCAGCTTTTATTCGGGGCTGTTCGCTTACAATGGCTGGAACTACTTGAACTTCATCATCGAGGAGCTGAAGGACCCCGTCAAGTATGCAACCTATTCCTTTTGTTTTTTCAAAGCCTCGAAAAGCTTGCTCGATTAATCGACGATTAAACGTTATCTACGATGAGTACGCATGATCTTTTCGGAATCGCTTTCGTGGCTCTTTTAGTAGTTTGGGCGAACTGATCTAACAATACGATAAGAGACAGTTTAATAGGGAAGCCGCGGATTCTTGTTAATTAGGACAGACGTTCGTTTAGGGCAAATCTTAAAGGATATACCGATTGGGAAAGTAACCATAAAACTTGACGCAAGTGGAAACAGCTGCTTCGGCCGAATTGTTTTGATCCCAATTAGACAAATATCCATTGTGCTTCCAATAAAATTGTTAATAATTTTTTTCAAGATTCAATGTGGCTTAAACGACTAATTTTATCGAGAGTAATTTAAAATGTAAAAAATACTTGACAATTCGAAAATTTGAAGCTGTAAATCGTTTGGTAAGAGTAAAAAGACCTCGCAACCATGGAAATTTAATTTTGCATCGTATGTAGTACATGCCACTGAAACTAAAAAGAACTATGGAAATCGATAAAGGAATAAGAATTGGAATCACCACTTCAAAGAAGAATTAACTCGTCTAACCCCGGTCTCCGCTGAAATCTCGTGCAACGATTAATAAGGATTGCAACAGCCCGGAGTTGTGTATCTATTAATTAAAAGGGGTGGGGGGGGGGGTGGTCGCTGTACTGAACTCTATTGACTCCGACATGGGTGTCAAACGAGGGCTCGTGTTCCACGTCCTAAGCCCCTCAAGGTCAAATATTTTCTACTACCGTTTGCCGAGATCCATTAGAATCATTTAAACGATCAATGAACTTGCGCTTTACTCTCGGCGTCCAATTACTAACGTCGTCGCAACCGTGTTTATGTACATACACTTCTGGGATCTTCCTTATCATCTTATCACACGATCTTACCAATCGTGATTTTTTAAATAGAGATACATACAAATTATTTTCAATCGTCAAAAAAATAATTCCAACAATAAAATTGGAAGCATTCTAATTCCTGGTCTTACAATTTCTCAGTTATTAAACAAAATAATTCATACTGTATTCATATACTTATTCTTCTGTCTTCAGAATTTTCACGATATCGAGTAAAACTCGATGCTACGAGACCAGAGTTTAATAAATTGTTAATACTTGATCGTTTCTATTATCATTGTCTAGAAATTTACCGAAAGCCATAGGCATCTCCTGCATCCTCGTCACTCTCGTCTACGTGTTCGCCAACGTGGCCTTCTACACGACTCTTAGTCCTGTCGAAGTGTTAGGAAGCGAGGCCGTGGCAGTGGTAAGTTAAGAGAAAAGTAAAAAAAAAACTCAAGAACGATTGACGTTGGAATCAACAAACGATAATTGCGTTCGTATGTACACTTTATTATCCATTCTAGAACGATCACTAATAATAATAAAGTCAGTCGATGAAATGAGATCCTCCCTTGTTCAAACCGCCATGGAGCAATGTATAAACAAGAGAATTTGCATGTAGATTCGCTGTTGTAGATCCCAAGCAGACTCCCAATGAAATAAACAATTTTATTAAGGTACAGTCAAATGGTATTGAGTAGTGCATCACCTGTTGCATCACGCGGTGCGTGTCTCTGATGCGAAAGTGCAGGCGTTTCAATGATTTCAAAGTCACTGTCTTCAAACGGAACCGTATATTTTTTTATCAGAAACTGCTCTTTATTTCCTAATCTCGTTTTATTTGTTCATTTCGCAAATCGAGAAACAAGTTATACAATAATGTAAATGAACTGTGGATTTTTATGCTAAAATTACCCCATTTGACCTCAACTGTGACAAACAGAGGTTTGAAAATTAACTTTCTTATCATTTTAAAAAGTTCCGAATAATTCAACGGTATTTTTAAATTCTTGCGTAATGTTCGTACAATTTTGTTGTACATCTACTTACTCTTTTTTTTATACATGCATATAAGCCTAGTGTTGTTACATTGTTATGTTGTTACAGAATTCTGAAAATTTTGTGACTAGATGGTGTATAACGCTTCTGTGTTATTGTATGCATAGTATACAGCTCCGTGTAATATATAATATATAGCTGTTCTGTGTCATAGACGTTCGCAAATCGTCTCTTCGGCTGGTTCGCCTGGACAATCCCCGTCTTCGTGGCCCTTTCGACGTTCGGAGCAGTAAATGGAATTCTTCTGACGTCTTCTCGTCTCTTCTATGCAGGAGCTTGCGAGGGTCAGATGCCTGAAATACTGACGATGATCCAAACGTCGAGGGTCACGCCAACGCCAGCCGTTCTCTGCATGGTACGTCGACATTTCCGATATTTCTCATATTTTTATTAGCGCCGTTATTGCTATCTACGATTATTAAAAAGTTCCACTTTGAAGCAGCGTCATGTTAGTAGCATTAATTAGAGTCTCGGATAACAACTTTAATACTTTTTCTTGAAGGTAGCAGGCAACGTATGACAGCTTTCGGAGAAGTTTCTGAACATTTACAGGAGAAAAGATAATAGTCATAGGTGTTATGTAAATAGGATCATTATAAATCGCTGTGCGAATCATAGACTCGCATTCGCTGACACCTTGCCAAACTACTATATATGTATACAGAAACGTTGGAAAAATATAGTGCAGAAAGTACAGAATTAAAATTAGGCTTGAACCATCGGTTCACACGATCTTAGGTCTAATAATCGAAAGTCATTTTACCAAGTTACCGCTTGCAATTTCCTGCCCTGAGTGCGTCCCCTCGAAGGACTCTACAGGATTTTGCAATAGGGAATCTCGAGTCTGTAGAAATCGGGGGAAACGAGAGAAACGAGAGAATTGGTAATTTAAATCTTGCTTTCCTTTCTTCCAGGCTCTCCTGTCCATGCTGTACCTTTGCTCTTCCGACATATTTGCACTGATCAATTATGTTGGCTTCGCTACCTGGGTATGTATCCGGTCTCTGAATCTCTATCTTCATTTTAATTGAATACCCTCTTGTACGATTAGAGAAAAATTTATTCAGATTATCACGTTCACAAAATAAACGTATAACTTAACTGATAATAACTTGCAGTAAGTTTTTCAATGTTAAATGTAATATCTAATGCAAGATTTAATATTGTTGAAGCGACGTATTAAGAGGCCGCGGTCACAGTGGCTCCGACATCGAACAATTCGGCCGGCGCGATGCGACGACCGACGTATCGGTTTCTTTTTTTTGAACGTGCGAAAAAGAGACGAAACGATCGTGCGACGCGTCGCGACGTTGGACATCCGTCGAATCGTCCGATATCGCAGCCACTGTGACCGTGGCCTTAGTCGCATACATGTATGTAAGTATGTACTTGACGCGCTTCTCCGCGTATACGTTGCGCTCGCTTCGCTGCGCGCGCAGCAGAGGTGGAAGCAAAGCCGATCACCACCACGTTCCCGCGTTTTCCTTCTTGTTGTTCGCCACGTGCCTTTTTCGTGCAGCGCAAATTATCATAATTTCATTTTTAATAAATCTTAAACTTACATTTCTCTTTTCTGTGTAACCCGGTCCTCAACAAATACTAACATTTAAAATATTGAAAAGTTCGTATTCAGATACTAAATAAATATTTATACAACATAATACATATTTTTTCACAGCTGAGCATCGGCGTGTCGGTGCTTTGTCTCCCATGGCTAAGATGGGCACAGCCTAATCTTCATAGGCCAATCAAAGTGAACCTCGCATTCCCAATATTCTACATTCTTGCCACTCTCTTCGTGACAATCGTGCCAATGTACGCCAGTCCAGTAGAAACAGGTAACAATCGACTGATCCAATTAATATCCATGAAATCTCCGTGAAAGCAATATGAATCCTCCAAACCGAGGATCGGAATTAAGTGCTCGCGACGGCCGATTTTGGAAGGCTACGCCCAGAGTTGGGCAAATTTTATTTCGAATAACGAATAAGGAATAACGAATAAAGTCCCTGGATTTATTCGAGAATAACGAATAAGGATATCATTCGCCGAGAATTATTCGTAGCTTGCGAATAACGAATAAATCGTTATTCGTTATTCACGAATAAATCCCGGGACTTTCATTCGTTATTCGTTATTCTAAATGACAAGAATAAATGCTGCGAATAAGCGCAGCCGCTAGCCGGCACCGACAGCGGCAACCTTTATGGTTACGGGTAGGAACCCGATGCCGACACTCGAGTGACTTGAGGCCGAGGCGCGAGGCTTCTCGAGACGAGATCTCGGTTGACGATTGATGACATATACAATAGATAACTAACAGTGATTAGCCTTTTAACACAGGCAGTACAATACCATCGATATTTTTTTTATGAGTAAAAAATATTCCATATGGATTTCTTGTAATAGCTGAGCTATTCTCTCGTAACTATGGGTACCTAAATAAATATTAATACAATGTTGTTAATAATTCTATAGTTTCTAACGTAATGTACATTATTACACAATTATATAATTATTACACAACTCTGCCGTGCGTCTCGTTTTAGATGTTTGACGGCCGACAAAGGGGACGTGGCGTTCTTGTCGTTGACGGCGCTGTTGCAGATCGGTGAGTAAGACCCGACGGGACCCGAACGGCGTATCGTAGAAAGCGAACGTCACCGTGCTCTCGTGTTTCCTGTTTCGCAGACGAGGACAAGAAAGAGGTGGACACGGACGTCGGTCGACAAGCTGGATCCAAGAGCGTGGACTTTGAGCTGCTGTGCCCGCAAGGTGGACGCGCGCCCATCGACGAATGGTCGCGATGCAACTTGGCCGTAGAACCACCGCGAGTCATAGTCAGTTCCGCCGAGAAGGACGCGAACGCTCTCGAGGAGCTGACGCACGGAACGCTGGCCGCCAGCAGCCTCTACTCGAAAAGACCGGATCTTCTGCATCTGTTCGGCTCGTGGGGAGGCATCGCCAACTCGTTGTTCAAGGTAGTATCGGGACCGCGCGAACAACGGTTCGCCGCGTTTCCATTAGCGATGGGCACCGTCGACTAAAAACTATCCACCAAATCGATATGTAGTAGCTTTTACTATTTTCAGTCGACTGGTTTTACTAAACTGTCGACTGAATTGTTTTCAATCGACTGGTTTTACCAAACTGTCGACTGAATCGTTTTCGATAGACCGTTTTACTGAATTCTGCAGCGGCGGGGGTTACTATTTTTAGCTGACTGATTTATGGAGTGGCTGGAGCTATCGACTAAAAGAAAAAAAGCTTATTCATTTTTTGCGTCACGTATTTATCTTTTAGCTTCGAGGAAAAAAATTTGCCTAAAAAAAGTCATACATTTTCGAAGCTGTGACGTATTACTTTACCTTGTTGCTTCAAGAAAGATTATCTGGGCGGTGTCTATAATTTCAAGGTTCCGTCGGGCATCGAGAATATGGTGAACGTAACCAGGGAAGCAATTCGGACGATTATTTAGTCGATAGTATGCCACTACTGAATAGTAAACACAGTCGATAGCGCCCACCGCTAGTTTCCGCGTTCCGCGCGATCGTTTCGAGCGACGCGAATGCCTATCTCGGTTTCAGGACGACGCGCAAGGTCTGGTCTCCGTGGATAAGTCCTGGGACAAGTGGAACGAGTGGCAGAACACTCAGCAAACGTACGGCACCGCTTGACGGACGAGCGAACGGTAGCCTCGACGACGACGGCTGTAAGGAGCGCGGACGAGCGCAACCTCGGCGGATGTCGCAAACGCGAAATAAACGACGCATCTGAACACGAGAAAACTGACTTGTTTTTTTCTTCTTGTATCGTATAAAACTATTGAAACGCGAGAAACGGGATCATCGCGAATCGTAGTTGCGACGCTCTCGAGCGCGATCCCTCTCAGGCATCGAACGTTTCCAACGGCGACAGCATGGCTGCTCGTTCGAGCAAAGAATCGGCTATTCGACCGAATTTGCTGCGACTGTATTTTTTCCGCACCACCTGGAGACAAGTGTTCTTCCCTCCAGAGTTTACGATCGAACGCAGCATAGCGACGCGACATCGGTCTATCTCTTCGTCCTGAAACCTGTTCCCTCGCCGTCACAACACCGCTCCTTTCGCTTCCCATTTACATGCAAGGAAAACTATCGGTGGATAGGAGGGAGGTTGGGAGACGCGGGGCCGGAGGAGGGGGGGTCTTCGGCGAACAACACCGGCAGACACGAGAACGCGCTCTTCTGTCACTGACCTGTCGCCGAAGCGAGGACAGACGGCTATGGCGGCCGCGTACAGCAATCCTCTCCAGTATAGCCATCGCGGTCGAATCTCCGCGGGGCGATCAGTATCGCGAGCCTGCTCGGTGTCCACGACGATGCCGAGAGCCAGCTCGACCGCCGTCACAGCAACCAGACTCGCGGACGTTCGGCAAAATTTTTCGTCCAGCAGGGTGACGTCGATCTAACAAAAAAAAAAAAAATACACCGTCGAACGAGCTCGAGGCATTCGAAACGAGGCGTGTCGCGTCGGCTTACCGCGTAACCGCCCGTTTGATAAACGAACGCGAACGTCCCGTCCGTGAGGTTCGCGCAACGCTTGCAGTTGATCAAATGGTACGCGAGGAGGGAGTATGCGTCGGCGAAGGTGATGTTGAAGTCCAATATCCGTAGGATCTTTCTCTCGTAGTCGATCAGCAGGTCCTCCCGTCCGGTGTATAGGTCCTTGGCCAGGCGAATCATCGTCGTAGCCTGTAACCGAGAACAAGATCGATGAAAACGCGGGAGAAACGATAATTCGTTGATCGAGCTCGCTCACCGTGGGGATTTTGTGAAAGTTCTCGAGCGTTTTCAGCGCGATCCACAAGCTGGCCAACGCTGTCAGCTGTATCAACGTCGTGTGCACCGGTAGCCTGTCGATCGCCGCGTCGAACAGCTTCACCGCTCGGTAGATCACATACGACGGGTATCTGCAGTGCGTCTGCGAACAATCGCGTCGGTCGCGTTGTAATTCGTACGAGGAATCCGTAGCGGGAAGTCCGCGTCGAGATTGTCGAGAATCGCTTACCCCTAAATGTAACAGAAACGTAACAATGACCGTCCTCTGCTCGGCGTTTACATGCTGCCCGAGAAAGTTCGCCGACAACCGGGGCGCTCGTTCCTCCTTCTCGCGCTCAACGATCGACAAAACCGCGTGATAATCGGCCTCGTGGATCAGCTGGTTGGCACACAAGATCGGCCGCGCCTTCGACGCTCTGACGCGAGCCGGCTGTTTCGGCGTCTGGCGACGAACGACGAACGTCCTCGGCGTACGAACGCTGTCCGGCGTCGGTGGCGAAACGTCGCGACCACGGCGACTCGAACGTGCTCGTAATTCGATCGAGTCGACTATGTTCCTCGCGAACCTGCAGCAAAAGGAGAAGCATGAACATATGATAATAACATAAACAATTAGGAGGAAATTAATGGTAAAAAGAAATGTGAGCGAGTGTTTTATGTACTATTCCCCTCACGCGTAATGTAATCTCTGCTATCAGCATTATAATGTCGCAAACAGCTTCGCATCGCCAAGGGCGAAGAGCAGCGGCTACAAGTTACGAGTTCCTCAAATATAAATTTCAACATATTTTGAAAACTACCTCGCAAGCGATTTAAAATAACGAAATACATAGACAGTAGCATTTCCACGGGTCTGTCAAACTCGAGCGTACCCGTTTATCCGGACCGTGGCCGGCGCGACAACTTCCCGCTGTTCCTGTCTGTAGATTCGGTCGGCCTGTAGTATCGCGCGTCCTGCGGCCATGGTCTTCTCGACGGCTTTGGACGTCGACGGCGCCATCGAAGTCGACCGCGACACCGCGTTTCCAACGTCGTCGCGCGAGCCAGGTGGTTTCCGTCGGCCCGATTCGGTGGAGATCGATCTGCGAATCACCTCGAATTACGATCGTTCCAGAATCGGTCCGGCGCGAGACTCGTCGGTGTCGGTGTCTCACCTGGTGCGACGAGGAATCTTCGACGGCAGCAGGTTCTCGTTTCTTCGGGATCGGCCATTCTGCAGCGGTTTCCCCGTAAGTCCGTCTGTCCTTTCGCAGCCTGCAGCAGGCTGGAGCAACTGAAATCGAGAAAACCAGTGGATTACGGGTGGGGAAAGCTGCGCGGTTCGGCACGGAGATCATCGTCGTGCCTGTTTCTGTTCGTTTCCCTGGTCTCGCGAAGAAGTAGCCGGTCTGGACGTCGCGACGGAACTGCGGCGCGGTCGCGCCTGCGGCTGCGGCTTCGGCTGCGGCACATTCTTGTCGTCGCAATGCACGTCGAACGGCGTCTTCCTCGACGAGAAGGTCTCGGCGATGGCATGGTGTCCCTGATGCCCGATCGACCCTGCCAACACTGTCCTTCGATCGTCGTTCGACGGCAGAGAAACGCGTCTTCGAAGGGCGACCTTCTCGGTCTTCTTAACGGTCGCGGTGGAAGGTAGCTCGTTCTCCTTTCCATTGCGCAACGAGTGCTCCTTCGACGAGCCCGAAACTTTCGCCGGGAAAACGTTACGTGGGACGAGCGCCATTTTCCCTGTCGTTATCACCGCACAGCTCGGTTTGAATTCGCGTTCGTTCGCACTCGCGATTCGTTCACCTTCCGGGTCGCGCCTGCTCGCAGAGACTGCCGCTTTTGTCCGGACGCGCGACAAAACCATACTCGGCGTGTTTACGTTCGAGCGACGACGCGACGATGCGCGGCCGCCCGTCGACGGCCGAACGGCGGCGGCAATCGCGCCCGACCGGATTGCCGGGCGATCGCGGGGCGCGGACGAGCCACGCTCGGCTCGACAGAGGCGCGACGAACCGTCTCGGAGGACGAGATCGAGCCTCTTTGCCGCGAATGGGTCAGCAACTCGGCGAACAACGTCAGCCAGGTGACGAGAACCGCCACGGCCATGAACACCAACAGCGGCATCGCGTCTTCCAGCTCGACCGACGACCATCCGCTTTTCGGCTGGAACCGAACATTATTTTTGCTCGTTCAACGATTCCGGCCAATATGTAAAGAACAGACTGCGGATCTTTAGGCGAAATGAAAATATTCTGCGTCGCTTTGGAAGAGGCAGTGGTTAAATAAAAATTCATTTCAACCTCTCCTCTCTTCCTATAATATTAGGTCGTCTCATAAGTTCGTGCCTGTGTTGTATCAGCATAGAGCGATAAGCGACCCAAAGGATTAGAGTTGAGAGAGAGAGAGGGTGATTGCATTTTTTCGTAAAGTTTAAAGCTATGCTTCGTATAGAAATTTAAATAGTAGATCAATAAGCGGCACGAACTTATGGGGACGACCTAATAATATTTTTACGTTTTTATATTTTTCACCGTTTCATACTTTATCCAGTCAATTTCTTCAGCAATGCGTGAAACTCCGCGGTCTAGTAATGAATAATATTACCCGGTTCGCGTGTGTGGCCCACTCGGCCTTCAGCAGCCTTTGAAGAATCCCGCTGTCCCGCAGCACCAAAATGCTGGAAACCGACAAGAATGGGGGAGATAGCAGCGAGAAACCGAAGCGTTCGATCACTCACTTGGTATCGATGATACCGCGATAAGGGCTCTGACTCGGTACCGCCATGGCGACGGTCGTCTGCACCATCGCGTCGAGCGATTCCAGCGTGCACGCCACCACTTCTTGCAGCACGCTCGCCATATTGTCCAGCGTCATGAACGCGTATTTGCTCTCCCGACAGACGCGCTCCAGTCCGTCCAGATAGTTGACCGGCAGATCGGTCTCGCTGGCCATCAGCTCGTCGAACATGATCGCGAGGATACGATCGGTGGTGTTCTGTCGCGGGACGATCGGATCGAGTAAAATTGAATCGATAAAAGATAACGGAAAAATGACCGGTACAGTAAAGTCGCGATC
>CM052209.1:13019581-13051406 GCA_028454225.1 Lasioglossum leucozonium | reverse complement strand
CACTTATTTGGATAGCAGTTATTTATCTATTTTATACTAAATTAAAAGAAATTCAGAAAAACAAGAAACCTATTACAATATTGTACTAAATTTTAGCAGTTTGACAGTAAAACTATACTCCTTTTTATAATATTAATATAATATCTTAAATTGAAATGCTTTGGTTTGCTGCTATTGAATATTACGAAATATAAAAATTTAATTATGGTCCGTTTTTCGAAAGAAGATACCTGAAGTCACAATGGTTGTCTACCCCACTCCTATTACTTCAGATTTATAAGATAGATATTTTCTTTCTAAGAACAGATCATAAATTTGATTCCCAAATAAATGATACCAACTAAAATTTTCATACAACCATAGTTTAACAAGTAATCTACTTTGAATGATTATGTACGGACATTAAGCGTAATTTTTTTATTGTCAGTCAATATTATTAGTATTATTAAATCAATAAGTCTAAATATAAAAATAATATAGACTATTTAAAACATTTAAATATGTATCTACATATATATATATATATATATATATATATATATGTAATTTATTTAAATGGTTATTAATATTTCTGTATCTTTTTTGAAGTATATATATATATACTTCAAAAAAGATACAGAAATATTAACAACCATTTAAATAAATTGTGTTAATATATTGAAATAAAAGCTTTCAAATTTGTTTGATTTCACCACTGCAATGAGGACAACAAGTTATATTTGAATCATTTCGTGGAAGAAATATTTGGCCACCGAGTGCAACAGCAGCACCCATTACTGCGCTACAAGCTACATCTTGCCTTCCTGACATAAGCAACTTTGGACTCATGAGTAGCTATAAATAAATATACAAAACAGAATAGAAAAGAGTTGACAAAAAATTAATTGTACATAATGTACATAACTTGGATTAAAGTAAGAAAAAACTTACTTTCTCTGCAGTCTTTTCAGCAAGTGTTTTCATGTCTAAACCTGTTATATTAATTTCTCTTTGTAAATGAATGTTTTCAATGCCACTTAAGAACTGAACTTTCAAAATTTCTGCTAGCTGACAGCATCCTTGTGCTAAATCAATAATATTTGTACTTGGTAATTCGTGCCTTTTAGATGAAGCAGCACCAACGGGATCGAAGTTTTCCCGAAGAATACTGAGCGTCCTAAAATAAATAAACATAAGTATTTCACTCTACATTCGATCAAAAAATAGTTCTTGCACATTAATTACCTAGAGATGTGTGAGAACCCAAAAATATCGGATCGGGACGGATCGAGAATACAAATTTTCGAGGATGTGCTTGGGAATCAAAATTTTCGAGAACCTGACTCATCTCAACTCGTCCTGACCATCAGGTACCAGATATTTTCGGGTTTTTGTACACCTTTATAATTAACTTACTAAACTATAATAATTACGAAAATCTATACAATATTATATTGCATATTCATACCTATACGTTTTAAGGGATATATCGCGAATGTGATTACAATCTTCTAAAAGTCTCTTTGTTACTTCTTGGAGATCTGTTGTTCTTTGACAGAGACCTGCTTTCCATTTTGCAAGTTCCTCCACCATTAAGCTATAAAAATTTTAAAACTGTAGCTGATTTTCTGTATTATCAACATTAATACGTTATGTATTATCGATTTTACATTTATATACATATGTATATAAATAGAATGCTATGAAAATGTTCCACATCTGTTTCTTGAATAATATTCCTTTACCTACTGGCAAAGAATTTACTCCTCCAAACTTCACATTGTCCAGCCAACCACTCCGTTTGTTCCTGATGAGTTGTAAGGTGTTGAGCAGAATCTAAAAGGGCGCTAGCAAGTTGTAATTTATCTTCCGTTAGCAAATGAACCTTTGTTTCAAGATCTTCACCTACAGCAGCCACTAATAAGTTCTTCAATTCACCGTTTACCTAATTAAATGAATTATAATATGTATTTCAATTTACTTCTTTTGCATATATATAGAATTTGCATTCTTGTAAATGTGTTAAACACTTTACTTTCATTGCATTGTGGAAAATTAAAATTATTAACTATGTAATTTAGAGTAAACTTTATAGGTTGCCAACTTGATTACAATATTTTTGATGAGTGTATTATATGGATTCAACTGGATGCTGTATATACCTAAAACATTTTACAAATACCTGTGCTTGAAATTTCAATTGATTTTCTAGTTGACTATTTTCTTCTTTGAGTTTTTTTATTTCTGTTTCATACGCTTTTTTCTCTTTTAACCATTCGCTTTCTATAGATTTATCTTCCGTTGATTTGGTTAACTCACTAGCTGGAACTTCTATTTCATGAATCTTCAATGTAGCTACTTGAGAAACTGCCATGTTCATGTTTAAATTGATTTTTTGGAATTTTTTACTTCTCTTCTCGTATGGAATGATTGGGTTAACTGCAGCTTTATAGGGTTCGTAAGGAACAAATTTTGGTTCCTTGGATTTTAGCGAATTTAAAATATGTTTCTCATTTTTAACATTAGAAATATGTTTTGGTACTAAATTGATAATTGGACCATTTGGTGTAACTGGTGGAATGGAACTTAATTGTTTCAAATTTGTTGGACGATAAATCAAAGCATCACCAAGACGACATTTTGTTTGCTTCACCTCAGTTTTATCCGCTGTCACATTTTCCATACCATCGCCTTGTGTACGTCCAACGCAACGCATTGCTTGTACATCTTGAATAATAATTACAAAATATTAACATATAATATTCAATACAAAAATATTAATGACACTAAATTCATTACTAATATATATTATTTCTAACATTTTTCATAATGTCATATATAATATATAATTATTATTGCAACATAATAATCAGTGTTTGTCTAAACTGTTGTGATGCTTTTACACCATTGACATTACCAGAAAACTATGAATATTGCAGTCAACTTTGTATAAAAACGTTGCAAACATTTTTAGTGTCATTTCTTTTAAATATATGTAATGTTTTACTTACAACTGTTTAATAGTAATACATTTATATTGAACACAGATGTTTAAATACAAAAGTGGGTCATAAAACAATATGTAATCTAACCTTGTGTTCTAATTTGTGCTTCATCCTTCGAAGAATTTAAAGCAGTTGCCATTTTGTGTCGTATTGGTTATATGTACTTACTTTTAATCGTATTCCTTGTAAAAACAAAATGAAAAGTTATATACTACTTCTTGAGCATTATTACTTAAGCGTCATTTAATTGATATCGTCTGATGCAAGTAACCCAACATGGTATACAATGCGTTATAACGGCAGTAGTGGGGGTGGGAAAAAAATATAAAATTCAGTTATTCGTACATAAAATTGAATAAAAGTGACAGAAAAATAAAATAAACGAAACATAATTTGTTATTTCGCTTTTTTAAATCGTTTTTGTTGTTAAATGAGAAACATGAACCTCCTATTTACAGAAATAATATACATATATCACCTCGCTTGTTTCGAAACTTAGAAGTTTCATGTATTTATTTACATTTTCCAATCTCTTTCGTTAACTAATATTTTGTTAAGGACTGTTACGAGAATTTTCGCTTTGTTTTCACCTGAACTAGATTTTCTGGCGTCATAGCAATGTAAATATTACAATTCAAAGAATAAATGTTTCAAATTTCGCTCCTATTTCCATTGATAATACTTCAAAAGTGTGTATGAAAAATAATAAATAAGTAGGTTTATGATTGGCGTCATGAGGTACATAAAATACATTATTTTTGTGTATACATCAATTTCATTGTAAAATCATAGCATTTCATACAATACGATGCATTTTATATAAGGGCGAGTTACAAAAACGTTGGTGTTGCGTGACCTTCACAGAGTACTGGTTTTTAGAAGAATCGAACTTGATTTATTTCAAAAGGATATATGAAACAATAATTTGAATGTCAAACGTAAATGTGAAGAAAACAAGAATATGAACTATAATAAAATAAGAACAAGAAATGTTTTATCAATAATATTTTATCAGTTCACAATCTTTTGTCATTGTTCTAGTTTACAATTTGGATTTTGCGCCACTCTAAAATCGTATTATGAGCCATCTATGTATAATACGATGAATTATACATTAAGGTTAGTTTACAATATGTAGCTAGGTTCGCCGCAAACCGTTCGCGTAGTAAAGCAACAATACAATATCATAAATTTCATACAGGGCGTCACAGGTTGTGAGGGCGTCCTAAAAATGTTGTTTTTTCTTGAAAGAGGTGATTCCTGAGGTGATTCCAAATTACGTTTTCGACAATGTTCTCTGAAAAACGCGAACCAATCAGAGTGTGACTACAGCGTTGGATTTCGGCTCGGCCAATGCCAACGCTCCGCTCAGCTGTAACCGTGCTGTGATTGGCTCGAATTTTTTCGTTAATAACTCTTTAATAAATATTACATTCTAAATTAAAATAAACAGACTTGTTGAATTATTGATGGAAACTGGGAATATTAAATCCAATTGATTTAAATTTTCCGCGGTCCTATACAACCAACTTAAAGGGACAGCCGACCAATTGAAGGTGCCGTTCGGAGTGTCGCCTCTTGTTGTATTCCTATTCTTTGGTGTGGAAACATGAGAACTACCACAACCTACTCTAAGTAGGTTGTGGAACTACCTATTGGCAAAAAATCGCAAAATACACCAGATTGTATGTAGAACCAACGGCAAGCTCACGAATATCCCTAAAACGGTTGCATATTGCATGTCTGCCGTCTTTTGAACCGTAAGAACCTGGCATAAAAATCTGCCATAAAGTTTTGTTCACGATTGCGCACAGAGTACGTTCGCGGTCGTGCGAGAGTCCACATGAGCCTGTTGCCAGTTATTGATCCTGACACGGTTAAACAACACTGCATTGCTGTCAAGTACGAAAACAATTCTAGTCACGAAGCGTTTGGTAAAACGCGTCGTCAATCGGTTACGGTAACGTGTGCGTCTTTATTTCCACGAGGACACCGCGTTATCGAGATGTGCCGTGTCTCGTCGACGTCATCGTTCTTCTGTCAAAATGTAGAGGAGATCCCCTAAGACTGAAATATCGATGAGTGACATTTGCCATTGATACGGGAAGATGTCATCGGTAGTTTTCCGTGAAACAAGTAACACGTAGATAGAACGTGACAGAAACTCATTGTAATTACAACGTTTCTATTCACCTTTGTTAATCGAACACGCCGAAGAAAGAAAGCCACTCGATATTTTCATTCGGAACTTTAGGGAGAGTTGAATTCGTGTTGCTGCTGCACATGTGATCCTTTAGGTGTTATCTTCGGTCCGTAATGAAGAAGTTCACAATTAAAGGTGTGTTCGACGGGTTCCGATCGTCGGTACCTCAACCCGTCAAACCTGACCAGGAAATCGTCGAAAACTCACGGCCGGAACATTTTCAAGTAAAGAAGGTCAGTGAAAACAATTGTTACACATAATTATCAATTGCCCCGAATATTTGTCTTGTTCGGCTCTATTTAACTGTTTCTCAAAGATGCTGAAAACATGCGTATGCCGAGAACCGCGTTGCCTGCGATCTATAAAACTTGTTTCGGTTTATTTTTACTCTTGATCGAAATCTATCGATGTGTACGATGTGACGAACTGCCTCGTTAGTAGTCGCACTTATCTCTCTAGGAAAATAAACGTGTATTAGTACAGTTGCTGGTGTTGTCATTAGCGTATGACATCGTAATGTAATTGTTGTCTTGGGAAACATGCGCATACAATCGATATGTTATACATCGTCGCATTTTATTGTCAAGCTGCCGAGTAAGCTTCAGCGTCAACTGAAATCGGCGCGAAACGATTAATCCTAGACGACCAAGCAATATTATCGGCATATACAACTAGTCGTTCCCGATGCTCTAGAACTAATATTCTTTTCACATGGAAAACAATTCTCCGATAGCAATAAGGTGACAATGAATAATTATTTTTTAAGTATTTCTCACGGGAGAAGTAACATATTTCCCCATTCACGTAATTAGTGACTACGAAAAAATCCTCCGGTGTTTATACTCGTTTTATGTTATCGCATAAATTGTATTGTATAAATAATATTGTAAACGCTAGACGCAATAAAGAGTTCTCGTTTAGTAATACAAAGATCGATTTCTGTTTGATCAACTGTTTATTTAAGAACAAATTGTAAAATTCATTGCTATGTAGGTCATCCGCGTGGTTTGAAACCGATATTATTTCGCAGAGGAACTTCTCCGATATCATATTAAGAGAGAAAAATGATAAATTCAATAAATGTATGTGTATAATTTACGTCATTCGTGAAACGTTCTTTTTTAACTCCAAAACTTAAAGAGTATCGATCAAGAAAATATATTTTGCGTGATAAGAGTTGAACGTAAGTTTATTGTTTTCTAAAACAATCATATATAAAATTTTTTTCTTTGTTTTTGAATATTTTATGTTATTAAAAATATGGTAAACAAAAAATGGTAGTACGATTGAGCTACGAGTTGTGGAGCAATTAAGAGAACACAAAGTTGAGTATGATCTTACAATTTGTATATGTACAATGCACAAGTTCTTGGATATACGAGACTTTTTCAAAGCACTGGGATTACCCCAAAATTTGTTAAGTAATTTTTAATATTCTAATAATGTTGATAATCTATATTCTGTGAGAGCTAGAAGTGACCAATCTCTTCATATGAACGTATATTATACGCACGTGTTATACGAAAAACTGAAGGAAATAAGAATATTATAAAAGTAATTATTTATATACTTTCATAAAAGCGGCTACAAATTTCAGAAAATAAAATGTATCAATCTCAAGTGATCATCGTAAGAAAATATGAAAAAAGTAATTTTGATTCTCCGTTAAACTTCGTATCTTTGAGATTGCTATGAATAATTCACTAAATGTTATTCTTAAAAGTTCTTTATTCAAACATCCGAGTATAGATTCGACGGATTTTTAGTATACACGAATGCAAATTGCAATAAAATATGAATATTAATGCTTCTCTAAGTAGACGACTTTAACGTATTTGCAATTTAATAATGCCCAGAATTGAGAAAGCTTTGTTTAATTCTCTTTCCTTGCAAATTAGGTACTCTAAATATTCGCAAACTGTTAATCCCGTTTATTACGTATTCTGAACTAGCTACGAGGATTTAGCCCGTTGTTGTTATATTAATATATTCGCTGGGATTTTCGTTAATTCCGAAGTAATACGATTTTAAGAATGTTTGCACTCCGTTTAAACGAAACACTGAGTTGTAAACTAAATTTTTGCGTTCGTTTTTTGCCGCTTAAATCCTGAATACATTTTAAAGTACCGTTTCCACTGAAACGGCGCGACGAATCAGATGCACTTAAATTGTTTTTAACTTACTCAAGTACCATTATATGCACTAATGGTTGCATAAAAGTTGCGTAGAATAATATCTCACCCACTTTTGCTTTTCGCTTTAAATCAATAAATTATGCTTCGTTTATAGCATCGTATTTTAACCCTTTGCGGATGGGAACCTTTTGTATTTCAATACGAATCTGATGGAACCATTTTCTTGATTAAACGAGAGTATGTACTGAAGAGTTCATTGTAAAGAGTTAAACACTCCTTTTTCATCAGTTTTTAGGGCAGAATTATGGTCGATGACCTAACCCTCAAGTGAATTATCGATGCAGACCCATTCAGATTCATGTTAATAATTATTTAATGTGTAACTATTAATAACACAACTGCATCTAGAATGGTCTGGCAGAAAGATAATGCCTACTTATAGTATAATAAAAACAGTAAAAAAATTGGATGCATAAACTATTATAATTTTATTAATCGTGGAAATAATAATCGGTGGGGGGCCCAAGGAAAGTGTCCCGTTTGCCCGGCACTAAGGGCGGCACTGATGAATAATACAACCATTTGTAGATTTAGATGAGATTCTACTATCTCACTACGTTTCTATTTATCATTTCGATGAGAGACGAATATTGAATATCAATATGATGTTAAATATAATTCCATTGAATTATTATACTTTCAAAGTGTACAATTTTGAAGGTCCACTTCAAGATAAGATAATGTTTTGTGTATTTTATATCGGGCAAAAAATATTAATATTAATATTATAATGTGAAATATAAATATAATGTTAAATTTAATTTAATCGAATTAAGGGTGACACTTAAGGGTGAGACAATGTTTTGTGTATTTTACGCCGTATAAGAAAATTCGAATGAAACGAACGCAAAGAATCAGTCCGCGACCTAATATATATTCGGTATTTCGGTCGGTTATTATGTAGTACGCCGATGTATCGCGTTGAAAAACATGCATACGTACAGCAAATGCCGAGTGCATATCTGGCGATAGTTTGTCCATAGTTTGTCCAAGTGCATCTAACGCGTTATCGGAGTCATGTACGTAAGCGGTGTACCAATATCGTATATGGACGCGACGACAGCTGTACCCTCCACACAACCATACTCTATGTCGGGCAAAGGTTCAAGAAAAAACATTTCAAAGGTTATTTAAAATATTAGATGCTGTACAGTCGAGATAAAACAATAAAGTAGAAGCAAATTTTGGTGAATAAAATGATTTCGTTTCAATAATCTGGAGCATAAAACTGTTATTTTAATCGTAACTCGACCTATTGACAACACAAATAAGTTAAAGAAATGATACTGTGACGAATGAAACCACATGTGACAAAGCAAATTTATTTTTAGTTTTAGGATAACGTTATACGACTTTGTGAACAAATGGGATATCTTATTTTCCTTATTTTTCAAGTTTTCATCATCATGAGATAATAATATATTAATAATTATATAAAAAATAGTATATTAAAATCGATATTTAACTCTTGTTCAGGAAATTGGGACATTTATACTTTTTAAATTGGATTACAGGTATGTATTCAATTTTCGGAGGAATTCAATTCTCAACTCGCGTGCGGCGTATTCTAGGCGAAAAATTGCAGTTAACAGCTTAGGTCTTGGATGAAGCGGATACATTTTATACTCTTGTCTTCGAACACTTGTAAAAATTTCTATGTAAATTTGCAGTTGCATAAATTAATGTAAATCTGTTCAGGTCAGGAAGGATTCTGCTACAGTTTGTATAAAGATTTTATTACAATCAAGCAATGTAAGAAACGCGATTTATTGGCAAAGCAGTGTGTGGCCGTGTTTACTGAATCTTCGATGAAATTACTTTTTCATGACAACAATTGGGGCGTAACAGTTTTATAGGTATTGAAGTTTGTGTTGTAGCATCGTTACCTCGGGTCTTTCAGCCTGCTGATTTTTCAATGCGACTTCTTTCGGTTCAAGAGTAGCTCTTGCTGGCAGTGTCGTAAATTTTTAACCTACCGGATCACATGCCAAGTAGAATTATACCCCGAGCGATTTAGCCAGACAATCGGTTTCAATTAGTTTTTCAGCCCTCTTCGTAGACGTGTTCTTATAACTCGGTTGGAAATATCTCCCGAGAGTAAAAGCCTTTCTTACCCCAAAAATATACAAACAATAATTGTTGCACGAATCAGCAGATTTTATGCGTTCACGGTGAACACAAATATGTAAAATAATATAAACGAAGAACTTTTAAAACTCTAATAGAAAAATTATTAATAAATATAGTAGAAATCAGGGATAGTCATAGATAAGTTTCTAAGATTAGAACGAGAACTATCGAAAAATTAAGTTTGTTGACAAATATACTTAGTTTGTTTGACACTCGCAGAAGGAAATATTGCTTCTGTTTTACATTAAATTATAAACCGATAAGTAAGGCATGGGAAAATTGATAGCAGACAGATGTAAGTAGACTGATTTTTACCATTTTTGCTGTAAACTGCCGTATAACGCGTTTAAAAAATTGTTTAAAAGTACTATATACGTGTATCTCCTGCAGCAGTAAGCGAACAGACTTTTCAAACAATTTTTATGTATTGTTACGTGTCCTATCATGTAAAATACGCAATTTTTTAAACTGGGTTTACTGTAGTGGTAACAATGTGAATTCTTTTTAAATCGGTTGTTGTATATGTGGCATTTTCAATTCAGGAGATACAAGAAAGCGAATGATTTAATGCTACAGTGTGGCAGATATGAAAATTTGATTACCAGGATAATGAACGTTCAAATAAAATGTAACGATAATATTACATCTTTTCTATCAGGGCCACTGTACGGTCGTGCGTTAAGATAATAAAAGTTGGTTTCCAGAATTGCACTCGATCTTTTGAAATGTGTAATTAAACCGAAGGGGCTCGAGTGGCTTCGGGCGAAATTTGGTAAGTAGGGTGGACGGGCGAGTCATTTAAATCATTGATGGTATCTATAGTGAAACGCGATGTGTATAGCAGCGTGTTATCCTATTGCAGTAGTGGTTTGCGGCTATACGGCAGTGGATTAAAGAAACTCCTTTCCAGTTCTTTGAGGATGGAATTAGAAAACTAGGTTATCACTAGTCTGCGAAATTCATGCATTTATAGCACGGGCGAATATATGCAAGCTGGAATAAAATAAAAAGTTGAACATGCATAGACTAACAGAGCGTTTAATCTATTTATAATTTCGCAAAACGTTCAAGAGGCGGACACAGATTTTTCTTTAATTCCCGATTTGTAGTCTCTGAATTACACGGTTAAAAAGTGGTCCGGACTTTTGCAGCAGTAACACCGCGTGCTCCACTTCGCGAGGTTTTGTAGTACATTTCTATGTTTCCACTCCGGTCTCGTTGGACAACGCTTTTTGAATATTCGATTTTTAAAAGCAGCCCCGGCTTCAAACAGACAAGCGTTTTGTACGGTACGTTTTTCACGCCCGAATGCGTTCAATCAATAACAATTGAGTTAACTTTACAATTGTCATCCACCGCATGCGCCGCGCCGCGCCGTCGGCGTTTAGGGGCCGCAAGTAACCGATTGTGTCGGCAAATAAATCTCAGAAAAATATAACAAAAATATACCCAGCTACTATAGCTCGGTCCTCGAAAGAGGAAACGCGACGTGCACCATCGTTATAATAGCTGTCCATCACGCCACGATCACTCTAGACTCTAGACTGATAACGTTTAGCTGCACTAGGTGGACTGCATAGTTATTGCGACTATCTGTATATGCATCTAAAAAACAGGTTCCTTTCTTCGGGAATAGACCATAGTGTGAACGCAGTTTACATCAGTATTTTCTGAGCTTGTATTTCTGCTCCTATTTTCATGCGAACGTTTGTTTCCAGTTTTTATTCTCCAAAATGCAAAATAAAGATTCTGCCGTCTATCGTAAATTCTTCTTGTAAAAATAGGAGAAAAATACTATTAATTCCTTCGAATATGTGCTCCTGTGTTCTAATATTTTATGAATTTTTACCTGTCGTAAATGACTAATGATACAAACACTATAAATTTTTGTTAATGCGAGCACGTGCGTTCTTATATTTTATTAATTTTTATCTGCCATAAATGACCAGGGATAAAAATACTGTGTTGATATTGGCACCTGTGTTCTTATATTTTATGAATTTTTACCTGCCATAAATGACTAATGATAAAAATACTATAAATTTTTGTTAATATGGGCACATGTGCTCTTGGATTTTATAAATTTTCACCTGCCATAAATGACTAATGATAATAATATACTATTGATTTTCGTTAATGACGGGCGCATGTGCTTTTGTGTTTTATGAATTTGTACATGCCATAAATGATGAATAATAGTAATAAGCCAATTCTGCAATGGTTTTTGGTTAATTGATTCTAGTTTTTCCCTTTTCTAAAAAAGAGTTTTCTTTTAGTAGAATCATCGAACCTCGGATACCTGAAATATTGGCTGTTCCTCTTTAGGTTCTAAGGAAGTGTAAACCCATGATTATTTGACGACAAAATGATAGTAAAATTGTAAAAAAATTAGATGAAGTAGTGTATATGTGCGTGCGTAGACGGAAAAGTCGGTGTGTTGACCTTCCTCGCATCTGTCACTCCTGGCTTGGTTACTTAAAACCGCGCTAGGTCGTTTGAAGGGTTGAGGTGTTTTTAAATAAATGCTTGAATATGTAAGTAATGATAACTTGTATTTAGAGCGACTGTACAAAGATGTGAACTTTTAGAGATTTGACTGGAGACTGACTGGAGACTCACCGACGACCCTTTTTATAAACTGTGGAAACTGTGGAGATGGTAAAGCAAAGTGGGAGAAAATTGGGGGTAAAATGTAGAAAATGGTCCAGACGCTGTCTACAATTGTTATTGTTAAGGCGCCGGAAAGTCGCCCAAGAAATCGGACGAGTCCCGTCGTTTCGGACTCAAGAGTCTTCGACTCTTCACCTAATTTATGTATTCGCGTCGGGTGGTCGAAGTCTTGTGTTTTTGGTGTCGGATTCGTCGCAGAGACCTATTTTGTGGGTCTCGCATTACGTTGCGTCCCAACAAGTAGAGAACGCATAGAGTGAAAAATCGTCAACTTCAAGTATCTTATCGCTTATTGTTAGTGGAAAATGCATGAAATGTAAAAATTCTAACTGTTTTTTTCAGTCAAAAATCGACGTTTATGTTCTATGCGAAAAGAGACTGAAATATAAAGGCAGATCGTTTATTCTACAATTATTGAGGCTGTAAGGGTGCTATCGTGCGAGACCACCGAATAAATTCGCGCAAAATTCGAATAAATGCGATTTTATTATTTTTATAAAGTACAGTAGTACAAGCTAGTAACTTTTATACAGTTTTTTTTTATAGGAAAATAATCGTTTTCTAAAGCTGTGGTGTTAGATTTATGTTACGATTTAGTTTTTACTTCAGTTTTAAAGGATGCGTGTTTGGCTCCTTTTCAAGTGGAATGGAGCGTTTGATACCGTTTTAAAAAATGGAACATTCGAAAATGGGTCACACAAAATTGGCAAACAATTTTCCAACTAAGCGAAGTCGTACAGAGTAAGTGCTTTAGTCGACGTCACAGGATCTGAGGGATATCAATGTTAGCATTGCTTTGTACCGAGCAGGTGTACATACGTATTGGTCATCTCGTTTGTCATTCCCTTTCGCTGGTATTACTAACCTTGCATCAAGAACAACAAACTATTTGTGACATGTTGCGTGGCCTATTTTCATTACCCATGGTATTTGTTAATTCCGCTTGTCAGCTATTACTGAGCTGCAGTATTCGAAGTTGCATTTTTCAACGGAAATGTTGAAACAGAAAGGGACACTGTTCACGATTCCCATTTACAATACTACGAAAAAAATCTACATTGTAGCAGGATGGGTTTCGCAGGATGAATTTGGTTTTGGACAAAGGTATATCTGGGAACATATGATGTATATTCTTTTAAAGGATGGGTTTTACATTTTTTTGTATAAAGGATAGCTTTCGAGGAAAACATAAAGGATAATTTTGCGAGATATAATTATTTTAAAGGATAGAGCGAAACGTTAGCTACAAGAAGGTTGGCAACGATATATAAAATGACTTCTAAGTCTACAGGATTTCACCATCGGGCGTCCGGTTTATTTCAACCGTACTCTCCCGTTGGGAATCGGCGACGACTCGGAGTCACCAGGAGTCCTCTGCCCGTTCGGCGGCCGGCCTTCATGGCCGTCCTCTCCGAAACGTACAGAGGAACCAGGCGATCCTACTTTAACGACGACTCGGATCCACCAGGTCTCCTGCCCGCTCGGCGGCCGGCCTTCATGGCCGTCCTCTCCGAGACGTGCAGAAGAACCAGGTGGTCCTACTTTCAGGCGGCCAGGAAGCTACCCTGTACTCTCCTCTCGGCGGGCGGCCGGCCTTCATGGCCGTCCTCTCCCATGAATCCAGAGAGGCGTCCAGGTGCAACCCCTGTCCTCTCCTGAGCTGCTGGGCGTCCGATAGCATAGCTTCGTACTCTCCCTTAACCTTATGGGCGGCCGTGGTCTTACCTCGTCCTCTCCCAAAAGGCGCAGCAAAAGTGCCCGCTCCGCGATATTCTACCGATATTTATACTACATCGTTGCTAACCCTCTCAACAACGCGTTACTAGGCTTCAAGAAGGTTCTCGACCACGCGACCTTCTCGAAGTTTCGGCCACGGCGCGATTCTTCTATTGCCCAGGATAGTGCCGAGGCGCCTTGGCGCCCCCCGATGTTGACTCGTACGTTACAACATTAATTTAGATAGATGAATATTAGAATATTTATTGGCAGTAAGGCAAATACAATAAAGAAATTTTTAAGCAATGATATATTTACTAACAGAGATTTATACATACACAGACTTGCACTTATGCGACTGCAAAGGTACTGCAACTGTAATACATTACATTCCATTTTATTACTCGTTCATTTTTTACTTTACTCTTATTATTTTAAATAGTGCTTAACCATCATTTTCAATTGTCTTGGGACGTCAGTTGCGGGCACTTTTCTTCGTTGCTTGGTTTCACTGCGTCTTATGCATATCCTATACCTATGCCGGGTTTATGAGTATACTATATTATGGTCTGAGATATGAAGGATACCACGTGCAAGCAAAGATATACATATGTATGTACTTAAACATATAAGATTAGGCTCCGACGACCGTTGTAACGGTGCGCGTGAAAATAAATTATGTAAACAACAGGCGGAGTCGCCACGACACCAGTCGTGTCCGGTCGTAGCTAGGGAGCGCATCAGTTTTATCAAATCTCATTCTTCTCGCGTGTAGTTGACTGGTTTAACTCGCTCCGGGTCAAAAATACTTTAGGTAGAGTTAGAAATCTGAAATGCTCGGAAGGTTTAGTGTTAATAAAATTGCGTTATTACCGATACGTTACTGGGAGTCAATTCACCGAAAAACCCGATCCTACACGTATGTGCAGAAAGTTGTAGCAATAGTTTGCGTGTCCGAATATATGTATGTAGTTGTGTTGTGCGCTCGAGTACCCATCTTCTGTGTTTTATTTATTCGATGAGGAAACGCGAGCAGCACGTGTCCAGGCAGAAATCATTCCGAAAAACTTGTAGTGGCCCCGCGGGTGCTGTGAAAACAATCTTAGCGTGACCGTTACAAGCATATAGCGTGAGCGGGAGTAGTACACCTTAATCAGATTGCGGCTGTTAACTTGTCAAAATAAGCAAGATTGGCATTCAGATTGGCACGTGTCCCAGGATTCGTTTCACTTCTTCACGCGGTTATTGTTGCGGGAACCGAACCTGTCGACTTTAAGATCACTTTAGAAGGTCTTCTAATCCGATTACCCACTTCAAATTGGCGCCATTCAACGTGCACGTTTACACGGGCTGCTTACAATTAGTAGGTATAATTAATATATCACAATTTTTCACGAACTTTCTTAAAGTGTCGTCTTACAAACTTTCAATGCCTATATGCTGATCAGTAGGTAAATTCAATTAACTAACAGACTTCTTAATTCAATTAACTAACAGGATCTTTATGCAAAATAAATATTTTTTATCTGAATTGCGACAAACTGAAGTGAAATAGAAATTAATTTGCTTTTATTGGATTTATGGGTTAAAATAAGTTGAATATTCAGTTTATCTTAAACAAGTGTTTATTATAACGGCTTGGAAGCAAACGTCTTTCCTTGAGGAGGATTCGAAGTCAACTGACTACAAAACTGACCTGGGCACAGGACCCTCAAAAAGAAACAGTGTTCTCGTATATACGTATATATCTATAGGCCGCTTTCTAATTTTTACAACATTGCCACGTCAAGGGTTTTTCCAAGTAGGACCCTTCTGCGACGCATCTGGCTTGCAGCCCCAATACGGTCCTCGGTTAGAACAAGGAAACTATAGAAAAAGGTCGAAGGCAATTTTGAAATAACGAAATATTCCAACAGCTTTATTAATATGTTTGATAGGTTGAAAATAATACAACAGTATTTTTAAATTCTTCTAATTTTTTACTGTTTTAATATATTACAGAATTTTTGAAATTCAAGCATACTTCCTAATTAATTAGATTTTTGTAATTGAATAGATGGCAACTCTACCTGGAGGAATGAAGGCATAAAATTTTGTTTCTGAAGTAATCGATATCGAAAGATTGTCTGATATTCGAACACGAGTATTAATAAGTAGAAATGATAAAACACTAACAGACCCGTTAATCAGATCCTATATGTACCTATACATATACATATTCACTAGCACGCAAAATTTCGACAAAAGTAATCTTGCAAATTCTTAAGATTGATATACCATTATATCGTGAACAAAGTTATATGTATATTAAGAAATTTTATTGTATATTTATTTAAGCTTGTTCGTCATTTAAAATTACCTCTTTCCTAGTGGTCCATTAATATCAAGATGAAAACTGGGATGTAAATGATAAGTTCTGTACAGGACTTACACCGTATAAAATGGTGACACTGCAAAAAATAAAAATGATTTTGAGAACATGACAATACGTTGAAACAAATGAAATAACATCGGCAAAAAAAAAATGTTGCGCTTAACCGTGGTATTTCTGAGTATTGGAGTCATTTCATAATCTCAGAAAACTTCCTAAAGAAAAATCTTAGTCTTAATCGTTTCAAATAACAATGGATGATCACAAGTTAGAGCCACTTGCATAAGCTGATGCCTTTACATTATAACTGGACTGCGGATTTTATGCATTTACGAAAAATATCAGGTCAGGTCATATGGAAAATAGTGAAAACATTTAAAGAATTTAAAAATGCTGTCATTAAAATTATTAAGGAAAGAAACAAATGTCTATGTGGCTCCTGTAGCTTCAAATTAATGCAAATCATTTTTTTGTTGCATAAAAATCCGCAGTTTAATTATGAGAATCAATTTTTAAATGACAGTAGATTTACCCCGAATTGTTATTAATTTTTATTAAGTATTAATGTTTATAAATTGTGAATACACATTCAGCAATACTGTAGATAACATTAGTAAATATATTTTTCGTATTTTGGCTCTGAAATAATATTATCATTCATTGTAAACAATACTATAAATTGTCGTTAGAGACGAAATGGCTAAATCGTACATTATTTCATATTTTAGGAGAACCCGACATGATGATATGTAATTTTAATGCAATATAGATCGTGTTAAACGAAGATCTAGTATCTATGTTAGCAGTATTCACTGTTCTGAGTGATATGGTAACGTAAAGGAGACGATGGTAAGTTGATACAAGGGGAGGTTTTCGTAACTGGATATTTGCGTGGTCCAACCGAGATGAGATAGAAGGTATTTGCTCAAGATTCTAACATGACAGAGAACGTGTGCGCCAACGTTTGCATTATCAGACATTGAGCTGTTTCAATTCTCCAGATTGAAATGTAAATGTTCACGTTGATTTTGAAAATTGTTTACAAAGGATGTATGAAATATTATACTTCAAATTTGTTTGACTTCATTTTACGTCATTTGAAGGTATAATATCTTTACTTTTATTTACATAGACCCTACATCGAGGATGATTCAAAATTTATGATAGTATATGTTTTACTAAGCATTTGAGTCAAATAAAAATGAAAATCAGTAACGTAAGAATTTCCTCCGACTGTTCCTACATATTAGCATTAGCATAGTAATCTCAACCAGTTATGTTGGCGTGTCACTCCCGTCAACGAACTTCTTATCACACATTCTTTCGCTTATTTTTTGTCACTACGGCGTAAGTTTATTCCAAGATGTAGGTGAGTGACAAACATTGTACGTTGCACGGTAAGAAGGAAGCGAGATACGATCTTCATTGTTAAACATCACGTCAACTATTGATTGGCTAGACAACGATACATAAGAAAACTACCTTCCCTTCTATTATTAGAAAAGCTCCATAGAATTGCTACACTTAAAAATATATTCTTGTTCATTGTTTTCATGAAGTATATTTTCCCTTGTGCATTTATATGAAATGCAACAGGCTGAAACGAGATTGAAGAAGGAATTATAAGTACATACTTGCCTCTTTTAATCTTAAACAAAGTTTAGCACAGACTGTATTCTTTCTTTCCCAGTGAAGAAAGCATTCGGTAAGATGAGAAGTTGCTGCTTGTTTCTTGTTCCAAAAAATAAATTAACAGAAATGCAAGCTTGTATAAACGTTCCCTTTCTACAGGGTGATTCAACCGAGTGTGCCATCAAATTACTTGTAAACTATTTTGTATTTAAAAGAAATGGTTGAAACGAAAGTTGTATGGTTTTAAGAGTCGCCTACAGTATCATAATTAGTTTTTTTTTTTAATTTTGCGTTTTTCAGAGATATAAGGATCACCTTGAGTTTCTTTACCGCGAAGGGTTAACTTTAATCTTGTGGTTGAAGAGGGAATTGAACCTCGAATGAAAAACTATAATTAAAAATAAAAAAAATTAATAATTACTGATAAATGATTTTTAATACAAGTGATGTCACTTCTCTTTTTAGCCATAAGATTAAAATTAACACTTTCCGATAAAGAAACTGAAGGTGACCTTTATATCTTTGTAAAAAAGCAACAAAGAAACGCAAAGTGATATTATTATATTGGTAAGAAAAGCAAGACAGAAAAAAATTAGGGCTGCTCTGTAACTTGGGGGACCTCTTTTTTCCACTAATTCTGTTTATTTCTTCGAGAGAACTGTAGATATCGAAATTTCGAGGCAAGAGGTTCTCTGGTTTAAAAGTTATAAGCGCTATAATTTACTATTTAATGTTTTTTCTGAGAGGCTTTAACACTGATTTTGACAGACGAGGATATCGCCATGTTCGTTGCGCTAGCTATGCGCGTACTTGACTGTGTAGTGGTAAGCACAGTGGTAAACACAGAACGGCGTTAGGTCTTAAAGGGTTAAATATTGAATTTTGGAGCTTATAACTTTTGAACCAGTGAACCTCTTGCCTCGAAATTTCGATATCTACAGTTTTCTGGAAGAAACGAACAGAATTAGTGAAGTTTTAGTGGGAAAAAAGAGGTCCCCCAAGTTACATACCACCTAAAATTAATTTAATTACATCGCATGTTGCATCATTTGTTCATATATCAAATAGCTCACAAGTAATTTAGGCAGCACACTAACTTGTCAGCTGAATTATCCTTATATGGCTACACTTCGTAGAAAACTTTAGATTTTCTTATATACGATAAAGAATAGTATCGAAGCGTAAAAGAACAATCATGAAACGCTGATTTTTATTCTTATTTTAGTGCTACTTACTATTACCATTTTTTTTTCCGATATCGGTTCGAAGTTTAAACCGTAGGCACCGTCAGGGGAACTTACGCATTAGACTACAGGTCAGTGCTAATGCTTTCCCTTTTTTTTTCACCCACAACAAAAATACAATAGGCGAAGTACAGAACTACTCCGCAGCAGGATTTTCCTCCGTGTACTGACGAATTGATGGCAACCTCAATATTCGAAACGATGATGTACAAGACTTATACGTGGATGCTCGGCTGCATTTTCATTGTTTCGTTTTACTTTTATTATTTTGTTGCTCGGTGTTTACGAACCGACTCTCGTTTCACTCGTGTCAAAACAATGGATTGTTTCATTATGCGCTTCGTTGACTTCAGGCAAAATCTTCGTTAAAATATAAATTGTGCAAAAATTGTGCAAGTTGAAACAGTTAATTATTAGTTGGCAGTGGGCTATTAATTACAAGTTCTATAAAACACGATAACATCGAAGGATGTTACGTATGTTTTATGTAACCTGAGCTAACATTATATCGTTCAACTAATTATGACATTTAATGATGGTTAAACTCCTCGCATGTAGCGTCGAGAGACAAACAGTTGACTTATACCACTTTTTTGCGTCAAACAGATTAATGATTACAGAAAATATTCGCTATCTTTACTAATGATCTTATGGGAAGCTTCTGGCATCTTCTGCATAAAGAGTGTCCCAAAAATATTGTACATCATTCAAGAGAGCGATTCCTGAGGGCATTTGAAGCAATTTTTTCCTTTGTGAAAATGTTCTCCGTTGCTTGGTTGAGGAGTTATTAATAGAAATCACAGACCAATCAGGGCGCGGCTACAGCGGGTGGATTCCTGCTCGGCCAATCTCAACGCCACGTTCAGATTCTACTTTTCACATGTTTCGATAGCCGCACAGCGTAGAAAGATTTGGAACGCAGAGTCCAATGTGGAAATTCGAATTATTGACGAAGTTACAGCCGTTCCAGTAAAACGGGGCAGTCTGTTTGGAACTTCGAGTCGTAACTTCAAACACGTTACTCTCGAAATAGCATTTTGCAAAACGTTGGCCATAGCGACTGCTGCGCCAACGTTCATTCCATTAATTTCGTTCTAAATAAGATTAATTATCGGCTCATAAGGGTTTTCATAAGGGTTTTCAAATAACGTTTCAAGCTGTACCTGCCGTAAGACCTAAGATTGCATGTATAGTATAGTATAGTAGATGAAAACAGTGTATAATGTGCAAGGGTGACATATTTATAGTTTCTATATTAGTTTACCAATTCTGGGTGAATATCTAAGTTCACAATAAGCATGCAACATTTCTTTTTAAGTCATAACATCGAAAAATAATTAAGAAGCGTTTTGCATAAATATCCACAATGTAGTTATCAGTTTATTTTTATACCACAGAATAATATAAGAGCTAATAAAATTTCATATTTCGAATTTACAACATTTACAAACATTGCATTTTACCATGTAAAATCGCTTGAACATCTTATGTTTTTTAGTTATTATTGTGCACGTATACCATTACGTTGCTAACGGTGACACAAGATGCAATATTATTCCGCAATCATAACTTCCTGGCTTGCAAATCGATAGTATCGATTGACCCCTTATCCTCCTCTTATTTTTAATTACTTCTATCCTTTATAGTCGCTTTTTTTAAGACAATATTAATATTATTACAATACGTACACGATAACAAAGTTATTATACACACAGGCCGTTTAATTGAGAAATTTCATTAAATAGGTGATTACATTTATATTGAATGCTCGAAATGATACGTAAACAGCGCGTTTTGATGAAAATCAGTAATACCATATCCATGGAATGTCTACACACAAGTTATTCAACATAATTTTGCATCCGGGATTGCTGCGTTGGAAAATTGTTTTCTCCTCATCGACTAAATTTGCATCAATTTATTTAATTAGTGGCAGTGTTTGGATTCATTAATTAAAATAGGATTTTTAATGTATGAACACGTTGTTCAAATAACCCAAACAGACGAAGTATTCATATGAAATTAATAACGATTATATGTATATGTATAATATTCACATATGTACATCTACAGAAAAATGTTTTTTCTACGACGCCTTGTTTACGAGAAAATCGAAAATCGAATTTCTGAATCAATATCCCAATTTTAAAGAAAGCTAAAGGATTCAGCGGGATAACGTGTTATGTAACATTCCCATGAAAATCGAGTTATTGTAATACGAAAAAGTTGCCACTTTACAAGGTGTTATTTTCATAAAACCCATTTCATCTTGCCCTGAGAGGTGGGCGTGCGTTGTATAAGTTAGGTTTATCTAACAGCGCTTGCTATCCGCTGAATCTTATTCCTCCATTTTATTTGCGTATCTTATTTCACTTTGCTTCGTTTCAGTTCTCTTTCGTTCAGTTTCATTTTCAGTTGCTATTACTTCGCGTATTATTTGAAACTTTGTGTATTTTATTACTGTTACTTACCGTTTTTTAATTATTGTTAACAGATTGAAAGAGTTTTCGTCTTATAATTTTTATTTAAAATTTTTAATGATATAGATATATTTTTTATTTTCCGAATTCTCTGTAGTGTTGAATACGACATTTTGTGGTGTAATAATAACATCTGAATATCATTGGAATTGTTATAGTGCTGCCTTTTGTAGATTAAGGAATGCTCTCAACGTGTAAACATCCGCAGTGATCGCAACCTAGGCTTTCACCGATTGCTTCAGTAGATACTCTAAGGCTTGTTTCCAACAAACCACCCACTCTTGTCATCAACTTTACGTGGTCGGCCATCTCTTCGTCTGTCGGATAGGTCAAACTGTTGTTCGCAGAACTTTACTCGCCACCGTATGCCAGTAAAGTCTGAAAGAGCGTCTCCACTATTCACATCTACACATACTCTAGCCGAAAATGTTTCAACGCAAATGATACGCTCGGGACCTTATAAAATTTGTACATGTATAACAAAGTACAACAAATGGGAAAGTATGGTAAATTTTCTATTCGCGACTACTTGTTGTTGTAAACCTCATTCGCATTCCCATTCCATTAAAAACTATAAATAAACACTTAAAATTAAAATATTAAAATGGTTCCATTTTTTACATTGAAATACACAAATCTTAGTTTGTTTCATGTAAACCTGTGTTATACGTTTTTTAGTTTTTTCCTGCAAAGATCTTTTTTATATGTATACCTTAAAAATACCACAATTTCATTAAAATATTCTCTAAAGCAGTTTCCCCATTTTTTTTATTACTTGATGTTTTTATTGCATCGATTAAGTTATTATTATAATTTTACTAAATATTGTCATTTCTTAATATTGTCCCTCCAATTAAAAAATTTATCCTAATATTCAATTAAAAAATAAATTAACAATATGTTATTAAAATTCAGTAATTATAAAAAACCTAGGCTGATAAGTGATTTTTATTGTAGATCCCTTATAAGAATTTGTTTCAATTTTAGAAATTTAACCAAATCAAGAAAGTAGAAACATCAATGAACTAGTAAACCAGTATCACAGTAGTAATGATACACAGATTATACATTTAAAAATACTTTTCCATTTACAAAACTCAATAAAATTAAAACTTCAAGCACAATACAGTATAGTTGCAATGATCTGAAGTCTAGAAAGCTTTTTCAATGAACGTTTGTGATCCAATCAGAAACGTTTATTTCTTCGAAATGCTAAATCATCCGAATAGTAGTATCAAAATTTAATGATCATATGTTTAGTCAGTTCAATATCAAGTCCAGTGTCACTCCAATTTCCCTGCATTGTGAGCCCGCATTGACAGACATTATTCACTTACACGTGATTACGGACGAACGTCAAAGTTCAAATTGTTGCAAGCTCTGCGAATAGTGCGCGAAAGAAAGTGAAAGGCGTTCGCGGGCGAGATAAAAGTGGCACGAGAACGAAATTGTGAATTTGAGAAATAGTATTACAACAAGCCAATGAAATTTTGTGGGAAACGTAATGTTCTCAGATGAGAGCGGATTCAATTATTTACGTCGTCGGCCGGAATGAAGTTTCAACCGAGGACTAAATGGGGATGAGGGGGTATAATAGAGTTGGAAATCTTATTACTTCTGAAAGGACAACGATTCTAAGTGTACAGCCAGGGAAACGCAAAATGGATTGTTGTGCGATACTCTATGCCGAGGCCCAAAATTAAGGAGATTTGAATTGCATCGAATCGTACACTGTTGTGCATAACTATAACAACACTAACGGTTTCAAGAGTTTCGAACATTCATAATTTCCCATTTAAATCGATCCAGTCGAATATCTCCGAAGCTGTTGATGTTAATAAAAAATGTTAAGCGGTATCACACTTCCCGGTGTAGACATGATTTTTCTATGTAAATGCGTAGAGGTCATGTGAAGGTCAACTTTGTTTTTTTAAATCGTATATTTTTTAATGCACTACTCGATATTACTCGTTATCCCCCCTATAAAAATGTATTAAATGGCAAAAAATCATTAGTTTAGAAGATATTTTATTAGTGCAGTACGGGCCTCAGAACTCATTTTTCTGAAGTCAGTCGAGCATTTTTGTTCAGAAAAGATACGACACGAGAAAACTGGAAGTGTGTAGAAAATGAATCTCGATTTAGACAGACTACTTCAATATTTTTTATACACAATTATTCTTCGAAAATTAAAAAATCTTAAAAACATGGCTTACGGTGCCAGCAGTGTATGTATACATGCAGACGGACTCAAACCAGGAACGAAATGCCTATGTGCTTTCTAGATTAAATAGTAATATAATATGCAGATTGACAGGCAAGTACAGAGACTGACAAGAATGGCACTACCGTGGCAAAGAGCATTATGCTTCGGATAATATTTTTTGAAATAATAAATAAATTGGATCGAATTGATATTGAAGTAGAGCTTTACTATTGGAGAAATATTAAAAGGTAAATACAAAAGAATTGCCATTTCGAAAATGACGTAACTGGCATAACTGGGGCAATCAAAGTCTACAGTCCTTAACGAACTCATGGATAAATTACGAAGAAAAAGTTACCACAATTATTGTAAACTCGTCAATTAACTCAATTAACAGAAGGTAGAAACATTTTAAAGAAGAACGCCAGTAGATCTGAATAACAATTACATAGTAATGCTTCGTTTAATCAGTTTACGAGTGCCGTTTACGGATGCATGAATTCCCACGGAAGCTTTTAACTTAAGCATAAATTGAAGAATATTGTTATGTATTATTCAAGATTACGGTTTAGCCGGGTTCGCTCTTGGGTGGTCTTTTAAAATTCTCTGGCATAATTGCACGGCTTCCTCTTCAGTTTCTCACTTAATGCATCCTTCCACATGCTTCCTTTTCCGTTCATCCGCAATATTTCGTGTACCCTTTCTCTCCCGGCCTCTCTCCGACTCTACTTTTGAATTCCTCGTAGACCCATATGTGTGTCAGATTCTCATTCTCTCTTTTGCATAACCTGCATTTTACCTCCAGCTATCTATCTTTATGTATCTCGTCGTATCTCCTACACGTTCATTACCGCTTATCTCGGCATGCTTTCATATTTTCTTGCAAGGAATATTTGCAACGCCCATCAACGATTTTAACGCTACTAGTGACCCGTTTCTAACTTTTAATGAAAACCGCACACCGGTAGGCACATTTGCTGAACTTCGCAGTCTTTTAAATCGTGTGAATTTTGCATGTCACACGACTTAAAAGAAATTCAATTTTTTCGACCTCTGGTTTCCGAGATATGTCGAACAATGTGGTTTTGAACTTAAAGGCTGTTTTTGCCCGATAAATGTGGATGGTTGCCGATAAAAAATATTTTTCGAAGAACTATGTCTCACATAAGTTTTATCAAGATCGGCTTATGTAACTTAAATATGTTCCCGTAAGTCCACAATCTACTGCATTTTTATTTCAAGATTTTCTGTAAAAAGCAGATAACTCAAATTCTTGCAATCTTCACATAAAGTTCAAGAGTTGAACGGTTTTCGACAAATAATTTTGAAATATTTTTAATGGTTTCTCGAAATGGCGTACCTTTCTTACAAAAAAATCTCGAGAAAGTGAATTTTTTTGCTCCACCGTTTCAGCATAGTGTCCCAGGAGACAAAGCTGCCTCGTGTTAGAGAGTGCATTATCTATAGAGTGGTACACGTGTTTTAGTAAGATTAAAATATGTTTTAAAATGTCTTTTTCAAAAACTATCCATTTCCATCGTTATTATTAGACTGCGGATCATTATGTAGAATAAAACTTTTCCACTCGAATTACAACAAACTAGAGTGAAATCAAAATTTATTTTCTTTCTTAATATGTTTGAATAATTTGAAAATAATATTTTTAAATTCTGCTAATGTTTTTATTATTTCAAATAGTAGCTACTCATTGTTGTAATAAATGCATAAAATCCGCTGTTTAGTTATTATATATTTTCCTTTATTATACAGTTGTTTATCGAGTACAATATTTTCAATAAAAATTATAATAATAAAAGTTAGTTAAAGCAGAAACGACTGACTATCGGATACTTTTTATACGACACAGCTTCACCTGGTGGCAAAAACAAAGATCTTTCCTTAAAATACACCCATTGATCAATAAGAAAGATTAGATTAGGTTTAAAAGTGTCTCAGTCGCTGCAAGTAGGTCAATAAAGGACAGTCATGCATCGTTTTTGACGCGGTCGCAGACGACGTTGGAGATATTAAATTTGAAGGAAATGGCCGTCCTTTATAAGGAGCTTTTTAGGATTACCGTGAGAACTTTCCTTTCTTTTTTAGGCAGTGCAACCATGTATTGTCGTCACTTGAATTACCACATTCCCAAAAACAATCGCGATATACAGAGTGTCCACGCTAACACTAGCCTAAACATTAGAAAAAGTGAAATAGCAAAAAATTATACTGCTTTTTGCAAGTAAGTCTGTAATTTTTTTTATCTGCATTAGTTTTTTTTTTAGAAATGAAGATAACCTTCAATTTTTTAAATGAAATGCTATGTATTTTCTTATGTCATATGAACACAATGATCTTCAAGGTCGCAAATGGAAGAAACACTTAAATGAATATGAAGAAAAGAATAAAAGAAAATTACTTAAAGAAAATAGCGCTTCTATTACTTGTTTTTTACTTATAATGCATTATACTATGTCAATTCAATAATTATTTGTAGGATCCAATAAAATGCTAATGTAATTATAAAAGAATCACAGTACATACATACAGCAAGAAACTTCACTTAATTTCTATGTAATTATCTTAACGTGGTGGTATACAATAACTACACAAAGGAAAATTTTTTTATTACGGGTTACAAACAAGTTTTATTGCTGTATCAGACAATCAGAAAGGTGTGATGATCTCAAACAGTTGTCACCATGGTGATGCAAGATAGCATATGCATTTTTATTCTAATTTTATCTTTCGAATACATCGAAAGTTCAGGGTTATGCTGTTACATCATTGCATAAAAACGTTGGCTAGTAATTGTGTGAACACCCTGTATATCAGTAAAAGTTAGGTGCACATATACAGGATGGTTCAGCTTTTGCCACCTAATTTACATGTGAACTATTTGGTATATAAAAAATGGTTAATACGAAAGTTACATGGTTCCAAAAATAGCATACAATGTAATAATTAGTTTTCTTCTGTTTTTCTTTTCTCTCGAGATATAAAAATTTGAATCTTGCGATTGAAGAGAGAATTGAATTCGGAATAAAAAAACTGTTGCAAAGACACTAATGCAAGTAATGCTGAAAATGTCTTTCATTGCAATTAATGAATCTATTTTCGCATTCGATCGATAAATGCAAGTGATACACTTTGGAGTATCGCTCGAGTCATATTAGGTCGTTGCATATGAAATGTCCGATGAATAATGACAACGTCCTCGTCTGATTTTTAACGTTGTTTCATCCGAGGCGAATTTTATTTTATGCGACGATTGTCAGACATTCAGTTTGAAATTTTTTCTCACGTTACCCATTATCTACCGGCGATTATTCCATAAATTTTGGAAGTTTGTGACCCATGGTTGAGAATGTGTTAATACATCCTTCAACAGCAATGGAAACTTCGATCATAAACCAACAATTCGCCTTCGATAATGTAATCTAACAATTTCGTTTCGGATTATTGTGTAAAAAACATTTTTAACGGTACGTCACAATTATTATACAGTTGGCTGAATCACCCTATATGAAGATTAGAATGAGTTTCTTGGAACCGTGACGTCGAGGTTTTAATCAGTCTCTAGGTATCTCTTCGAGGTAACTTTAACCAACTCCTTGACACCAGAGCGTGACGCCTGTAGACAGTGCTCGTTGACACTGGAGCTGTTTTAACCAGCTCCTTGACACCTCTCTCAGACAACTTTAATCAGTTCTTTTAATGTCCCCGCGTGGTCGTTTGAGCCACTTCTTTCGACTTCCGACGGGACGGTTCCAAATTGTCCTTTGGTAATTAGCTATGCATGGTAAACTCGGGTTAGCTCGTGGTACTGGTTATTCTGTGAACTTTTGCACACGTTGCAGAACTTGGAGTGGCTAAACCCGATCTACATAGAAGAGACGAACACGGACAATGCTGACGATCCTGTTTACGTAACGATGAAAAGCAGTTAGGATTCATTTGGTGGAGGGAGGAAATCGCATTTCGTCGGCCGAGATCATTGTCTGTCTAATTTTCCGTATTAATTATAGACGATTGGTTTAGAGATAAATGGAACATTGAGAATGCAAAGAGCAAATAATCATGAAATTTTGCTGTATCGAGACTTGATCTTGAAATGTTATGCAGACTGGCATTGGAATTAGTTCATTTTGCTAGAAACGTGTGTCTTCTTATTTCCCATGCTTAACAAGTGCAGAAGCATGAAGCTTATCGAATTGGGAAACAAAGAAAATTGATTGCACGGATCTCGTGGGAACAATTTATCACGATGACGGAAAGAAAAACAATGGCACATAATTTACTGGCTGTAGTTTTTATGGCATTTGGTACAATTACTTTTGTTAAGGACTGGACTGCTGCTTCAGTCGAGCCCTTTGAACATTGCACTTGGTGCCGTCTGTAACCCGAAGGACCACTCACTGTGAGACTAAATAGAAAGGATTCAACAGTGCCTGAATGCTCTGCTGTTTTGTACCTTTTCCCTTTGAGAACTATAACTGCACTAGACTGTGTGACTTTATTCGCTATTCTGCTGTACTTTGTGTACTACTCTGGTCTCTAATCTTTTGCTGAACTGGTTTGTTCCGACTATCTTGCTCGACTCAACTCTGCCGATTCCCCTTTTCGGTTCTCTCCATATGCAGGATGGGGATGACCGGGTCGCCAGATTAAGACTTGTCTCCCACTCTACCCTTCCCCCTCTACGACGCTGTTCCTCCACGCTTCCGTCACGGTCCGGTCACGTGACGCATTTCGTCTCTGTCGTGCATGACCGATGTCCGATGTCTGAATATCCATAGTCATGATTGTGCATTACTTGAATAATATATGTATTTCGAAAATGATTACCTGAATAGAATACCGTTTTCATTGATAGCTGTTATGAAATATTTATCTGTATATTACTGAACTACAGTAAATGCTCGATCCCTGTCCTGGGTCTCTTCTACGATCCCTGTCCAGTGCCTACTCACTCCACCGGCTGTCAACTCCGCGCCGCTTCGCAGGGCGGCGAGATTGATCTCGGCTCGGTTATATCGGTGTGAACACCACTACATTGACTCGAGGAAACGATTTTACAAATCTCTTAATTTTCATTATTTTTTAATGGGACTTTCACTACCTTATTTCTGGCATTTTTTCTGATTAAAATGACACCAAACACGATATAATTTGAACTGTATTAAATGGTTTTATCGACGATGAAAGTTTCGAAGGCAACGACGAACAGCGTATTGGAAAGAAAGAGACGCGCACAGTCGGGCTTTTAAACTGTGCTGGCGACGGCGACACACTTCGGTAATGCGATCCGTATTTCATTCTGTCCTTCTCTATGTTCGGCTCTCTATTGAAGTTTCGCTCAGCGCGGTCGGCGCGATAGATATCTGAGCGCAGTCATAAATCAAAAAGCATGTCCCTATACGATCTCTATCCGTGTAAAACACAGCTTTTGGTCAGGGATCGAGCATTTACTGTACATGTAACGAATACGTCTCCCTCGAGGCGCGAGCCACCGTGAGTCGAGAGTCGGCCGCCAGGCGGCCGCAATTCCCGCAAGGGAAAGTGCGCACGGTCGGCGTGCGGCAATCGGCCGTTAGATGGCCAACGCCACGACCGTCGATTCCCGCAGGTGAAAGTCCGCACGACCTACGTGCGGCAATCGGCCGCTAGGTGGCCAACACCACGAGCCGCCGGTTCCCGCTAGCGGGAATACCCGACCGCAGGGATATAACGACCGCTCCGAGTAGCAAGAGGCAGTCCGAGCGCCGAGTCTACCGAGTATAATAAATACAGAACACTCGCCAAGCTCCGATCTCGAGACTGCTCTCTTCCTCGCTAAACCCTAGTACCTCCAACAGGTCGGTTCGACGAGCCGTGTTCAGCGACTCCCGGCGTTTCAGCCTGTCCCCGCCGTAACCTGCGAGTGAAGGCAACCTCCTTGCCCTGTCCGGTGTAGTGGACGGTAGTCGGTTCACTGGACACTCGGGGCCTCTAGGCACAGACCCATGGAGGAGTGATTAGCGACTCCGGGGTCTCCGTTACGCCGGTTCCTTCCGTCAAACCATTGGGCCGATGCCCCCGCGCCGCGAAACAGCGACCGCCGCTAGGACCGCCGTTAGGTCCGACCGCCGCCCGAGCGTTTCCGCGCCGTCGTCGTCACGAGACGCCAACGCATTGTACATAGCCGATATCAAAAATAAACCGGAGTTAATACACCCCACCGAGACTACCCTCGTTCGTACCACGGGAACCCCGGACGACCAACTGAGCCGGCAACTCCTCAAGTTACCGTCACATACAAACATAATTTTTTCTAAATTGCTTCATTACTTTATTCGAATAGAAATGAGTTTTTAACCCAACCGTAATATTTATTAACAGTTCCTCAAAAACGTTTCATAAGTCATCTTATAACTAGACTGTGGATTTTATCACAAAACCATTAGAAGAATTTATAAGTGCTGCTGTATTATTTTCAGCCTGTTGAACATATTAAAAACGAAAATAACTTTCTATTTCACTCTAGTTTGTTGCAAAGAAAAAACTTTATTCATGACACGAATAAAGACGTCATTTGAAATAACTTTTTCCTTTACGAAAATGTTCGCCGCGGCTTTGTTTTCAAATTATTAACTAAAAGCACGAACCAATCACAGCACGGCTACAGCGGGCGGATTCTGATTCAAAGACGGGTCCCGTCGAGCGTAGCGTTGGTAATGGTCGGGCCGAAATTCGTCCGCTATAGTCGCGCTGTGATTGGTCCATGTTTTTTGTTAATAACTCTAAAACGAAAAGGCAGAGAACATTTTCGCAAAGGAAAAAGTTCTTTCGAATCACCTCTAGAATCACCTCTTTCAACGAAGTACAACATTCGTGGGACACCCTCTGTTTCTCGTGAATCTGGAATTCCACGCGATCAATCTTTAATACTTTAAAACTGGCTTCTTTTCGCATTCACGGTTCTTGCCAGTTGTGTCCAACAGGGTGCCATTATATTGAGATCAGGGGATCTCACTGGCCACTCGAAAACACTTATTTGCTATTGATCGACCTAGTCGCTACGTACGTGCATTTGCATTGCCTTGCTCGGGTTGAACATTTTTACCAGTGATTTACATACAATACTGCAGATTTATATACTTTTAGATTTTTTATATCGATAACACTTCAGGCCCGATTTACTACCGTATCGTTGCAATAAGGATCAATTAATTAACGTCTAATTGAAAATTTACGAGGGTTTTCTGATTATTTTTTCAATTGCGGAAAAGTCTGTAAATTCATATGGGTGTTTCGCGTCTGTTATAACAGTAAATATCAGGTTTGCTCTTTCATAGGTTTTAATGGACACACAATCGAAACTAGGCAATATGCATACAGTTTTTATTTTACTGTGCTTTGTACGTTCTCGTGTGTATTAAGTTCATGAAATTCGTGGTTTTCTCATTACCGGTCTTAAGAGCCTCTTAAGGTCGGAAATTAATCCGGATAACCAAGATCATGTCTCAATTTATGGAGTTAAGCCACTTGAATAATTGTATTAGTTATTACTATTAAATGTTCGTGCATAAAATAAAGTACTTAGGGGCTCTTCGTTCTCGATAATAATTCTGCGATACAGAACGTTCTGTATATAGCAATACAAGTTAAACAATGGGAATTTTACAAGAATATTTCTCATTAACACATATTAAACCTGCACAGCACGTATGCTCCTATAATAAATAATTTCCTCCCTTGTTGTGAAATTATTAATAACAATATAGTTCCGCTGGTCTTGATCGCGAAATAAATAGTAATGTTAAAAAAAGTCGTTTGATGCACTTCTTGAATGTGCGAATCGCTGCATTTCTGCTGGGGGATAATATTTCGAATAAATAAAATGATTTTTGTCAAGATTGTTTATCTATTTTTGTTTCTGTATAGCCATTCCGGTTATTTTTGATACATCCCAGGTAGCACCGTACGTCCATGGGACGTCCGTTTTAGGTACCGTT
>CM052209.1:12841742-13019481 GCA_028454225.1 Lasioglossum leucozonium | reverse complement strand
AACCCTTCGCCGGCCACTCGAGCTGCTCGCGGCCCTGGCTCGTAACACACGACTAACTTCAGTTTTAGTACGTACGTGCGTGATTTGAAATTTCATAAGTAATATGAAATTATCTTAATAATTCTATTACCGTGAGATAGGAACGTTAATAAAGTATGAAAGTTTTAACGTAAGTTCGACTAACTCTTTATATCGGTCAGAAACTGATTAACCTAGTTATTTGAGTATTTCAATCAGGAACGAAAGTGCCGGAAACACATTACAGTAATTAGTTTCTTGATGTCTCGTTTCTTGTTTTTATCGAGATATGATCCATTAAATGGAATACCCAACATTTCACTCGGCAGTTTGTTATTCATCCTTAAACTTCCATTGCAGAAACACTTGACGACTAATTGCTCGTTAAGTGAAACAATGAATACTCTTCCATTTTATCGTGCATTAATACTGGAATGCTGCAGAGCCTCTTGTGGACTTTTTTATCCGTACAGAATACCGTATTCAGTATTTTTGCATATTTTCCTTTCAATAAAACATTTTATTGTATAAATACAGGATGATCATTTCCATATTTTGTTAGATAAACACACAAATATTGTTAATTATTTCGTTCTTGATCTCGTTGGTTTCAATATGTAATTTTAATGTTTTATCAGCAAGTTATTTTTAAAATAAAACATTTTAAAAATAATACAAAACAATAATTTAAAAGTACATTTCATCTTCTTTGGTCTTTTTATAGTTTCACACATGGAATGTATTATTTTAAAACATTAAAAAAAATTAAAAACATTGTTTCATAAAAGTGCTATTGCCTTTCTAAATAGAAATGAGTTTCGCAGTCCACGTGAGGTATAATTTCGAATGAATTTGTGAAAATACTAGAGCTGAAAAGAGGACTGGAATTTTTTAACAAGCTTTATTGGAATTTGGAGCGTATTGAACTTTTTATATAAAAAAACTCTCGTATTTCCAAAATGATTTGGTTTGAATAACACTAATAAAACATGAAAATTCGATTGCGGTTGAGGTAAAAATGAAAAGGCAATTTCACGATTTCGTGCTCGAAACGATTCGATTCGACAGCTCTGCAAATGTGTATCCACGGTCAAAAGAAAAATCCGAACTACGGCAGATGGATGGAGAAGCGTCTGTGTAAGTGCACTTCGGATTCCAATTCATAGGCTACGCATCGGCAATAAGGATTTTCGAGTGATCTGTACACGAACGATTGGAACCGAACCCCTTCTGCAAACGATCCTATGAAATCCAAGTAATATTATCGAATCTGTATGGATTCATTACACTGCACAGTTGTTTCATGGTTCGCCAACCATGTGTTCTCTCACGTGGGTGGTTCTATTGGTCTCTACTCCGACTAAAGAGTTACCAGAGAGTGGATGCTCATCACAGCTCGATAAGCTTCCTGGTTGCTATCGAGATAGCCAGTTTCTACAAAGTAACTACTTTCAACTAAACGTCGCGCTTTATTGCTCAATAAAATCTCTGAACGCTCTGTGCAAGGGGGTCGATCTTTTCTATATCAAGTGTAACGAAAATCAATGATTGCACGAACAGGTGGAAGTGAAAAAAGAGGAGAATCGAGGAAATTCGATGTCACGACTGAATACACGCCAACATGCGTCGCACACAAATGCCTACGAAATCAACAACAATTTTATTAATATCTAAATTGCATATTTCTGTTGGTCACAAAATTAATAGAACTTGAGTACAGAGAGATTTTAATAGATCAATTTAGCAACAGTCTTCATAGTTATAATTCGACTGTCGGTTTTTATGCAAAATAAAAATTGTCCAAGTCGATTACGAGAAACCGCAAACTAATTTTTTTTTAATCATCTTGAAAATTCTTTAAATATATTTTGTAAATGATATTTAATAATACTGTATGATAGTACGTAATGTTCCGATATTTGATTGTTTGATAAAATACTATCCATGACAGGCATTTTAGGAAATAAAAATATGATAAAATTTTGTGCGAGATATGTTAATTCACTATTTCTTGTATGTAAAAAAGAAAATAAGATACACATTGCAAACCATTATCTCTCTGTCACTGATATTTAATTCCCACGTAAAAGTGATAGTTTTCAATTAGCCACTTGCGAATTCAATTCGGTAAGTTTATGATATCGAACTTTTAGTATTAATTTTCTGGACTACATAAATGTGTTAGAAAGTTACTCATCACTATGTATATCAACCAGAAATTCATGAGCGAAGTTTCCCCTTCTTGCGCATAACTAGACTGCGGATGTATATGCAAATGTTCATTACTATGGGAGAAAAATAAAGATGAGGAAGCTTGATAGAAAATTACATCATTTATACATAAGTACATTTTAGTATTATTATGCACACTTCGTATACATGTATCATATTTATTTCGTAAATTTCATAACTAATTACCAAACTTTTAATCAAAATTACGAAAATTAACTAAGAATAAAATCACAGAATGTTCCTCGAAAGGAACAACTTTCCCAAAATGTGGCATTTATAAACGTCTACTTTCAAACTTGTATAATGGATGTGAAGAAACTCGAGACGAGTCTATTATTGTTAATTGATTCTACACAATTATGTAACGACATCGAAACAGATTAAAGGAATATGTCTGGAAGTATCGGAGAAATGATTACGAAAATCCCGGATTCAAAACGATATTACAGATAGCTAAAAATATAAATGGTAACTTTGCTAAAAAGTCAATGCTACTGGAGTAATTTTACATACCTGTCCAATCTCATCGTGTGACGTCGAACGTACATTTTTCACAAACTAATTTTCTAAAAATGTATTTTCTTGAAAGGGGTGATTCCCGAGGGGATTTGAAGACATTTTTTCCTTTGCGAAAATGTTCTACACGGCTTCGTTGAGGAGTTATTAAGGAAAAACACAAATCAATCAGAACACGGCATTGGCCGAGCTGAAATCCATCCGCTGTAGGCGCGCTCTGATTGATCCGTGTTTTTTTTTTATTGATAACTCCTTAACAAAGCGACGGAGAACATTTTCGCAAAAGAGGAACAGTCTTCAAATGACCCCAGAAACCACCTCGTTCACGGAAGTACAACATTTTAGGACACCCTGTAGAAAAGTTGTTTACTAGACTCCGGATTTGATGCATTTATGTAAAAAATGAGTAAAATTTAAAACAGTGAAAAGATTAGAGGATTTTAAAATGGAATATATTATTTTCACCACATTAAAATTATTTGTGAAAAATATATATTTACATTTGGCTCCTGTGTCATGCAATTGTTGCACAGGCTTTTTATTTTGCATATAGAACTAATATAATAATAAATATACAGTAAACTCTCGTATAACGCGATCAAGAAATTGTTTAAAACGACTGTGTTAGAAGTGTCAGTGTTTTTAAATAATTTTTTGTATACAGTCCTTTTTAACAACTGTATACGTGTACTTTCTGTGGTAGTAAGTACACAATCTTTTTAAACAATTTTCTGTAGATTTACTGCATACTGACTGCCACATAGACTACACATTTACAGTTTTTTTTAAACAATTTTTTTGAAGATTTACTGTATACTTACTGCCACATAAAATACATATAGTTTTTTGAAACAGTTTTTTCGCCGTAATAAAAATAAACATGTACCCAACTAAGATTTTATTGCCATAGCATGTGCTGACATGTTTCGAGTGCTTAAACATCCGCAGGTTAATGATAACACAGTGGTCTAGTCTAGATCGATGACGAAGACCGACATTGGTTTTGCTTAAATATTATCTCGGTTTTCAGTTGTCTGGATCTGGTTTCCTCAATTCCATCTTTTTAACTTGTACACGAAAGTTTTTCATTCGGAAAGATTCTCCACGATTTCTTTCTATAAATAGAGTTTTATATATTTCATTAAATAAGATACAAAGGTTCGAGAACGAAACTAATTGAACCATCAGAAAGAGCACAATTTTTACGGTACCCTCTCCAAGATTAAAACTGGCAATTTCGAGAAAAAACAGCTTAGAACGTTCATGCTCCTCGGCCAGCCGCGTGTATTGAATTTCTTTCCCCCGTACGATTAATCCAGAATTATCCAGCCTTCTACGCTGTTTGAGGAACTTGTTTCCTTTTTCTCTTTTTCAATTCTGACAAGCTGTTCTTCGCTTCTTTGAAGTCATGAAATATTGGTGGTTGCCGCGGCGCTGGCGCTGTACGTTGCGGTTTTCTGAAAATATTTTACGCTGCAGCCTAATTTATCTCCATTGCTGATAAAATGATTGCAGATATTCCCAGCAAGGCTACTTCATCCTGTTAATTGTGGGTTGCGATATTTCGCTGTGTTATAATAAAATATAATAAAAGAATATTTACATTTTATATTCTCATTCATTAGCATAGATAATAACGATTTAATTCAATACAATTCACTTGTTTCTGGCAGGATATTTCAGGCTATAATCGATCTTACATTGAATATAACAGAACATGCTAATAATTCAAATTGATAATGCGTTGAACCACTTGAGAATGTTCATTTGATAACCGATTAAATAACCACCAACCAGGAAATGATCGACGGTGCTGACTGGTGACATGTTAAGGTGATATGAGAAGTCAATGTCTTTAAATCGACAACTATTCAGTTTGTGTTGCTTTCGAAGAACATACAGGGTGTCCCAAAAATGTGCACATCCTTGAAAGGAGTGATTCCTGAGGCCATTTGATTGCTCAGAAAATTGCTTTCAGTGGCTTTGTTGCAAAAAGGCTTTCTTGACTGTTTTTTCACGATCGAACCTTTGCGTCGATACCATTTTGTTAATTGATTTACAAATACGATCGATATATTTACACATTTTTTAAGAAATTAACGATATAAATATTTTAGTTACCACGAACATTCAACACTAAACCTACCTTTAAATGGCACAGTTGCACAAATGATCAAATATAAGTAATAGTGCAATTGCTAGTATTTTCCAAGTAAATGTATATCTTTGTATATTTTGTATCTGTATTTTCCTTAACTACAATCCTGATAAAAACAGTTTGGGTCGACCTGGTGTCGACGCGCATGTGAAACACGAGGGGGGTTCAGCTGTGGTACAGCTACAATTTTTGGTCAACGAGGGAGCTTTGGTGTCTGCAACAGCAGACGACACCTTGCATCTATGGAATTTCCGGCAGAAGATTCCACAAGTCGTACAGAGTCTCAAATTTCAGAGAGAACGGTCAGTACCATGCATTTCATATTTATGTATTTCTTAACCTTCGCTCTGCGTACATACAATCAATCAACAAAGTCTCCATACACCCTTTGAAATTATGTAACTGTTTAACAAGTGGACCACATGACCTGAGTTTTTGTTCAACAATTTAAAAGAATTAGGTTACTAAATGATACATAAAGAAAATTTCAAGAAATTTGAAATTGACAGGACTTGCCCAAGAAATTAGTAAATATTGATTTTACAACTTTTTTGTCTGAGTCTATAATGAAAATTTGAAAAATATATTTTGCAGATCTGTGCAATGGGCTTTGCGGAAGTTTATCCTTATCTTGCTTCCGTTGATAAAAAAAGTTTATCAATTCTTCTGATATAAAAACTTGAAAACTTCAAATGGAATAACATTATTGTCCGTTTTTGTACAGAATCACCTGCATTCACCTACCACTACAAAGTAAATGGCTGTATGTTGGTACGGAGCGAGGAAACATCCACGTACTCCATATCGAGACGTTTGTTCTGTCTGGATATGTAATTAATTGGAACAAAGCTATTGAAGTGTAAGTATTAAGTATGCAAATATTTTTATTCACCGAATACCTCATAAATACGAATTCTAGCAAAGAATAGAAAAATAGGTGTATACAATATTGCTTCAAAAATCTCGAAATATTGCTTCAGTCTGTACAATCTCTTTCCTCAGAAATTATTAAACATCATTCGAATATGATATCTGCGATATACATGTATATACGAATAATTTCAATTAGCCAGAACGTGTATTCCAATCATTTTCATTATGTTCTATACTTTCGAATCCAATATCTCGAGTGCCACGCAGGCTAATTGAGTCGAAGGAATTAAAAATGAGTCTGATCTATCTATCAATTATGCGGGTAGAGAGAGAGAGAGAGAGAGAGAGAGAGAGAGAGAGAGAGAGGAAGTCCAACTCGGGAGTTATGAACAAATTTTATTCCTTATTTTATGGAGATTCTTAAAATTCTACGAGAAGAATGCTGGATGTGAGAAACTGCTATTTTATGAACCTTGCTGAACCCTGTAAAGAGATCGTAAATTTTCTAGCATGGAATATAAGGCCGGGAACATCGTTTTACAGCGTCACTATACATAGTATACATGTAAGCAAAACTATTTTATGCCCCTTCTTATCTTACGTTTAACAAATATTTTCGAAAACAACGAAACTGGCCTTCATGATCTACAACACTTTTAATCTGCTCAGATATTATTTATTGATGCTTCGTAATGTAATACTTACAATTAGTTCAAGCACTTAATTGTGTGCCAACTCAAAAACGAAAAATTTCCTCGCCGTTAAAATAACTCAATTTTCTTAAAGTCACGTAAAAAATGTAATAGTTCTTAGAGTTATCGTTTAAACCTTATATTATATATTAAAATTAATTTGTAATAATACAAACAAAAAGTTTTTATAACCGTATGTTTTGTTACAGAAACATAATAATTAAATCCGGTAACGGAGAAATTTTCTTTCTTCACTAATTGTCAGATATAATTTAATTAACAAAATATTTTCATAACAATTCCTTTATACGTATATAATAATGGAAAAATATCTACCAATTAATTAATAAATTATGGTTTTATTATTAACTTATTTTGCTGCTGAATAAATATCGAATTCGTCAATGCACGTATAAAATATTCCATCGAGAAGTATTTTACTCTGTAAAATGTATTTTTAAATCACTTCAAAATCTAATTTCACTTAACTTCGCAAAATATAATTGTCAATTTGCGCATAGTAATACAGTTTTTAATTTAATCTCTGTCGGAGTTTTAAGATTCTAAATTGACTTGCCGTGGAACGCGATTACTGCGACTTATTCTTCGTCCTAATTAATCTTGAACAATTGCTTGTATGGTAGAACAACTGGTTGCATAATATCCTATAAAAGATTAGTGAATTGATACAGGTAATCCCGCATAATTCGCGATTATCGATTCGTACGGCGCGGCGCAACGGTGGCTGTGAACGTTTCAAAGTGTTTACGGTCGAGGATTTTCGAATGGGAAAGCAGGTGATTGAAAAAAAATGCAAAAACGACCTTCGGAGGCTACACCTACGAGATTCCCATATCTGGTTTCCTTATTTGATGTGGAGGGATATAAATCAGCTGTAAAGCACCACTCGTGCTCGGGATACGGAAGCCAGGGTAAATTGATATACATAGGAAGCAAGTTGATACGAGGACATCTTTTTGATAGTGTAATATGCGTAGCGAAATCAGGATCCCATATAAGAAGGCTTTTAAGTTCAGAGTTTCTTTATGGCAGCATGAACACACAAAAACATGTTTATTGGAAAGCATTAATCCAGTCAATTCTTTACGATGACTGTTGGTTGGACTATATTTCTTAATAATGAATTATAGTAATTATTTGTAATTGGAGCAACATCTCCGATTTCAATGATCTTGAAATATTATTAGGACATTTTTCTGAACAACTTTTTCTATGTTACCGTGCTCGACTTCAGTCCACGTATTTATAAAAATATTTTTTCGGTCGCATCGATTGTTGGTCATGATATGAGATTTAAATTAAATTGAAATTTATTTTGAATTATATTTGTCTTTTACTAGCACATTTTATTATGTTATTATTTAATTCAATAGTAAATTATTTTTAGATTAACAATATTTATAGCCAATTTTAAATAAAATTTTTTTAAATTATTGCTTGTAATAAAACTTTTAAGATTAGAAAACGTAAAATTGAGATTTTTTCATTTAATTATTTCTGTTTTTTTTTTTAATCAATAATATTGATATTGTAGTTGTAATAATTTTGAAAAGGCTACGATTATATGCAAAATTTATAAAACTACTATTTTTAAACTTTACTACATACATATATATGAATTATCATTCAGACCGAGGAACATTTTTTTACAATGAAAGTAATAATAAATCAACTGTTATTCGGTGTTCATTTCCCTAAAAATGACTTTTGGAAAAACAAACTGGTAAAACAATGCTAATGGAATTAAATTTGTATGTTTTGATGACGTTCGTCATGCGAAAAAAGTAGCCAAACATAAAAGTTGTGTTCGGTGTAGATCTACAAGTTTTGTTTAACACGTTTTTTAATCAAATCAATAACTTACAAGATAATCGAAAGAAACGATGTTACGAGAGTTTCATTAATTATTCTAATATTTAAGAGCCTGGGCGTACGGCTTCCGTTTATCGGAAGAAGCTCAAAGTTTGCCAGAGTATTTCTTCATTAATTGGTTTTATCCTGGAGCATACCGTTAAAATATTCAAGCGTTAAAAGCAGGAGCCATTCTATTGTGCGTGGTAACCGGAATGGGACTAGTACCTAAATTCGCCACCAGGTGGACGATTTTCTCGCTAGCAAAACTATACGCGCAAGGATATATAAGGTCAGCCACGGACTTCAATCGTTACTCTGGTTTCCCTTCAAATCACGTTTAAATCTTTCGCCTTTTACTAAAGATTTCCGTGGAGGGGAACAATTGATGAGTCTTATAGAATAATTTTTTGGTGTACCCGACGAAAGTTGGGTCATAATATTATGGGAAATGTAAAATTTTCTTTTAGTTTTTGCAGCACATAGTTGAATTGTCTTTTTCCTTTTATTTCAAAAGAGAAATAGATATACGTTGACCTGATCTGCTGTGACCAAAGAGCACAATGTGTTACAGCCAGTGTTTCTCGATCTATGTGCCACGAGAGATTATCAAATGTGCCGCAAGCGTTCTTGCAAATAATTAAAATTGCATGGATTTTGTAACTGCGAAATAGTATTTGTAATTATTGGGTCCAATTATTGGGTTACATTTTTAATTCTACAAATTTCATCCTTGACGATCTAATATACTTCAACGGTTGCTAACAAAATTTTTTAAATTTAGTTTTCTCGCGCTTTTATTTGATTAAATTTCTTTCATTGAATAAATTTTGTAAATAATTTTTGTTTTTGTTCTATCATACAACTTTTACATTTTTTATATATGTATACAGGTGTGCCGCAAATAATTCCAGATATTTTTAGCGGACCGTCAACCAAAATGGTTGAGAAACACTGTCTTACAGAGACGAACATTTTTTCGGAACCTTTGATGTCAGAGTACAAAATAAGGGACCTTGAAGTGTGTGTACTACTACATGTAGACCTGGTCCTGAGTTCTTTACAGGCGTTTACCTTCATCACTGTCGGCCATTAGATAAAAGAGGAAGAAGAGACTGTAGACGACGTACCCAAAACGTTGAAAGGGTTGAAAACGTGCAACAGTGATATCTGATATCGTGATATGCAACGCATAAGATTATGAAATATACCGATATTCGATAGAAAAGTCTATCTGGAAATAAGAAAATTTTTATTCAATACTGGAAGCACAGTCAGAGTGACCAAACGCGTGGTTGCCCGAAGTGGCGACGGACACAATACCGTTTATTTAAAGCTGTTTGGCTGGACCTCTTGTACGAACACGTGGTCGTAGGAAGAGCGAGATAGCTATGAAGGTGAAGCCTCCATACGCAACAATATATTACGAAATAAATTCTATGTACGCATAATAGACATTTCACACTGTCATCAATTTTAATACGTGCTAGATTTTTAAATATTGATGTGATATGATATTAAAATATATTATAATTTCAATAAGGGATGAAAATTTACTAGAAATTTATACTAAAAACAGTTAAATTGATCTTGACCCCTTCCCGCACAATATTATGCGCAAAAATCTATTTATACTATGCAATATTCCTTTCTGCAACAGTCAACTGTTACAGTACCAAATTTAGCATATCCTCGGCGTTTACGAGGCATTTCAGGATTTTCAGTCGAATGGAGCACACCGTGCAAAACATCGAAACAGATCAAGTCAAGTGGTTCTACTTGAAGATGGCGGAAAGAGTGGTGGTTGAAACCTTCGATTTCACGAGTTGTCGATGTGCACACGGTTTTGTTTTCAAGGGCCCTTATAAATACAGCTTCGTTACTCGCCGTATTCATCCTGTTTGATTGATTTTTAAGCTTACATTTATTTGTTTTATAAGCAGGATACAAAGCTTTAATTTCTATTTTGTTGTATTTTTATTTTGAAAAGAAAAAATTCATTCGATCCATTTTCTTTTATTTTTCTCTATCAAATCACAGTTAAGACCGAGGTCTTACACCGTAAGATGAAAGAAATAAATTGGACTTTTTAGTTTTTAGGAATTATAAAATATTTACATGACACTAGTAATGTGTCCATTTGAGTTCCAGAAGCTTCGTAAGATAGGTATACCTTTCTCATCAACAATATCGGAAATTTTTTTGGACGTATCTCGTGTTCCACATTCATCGGATGGTAAACGGAAATTGAAGCTTGCTGTTGCAATAAAAAGAGTTTCTTATTTGATTGGAAAAATGTCACGAATCACTTGCAGCTGGTCTCAAATGGCCGAGTGATGTTTGAAGCATTATTGTAAACTGTATATGTATATGTATAGTCGGTTAGGTATTCCACACCGAAAATGTTCAATTTATTATAGGTTTGTTAATTACGCTGTCGAATAACATTTTTGCGTTTCGATAACTAGTCGACGATTCTAATTGACTTTGATACGTCATGTCGAAACTGCAGAAGGAAATAGAAAATTGATAGCTTATTTTAAGTAATGAATAATAATATTTATTTATTATTGCTCTAAACCGAATGATTTATAAATAATAATTAGACTCCGGATCTTTATGGAAAATAAAAAGTTTGTGCGTCAATTGCAAGGCACAGGAGCTAAATATAAATTTATATTTCTCACTAATAATTTTTCTAATAATAATATTTCTATATTTCTCACTAATAATAATAATAATATTATTGCAATGCAAAACACTTTAAACTTACTTGTGTCCGCTACACGTGTAAAACAAAACGGAGTGTTAATACATGTTTACATCTAAATGTAAACTGGAAGTGGGTACCTGATTATTTACGTAAGGGTTAACGAGACTCGATAAAATAGAGGCTGTGTAAAACGCAGAGAATGTTAGCGAGAGTAAACCGCATAACGAAAGGTATGCAAACGTTTAAACGAAGAACTGTGTCACGACGTGGATGAATGTTATTTAAACTAATATTGTAAAGATATCTATATAGATATATATGAATATGAATATGACTATGAATATGAATATGAATATGAATATCAATACACGCACACGATACACATATCCACTCATCAACACCGAGGCTGCAGACACATACACTCAGATATTTTATATGTATATATATTTTTCAGATTTAGAAAGACCCATCCTGGTGCTGTAGTACACTTGAGTGATAATCCTTTAGATTTGAGCAAGGTACGCGTGTTTTTGAGTACATTTTATTTTGCATTATTACTCCATCCTTACCATGACGTCATACTTAACATTCTCAAAAGCAAAGCCGACTCGATTCAAAACGAAATCATTAATTACCACGGATAATTTTAATTAACGTTCATTATTAATGTGTTCGTCTACATCTTTCGGAACGTCTTTATTATAGATGCATATTGTATATTGTGTCGAGAATCAGAAGCGTGTGCTTGCATGTTGTGTGTGTGCATGCGTGCATGCTATTTATTGTCGTATCGAATAACTTAATAGAGTTACGTTTTCTTAAGAGAATCGCATTATTCAATTATACTTACCGATGCATCTCGCGTGTATATTCAGGAGATAGAATCGATCAATTCGAAATTTTATAAATCACACACTCTGGGAAAGTGATTCAATATTTTCTGGATCGTTTCGAGTAATTGATTAACAATATTCGATCGTGGATGAGTTGGAAATCGAAATTATTAATAAATTTACAGTGAAGATTTTTTTTTCATGAAAAAGACATTTGGTAAATGTATGACAATTGGCAAATGATCAATGTTTCTCCCCGACTTTTTATTATTTTAACTCTATGGTTGGCATTATTTTGTTTCGTCTTTATCTAGTAGTCAACGTTAAATTAATTCTTGTGATATTATAAATAACGTTGCTGAGATAGCGTTTTCATTTGTATCAGACGTCTCTATGTTTAATAACGTTCTCCTCCGTTCCCTATACGGTTCCTTTACGTTTATATCTGTTTAGTACACATAGTAATATTATGATATAATCACAGCAGCTAGTACGAGTTACACGAAAATTGATCTCGTAACCATAATCACTCCATCCCCTTATATGTATTGTATGCTCCATGTATAAAGGTTAATATCAATTACCAAACTGCAGATCTTTGTGCAAGTTACCATTCTCATAGATTATTCGATAGCAACAAATTTCTTATTTTAAACACAAGGCAAAAGCGTACTTAAGCTTTCTTAATCCCTAACTGGTATACAGGGGTCTCTCATGACCCGAACGAAATTTTTGTACATTAACTTTCGTCACTATATTGTACAAAAGTTGCAAATACCAACATTTTTCAACTTCTTTAAAACATTTGGATGATTTAGTCTTAAATAATATGATTAAAAGTGTCTGCAAAAAAATTTATACAAAATTTTAGAAAGATCCTAAAATGATACTTCATTATACGACTAAACACTATACCACTTAAGGGTTAATCTCAAAGTTCTCTTGTAATTTAGGAATTTGCAAATGTTACAGAAGCATGAAGATCCGCCATTCGCAAGTAATAATAATTTATATTTTTAATTTCGACCTTGAAAAGTTCCGAGAAAAAAATATTCTTTGACATATTCGCTCTTTGATACCAGTCAACTTGCATATGAAACATTTCTCTGTGTCATCACAAATGAGAAGATATTAGGTGACTTATTTTCGCTATGACGTTCTGTAAAGTTGCACAAGGAAAATACAGTTCTGAAACGAAATACAATGTGAACAGAGGCGTTTTTAATTTTTTGATGATAAAGGAATTCCAGAACCTTTCTGAATTTACTGACCCTAAAAGGACTAAGAAGGGTGCTACTTTACACCAGAATATTTCAAAGAAATTATTTATTGTTACTTATGTCTCGAAAATTGCTGTTGAAGAATTTTAATGAAACTGGTAAAGTAATTATTAATAATTTAGATTGGTCTTTTAAGGGTTAAGTATTCATTATAAAATTGTTTCGAAACAGAACGGAGGTTGGTTGAAAATAGTCATTTTTTTTTGGAAATGTAACAAAAATTTTATGGTATTTCAATTTTGCTCGATTCTAATTATTGGTTCATTTAGCCGTAAATTTTCTTATTACTTTGGCAACATTCCTGAAGGGGACAAAAATGAAAATTGATTTTTAGGTAAGCTCTGTCGCTGTCGTTTTTCTATATTTACATTCATTTAACTTTTCATTCGTATTTCGGACAAATGCACACTGTATAAAAGGTGCTCTTAACTTCTCGTTTCCGCGAACGGTGAGAAATGACCATTTTCGGTTATCTTCCTTTATGATACCTTTTTATGATAGCTCGTGACACCGTGAACTGACCACATTCATAAATCACTTAATCTGACATTCAATGTAGCAAAAACCAAAAGAAGAATGGACTGGAATTTCCAATTAACTGTGAATGTTGAATCTCCACGTGTCAGTGTCATGTGTATCGACAGGAAAATGTGTGCACGTTTCTATTATATTGTCTAGATGTCTTCGGTTTATTGGAAACTCATCGTCAGCCGCTCATGTTGCAATTGTTGGCGCATTTCGTACAGGGTGTCCCATAAATGTTGAACTTGCTTGAAAGGGGCGATGCCTGAGGAGATTTCAAGTAACTTTTTCCTTTGCGAAAATGTTCTCCGCGGCTTTGTTACAAAGTTATTAGGGAAAACCACGGCCCGATCGGAACGCGACTATAACGAGCGGATTTCGCCTCGGCGACAGGTCCCGGCGCGTGTGGCGTGACATTGGCCATTGGTGTTTTCCGTTGATAACTCCTTAACAAAGCAGTGGAGAACATTTTCGCAAAGGAAAAAGTTGCTTCGAATGACCCGAGGAATCAACAGTTTTAAGAAAGCACAACATGTTTGGGACACCCTGTACATGTTATCGATCGTTACACTTAAAATAATCTCGTTGAAAGTTTTAAGGATCATTCCGCACTACATTCTCATCACCGTTCTCATTCTGTATACGTAACTTGTATTATAATTTTTACGATAAACGATGCGATTACTGTATTACGACCATTACTTTTTATTGCAGACCTTCGTGTTCAACATTTTTTTCTTTAAATTCTAGTCGTGTAGGAGAGAAACGCTTTATCGATCGGAGATACGTGTAGCGTTCACGCTTTGCAATTCTGCTTACAGATGCTGATAGGATTCGAATCGGGACAAATAGTTTTGTGGGATTTGAAAATGAAGAACGCAGATTACAGATGCATGTGCGATGTACCGTTGAGATCGATAACATGGCATCACGAGGGTAAACAGTTTATGTGTAGTCACACCGACGGTTCTCTGTCAACATGGACGGTGCGCCAAGCGAAACCGACAAATGTCACGCACCCTCACGGTAAAACACTATTTTTTCAAATGTCCGAGTAACCCTCACCGTACTACCGTAATTTCTGCTTCGAATTTAACCCTTGAGTGGACCTTCAAAGTGTGATGATTCGATTGAACTACAGTTAACATTATTATTTATATTTACTATTTCATATTACATCAATATTTTTTGTTTAATCAATTAATTCACTTTTCCCACAGCCGCAAGTTATAGTATTCTGAAGATGACCTTTAGATCGAAACATCAATACACTGTAAAATTTTTGCAAAAAGGCTTTCCTATTTTCGTTTCCTAATGCGGAAACAGATGGATCGGAATTTGTGGGCAAGTTTTGGTGGCTAATTCAGAGCAAATTGCTTACTGGGAAAGTGCACCTAAAGTAGAAAGAATTTATTTATTATTTTTACGATTTTGACGCTAACATTTTTCGTACAGTATCGCGCAATAGGACTGCGTGAAATTCTAAAAAAAAATACAATCGCCAAGTGCGTCAATATCTTTTTGATTGTAAGATTTACGTCATTTATATATTATTTTCAATGATAAATCATTAACGTTTCCAGATCGGCGTAACATTTCCGTGTATATTAAGATACTAAGAAAACTAAATTATAGTAATACGTGGATATACCAATATCTTTGAAAAACATCCACAGTTGTTGAGTTTTAATACATGTTAACGACGAACAACAGAGGCTAATATTTTTCTTCTTTATCACTGCCGAGCCCCGAGTTAAAAGGGATCGTTTTCTTTGTTTCGAAATGTTCATCTTGAGCTTCTCTCAGCAACACTTTTGTTTCCATGTTTTCCGTTTCATTCACGAGCTATTTTTGCTTGTCCACATTCTCTTGCGAGATCTTTAGAAATTCCCCAATTTTGCGAAGTTGTCCCTTGAACTTCGTTTCTCTTTCAGCGAAAATGTCATGTTACGCGGAAGGTCTTTCGATTCTGCAATCGGGTTGTAAGATTGTCGTGTTACGAGGAGGTTGCTTGGACATATGCGATAACGTTTGATGATGTCGAACCTTTTATTCAGACTTTTATTTTTATCTGTGCGTGTAATGAAAATTTATAAGGTGCCTTTGGTCGGTATAAGTAAATACGTGCACAAAGTTTCATCGAAATCGATCAAGGTTGTTATGAAATATACATGATTGAAAATATCAAAAATTGTAAGATTCCGCGATTTAAATGATTCGCAAACCGTAAATTCAAAGATTTTTACATGTTACGCTGTCCATAGCTTTTTTATGCGTCAAGCGATTTCGATGAAACTTTGTTCATGTATACATAACTTACTTCGATTTACAAAATACATGTTCAAGTTCTCATTACAGGCACAGATAAAAAATTTAAAAATCGCAACCTTCACATTTTGCTTTGCAAATGGGACCAATAATAATTTTTAAAAACAATATTCACACATTCCCTCTAACGTCTCAAAAAAATTCAAACTGTTGGGTCGAATTTTGAAAAAGTTATTCGTTTTTAGAAGCTGTACGAATACTTTGTACACACACTGTATGTTGAAATATGAACACTATATATATTTTGTAATTGTAATGACGAGCACGATCGTATACATATGTTTTTTAGCGAAAACTACTAAGGACGGCGAACCAGAACCGTGCAAGTCAATTCAGAAAGTCGAGTGGAAGCTTTCCAGATCGGGGTAAGTAATTAACTTCTTTATTATTTGTGATTTTCAGCAACTTCGGCAATATCGATTTTCAAAATTTGAATAAATTCCAATTTTTTAATTACTGGAGTTATCATTGCGCAAGACGTATATTAATTTCGAAAAATGTTGCTTCTTTTTACGAGCATGCGAGTTTTGGTTAATGTTGCAATCTTTTTGTCTTCAGGGAAGCGTACGTGATATTCTCCGGCGGTTTGGCATACGATACAACTGGACGAACCCCGAGCATAACTGTTATACATGGGAAAACTACTACTGTATTAGAAATGGAGCATAATGTGATAGACTTCATAACACTGTGCGAAAATCCATGGACCAGTGGTATATAAATTTATTTTCAAATTCATCCATTGTCCCCTTATAACTTACTGACATACAATGATATTTCTTAATACATATAGGGTCATCCATTAAGAAGCGTTATTTTGAATTATAAAAAAACGCTGTTTATTTTACAATTTTACTAACCACGTGTCAACGAGTGACAACTCTAATCTATACAAATAAAATATAGCGTGAAATTTAAAATGACACCTCTTAATGGGAGACCCTTTATATGTACGCCTAATAGAAAAGGTGACTCTCACGTCCTAGAAACTATAGTCAATTAATTATAAAGAGCTAATTCGTTTGCCTGAACAATCCATGGTACTTTAAAAAATAGTCGAACAATTCGACATATACTATTACATATACATATTAATCACATATTGTGAAGTACACATGTGTTGCGTGTCATTTTAAAGGTTTTACCACCACGTGAATGTTCATGTGAATTATAGCTTTGCATTAAACCAGTAACAAGTTAACCGAAAATTTACTTGATCCGTTGTAGCAGTTTTTAACTAAGTAGTTAAGAAAACAAATTTTAATGTTGAATAATAAACAATATCTTTTGACCATGTCGAATTTTCATAGGATATCAATCGTAATAAATATTTCTGTTTTCCTTCCACAGATTATCAGGAACCATATGCTGTGGTGGTTCTGCTACATAATGATTTGGTTGTGATAGATTTATTAACTCCCGGATTTCCATGTTTCGAAAATCCATACCCAATGGACATACACGAGTCACCGGTGACGTGTTGCGCATACTTCGCCGACTGTCTATCGGATTTAGTACCTGCCTTTTATTCAGTTGGATCTAAGTCACAGAAAAAGACAGGGTTTAGCGAAAAGGATTGGCCGATATCTGGCGGAGAATGGAGTTCAAGCTCAAGTAGTTATAACGAAATTATTGTCACGGGGTAAGTAATGGTAGTTTTAGTCACATAAAGATATAAAAAAATATTTAAAAAAAGGAAAAAAGTAATGTACATATAAATGGACTTGTACCACTTTCAAAAACAACGGCTCATATGTTAAAATTAAAAATAAAAAGAACGGAACAGTTACCGCTGGAAACAAAGGTTTCAATCATGTTTTGACTCTAATCACGATCGAAATATCGCTACTTTTAAGCAGTGGAAGAGTTATGACGACAGACCTAGCATGTGCGCGTGTCTATAGGTCATTTCGTTTCCACAGAGTTTGCTGCAATGTCCTCATAAATTTGTACGCACAATATCACGAAAACCGTTCAAAATCAAATGTATATTTCACAAGTCGTTGAATTATTCGTCCTTAGGGATACCATCAAATAATCTTAGTGGAAATCTGACCCCTTTACTTTTTAAACGATTAATCGTAAATGAAATTCGCTTCTACCGAAAAGATTGTTCCTGGTAAACGATTAAACGATTTATTTATAGCGAATTTAGTTGTAAAAAAAGTAATAGAAGGGTTAAACAATGCATCATAACACAAGTGTTTTAATTGCAGACACGCTGATGGCAGTATAAAATTTTGGGACGCATCTGCAGGCAGTTTACAAGTTCTTTACAAACTAAAGACAGCCAAACTTTTTGAGAAAGGTAGAACGCGTAGTATAGACTCGGAAGAAGATCCGTTGGCCATACAGCTCATCTTCCTCTGTCCTGAAAGTCGGAAATTAGCGATCGCAGGAAGCGGCAAACACGTTGTTTTGTTTAAATTCAAAAAAGTAGAGAGTATGTCTGAAGTAGTGGTAAGTAATTTGCTTTTCTCTTCATGTATTCTTAACAATTGTCGTAATTGTTAACAATACTCTCATTCTGAAAATATATTAAAATTTATAATGTATTCTGCAATGTAACGATACTTTAAATGATTATCGTATAAAAATTGTTGAACAAATCATTCTATTGTAGATGCAGTTAGCTTCGTGCAGAGTAGGATCCTCAGGCAGTAACTTTAAAAACATTGGAGCTAACGTTTTAGTTTCTGGTGTTTGCGCTACGATTAACTTTCATTTTCACAAAACTAGAATTAATCCGTTTTCTTTGTAAAAATTTCTAATACACACTTCAATTTGTTCGCATAGAAATAATGATTGATCATAGTATGACGCTTTCTTAATTTAACTCTCGTCGTCACATGCGAAGATTGTGAGATTGCAGTCATTATTTAATATGACTAAATTGTTCGCGTTATAAATAAAATAATAGAAAATGAATAGCTCGAAAGAGGTTTTAAATTCATTTCAGATTAAGATTATTTGACTTATGTGTAATTAGCAATTGCTAATTATTAATTACTTTTGCGGGCACGGCTGAAACTCTGAGCTACTTTCTCATTTATTAAACTCGTTTTTTTAGATACATTCAATTACTCTGAACATTTATATTCGAAATGAAGTCGAAAGGTTTCACGACCCATGTATCTATGAAGAAACGTATATCTCACAATGACAATTGTTTAGAGTTAACACTGAACTTGTTTTATTTTTGTAGTACTTTAATTTTGTGCGAATCTACTTTAATTAATCTTTCATGAAATTTCTTGAACTGTAAAAAATACTTCTTTTTCTCCATTATAGACCTTGGAGATCTCACTGACACCTAACCCAGATCAACCGAAAGAGGTAGAAAGCTCTTCCGACCACGACTCTCCGGCTGGTAATACTTCAGGAAGTAGCGAAACTAAGAACTCGGAATCGAATCAACCGCTAAAAGTTAAGAGTGGTTTACAGAAGCGAGCTGCAGGATTTCAGGCGACATTGGTCTGTTTAACGGTTGCTCCCAGCGGCGAACAACCTGAAAATATAACAGCACTTAGTTTGAACACTTCCTACGGCTTGTGAGTAACAGAATTATGCTTAACGCTTATGGCCAGACGGCGCACAATGGCAAAGAACGCCGAAATCCTAAATAAACATCAAATCAAATAGTCTATTCTTTTCATCTGACTATATTAGACTTCACCTATTTATTTTTTGTCATAAAATCCACCGTCTAATTATAATACATTTTAACAGTTCACTTAGGATTTGGAGATATTAATTTTGGCCATAATTTCGGCAATTTTCGTCACTGTGCCCCGATGGCTAGATCCACTTTGACCCAGTTTTTAGAACGCTTCATTTAACTTCCTAGTTTCCGGCGATTAACTTAAGGATATTACCTCCACCTATGAGATTCAAAGTAGATGTATTTAGTTTTGATGATTTTTTTATAGAAATTGGCATGATAATTTCTTTCATTATATTTTCGATCGTAAACTGCTTTCCTTGTCAATTTTTATTTCTTCAAATTAAATTCAATCGGGTTTTAACGACTCTTGTATTGCATATTTTCACATTAAAGTTACAAATTTTCTAAAATATGTAGTCGTCGAGAGATCGCGTTCCGCGAGTGTCGCTCGCCGCTGATTGGCGCGTCGTTGCCCCGCGTTCCGATTGGCGCTCTCGCGGGTCCGCGGAAGTCTATAAGTAGACCCCGCGGTCGGTCGCCCGCATGGTCGCCCGGTCTTACTCGACTCGCGAGGTCGATCAAAGCGCGGAGCTTCGCTTCGTCGCACTACATTATATTGTATTATTATTATATTATATAGAACTATTTTAAATCAATTTTGCATATGTTTAACATATCTTTTGCACATATTTTACATAAATTTTACGTATAACTTGCATATATTTTGCTTTTAGTCATCATTATTATCATCATTTTTGTATTTAATAAATTTACTAAATTCATAGTCACTTTATTGAATTTTCAATTTCTCTTATAGAAATTGAACAGAAATGTTACCTATATTTTATGTTTCCATTTAAGCGAGAGTTCTAGGGAATGGGTAGAAATGATCCGATGCATTATACTTTGACCAAGGGTCAACTCGTAATCATCGACACGTGGTTTGTGAGACCCCATTGCATATAAAGTCTCTCGATTCACCCCTTCTCGTAATAGTATATATTTACAGAGCTATACATGTACAATTTTCTCTTCGCTAGCAAAACAGTAATAAACGAAATTACAGGACTATATGTATATTGAGCAGCTATATTCCCCTATTTTACATAAACCATATACATTGAATAAAAAGAGAAAGCAATAGAAACGTTTGCAATCTTTTAGAATATTTTAATATTTTTTTTATATTATCATTAGACTGCGGATTTTGTGCATTCATGATAAAAATGAGTAGGTATAATTTAAAACGGTAAAAACATTAGAAGAATTTTAAAATATTGTTATGTTATTTTCAATCTATTAAACATAATAAGAGAGAAAATAAATTTCTATTTCACTCCAGTTTGTCACATTTACATGAACGAAAGCTAATTAGAAACGATAATTATTTAATTCCAGAATGGCTTACGGAAATGAGACCGGGTTGGTAGTAATAGACATCGTGCAGAAAATTTCTTTGGTTGTGTTGAGCACGGCGGATATTGGTGGTAACTTAGACCCATGTCAACGCGTCCTACGCAGCCCTAAGCGTCAAGACGATTTGAAACGGGAAAACGAAGACAAAGCGAGGAGTCCTAGCACAGATCAGGTAAAATGTATTTCTTTCTTAATAATGATCGTTTTAAATGTTCAAATTGTTACCCTCTCCAAAACTTTTCGACTACAACCGAGAAGATGTTTTTCAAACTTTTATATATATATATTTTTTTTTTTATTCTTTTCCTAGTCACTAAAAGTAATTATCTTCATTATTGCATGATTGTAAAAAGACTACAGAACTTGAATGTTCAGTTTGTTATACCAAAATTCGTAATTTATAAGTCTTCTTATCCTTTGTAAATACTATAAAATCTTCCAGTTTGGATAATGTTACCATAATATATAACAGCTTTCATTGCCAATGCCAAGACTTCATTAAATAATCATAGACCATATGACCATATTATCTTCGACATAATAGTATCCCGACAGTGTTATGTAGGTATTTACCATTTCCTTTTGTCACTCAATAGGTCCTTCAATAATAATATATAAGTAAAAAAGAAACCATTTTAGATGAATAAACCATTTAATTTTTCAGACAAAAAGTAACTGGCGCATTACGTTACTTAATAAATGTCATCATTTTGACCTACAGTTTTTACATTTACCATATTAAGATAGAAATAACAAATATTAAACAACCCCTAGCGAGGACAATAACCAACTTTACATTAAATATATACAATACCAAACCGACTAACTGTTTAATCGAATAAAATTTATCATCGGTAACATTACAAGAACATCTCTTCTTTTATATTAACACTTTAACATATTAAAAAGTGTAACTAACATTAACCATCGAATACGGTACACGCCATTAAGCTTGATCTTTATCATTGAGTCTGTTTTCTCGAATTCATGATTGTGTCTCACGGTGTTCTAATCCATCAGCTGCTTTCGACTAACTCATCTTTTTAGATAAAAAGAATTTTAATACTTAAGTTAGTATAAATCAGTAGTGTTTTCACGTATTCCAAGCAGAAAATTTGCTAACATGCAGGATTGTATCTTTGTTATTATTGCTATCGTCGCGAACAATGAGAAAACGTTACTATTTATTTATATAAATTTAAACATTTATCCAGGTACTCAAATTTTGAACGGTATTTAATGTAATTATTCACTATTTTAGCAATTTTAGTTTTACCGTGTATTTACAAAGCTTTTTATTGAATTACTTCAGAAATCAGCGTTTCGTACTGTTTTCATCTGCAATAACTTTCCAAAACAATGATTTTATCGAGAAATGTTATGGCAAAGTTGATAATTTTTTTGAAAATATTGTGTTTTTATTCAACGATAATGAAGAAATTGTCGATGATTTTATTTCAGTAGCGTATACATTTTATTAAAAACATTACACAGGTTTTGTTATTGTATTTTCATAATCATCCTCTTGATGAAGTATGAAATACATTTTGTACGGAATACAAAAACATACATACACACATGTATACATAACACATGTTTATTTTCTGCTTGGAACATTAGAAGTTAGACATTAGGAGAAAACTAATTAGAGTACCAAAATAAATTAAGAGTTTTATAAACAACAAACGAGAATGTTATCGGCAACTAGTGGTCAAACTTGTCATTTTCCATGAGCCGAAAGTAGAAATCTAGCTGTAACAGATTTATGTAAGTTACTGCATTAACAATTATTTAAATCCACATCGGAACCTTTAATGACAGATACATATTACATAAATATTACTTATACACGCCGTAAATATTCCCATACTATTTCCAACACCGAAACTGTCGTTCTTAATCTTAAAACAATAAAAAAAAAAAAACAACCGATGTATTCCACCCAAATAGTTACTCATGTTTCTTATGAATTTAATGTTTAGCCAACTATGTGTCTGCCTTCATTGAAACAAGTAAGAACAATATATTTTTCGTTAACGAAACAGTTAGAATGTTTATTTTTACGTTCTATGACATGCGATATTACGTTGTTAATGAATAAAAAGAACCTGATGGAAGTAGGTAGTAAATTAGTAGATGAGTTTTCTGTTTTACCGTTGGCTTTGGTTCATATTTAGACGTTCGATGGATATTCAACATGTAGAAACGAAGAACGAAACAATCGACACGACCAATATGCAGCTAAAAGTGCCCAACAAAGGAGGATGTTGAAGAGTAGTCAAATTTTGGGTAGCTCGCATACCTAAAGTATTGATAAAATATTATATTATAGATTCTAAGAAACTGTAAATCCCACCGTTATTTGTCGGCAAAGTGATAGGAAAATTGTATAAAAAATAAATGTAGTAGAAAACGCGTAGAGCGGAAAATTGAAAATCGTTAACTTAAAGTAGTTATCGCTTCATAAAAAATGCATGAAATCTCCAAAATCTACTTTTCAGCGAAAAAACGATATTTATATTATATGTGACAACAAACTGATAAAAATATAATTGACATTCTTGCAAAGGATAAAGATCACTTGCACTGTAACTTGCAAGGATGTGTCAGAATAAGTGGGAAGTACAGTAGGGACTGATTCAGGACACTAAAATGAAAAAAGGTTCATATAAACCTATGCCCGATAGAATCCTCTTTTTATTTATTCATTTAATTAAAATCAGTTAACCAACTGTGAATTAGAACATTTTTATGATGCAATGCACTATTAGAAATACAGAATAATACTTGATAATATTTATTGTACATGGCACTCAAACTATGTAGGCAACAATTAACATCAAATTCCATCATATCTACGCGAACATAAAATAAAGAAACTGTTTCTCTTATTTTAGTGTCCTTGATTGACCTTGATATCTTGTACTGTACTTCCCACATGTTCTGACTCACCCTATATGCATGTTGCAGTGCAAGTTATATTTATCTTTTGCACGAACGTTAATTATATTTTTATCAGTTTGTAAATATTGATTTTCGGCTGCAACATAGAGTTTGAATTTTTACATTCAATGCAATTTTTCTAAAGCGATAACTACTTGAAATTAACAATTTTCAATTTCTCATTCTATCCGTTCCTACCTACTTCGTCTACTTTGTTAACAACTTTCACGAATAATGGTGGGCTTACACTTTCTCAGAATAAAAGAATAACCCTTTACCAATGTTTTTGGGTCTCTGAGCTATCCAAAATTTGGCTAGACTTCAACATACTCCTTACTACTACAAAAATTTACGTCGTTACAATTGCGAAATTATCGAACACGAATCATGTATAATGTATGTACTGACAAACGCAGTGAGATAATACGAGTGCGCCAATTTTCACATAAACTGTTTGATGGCATCTCGTACCAAAAATCCAACGAACAAAGTACAATTAGCGCAAGACACGCGAAACGATAAAACATGAAAGTGAATATAAAATTTTCGCAATCGCATTGTTTGCGAACAATATCGAAAAGTGCGTGGACGGCCTAATAATAGTTCTTGTTAAACACAAACGACACCGAATAAATATTTGCTTTTTTTTGCGCAAATGACTACGAGCAAAGTGGAAAGCTGCACAACAGATGAAACCTAAAACGATATGTTTATTGCATCAGTTCTATGGAACTTGATCTTTAAACTCAATACACCGAGTATTTTGTTTATATTAATAGTCGCTCAAGAAGAAAATTGACCAATAAATAACAAGGTAGTCAATTTGCATTGAACATGCAGTTTATTCCAAAGTTTGCCGGATTAAAATTAAAGCAATTTCATTTCTCAAGATATTCATGCTTTTTATTATTAATTATTTAAAGCGATTATCTCCTGCCAACTTATAATATTTTCAATAATTATGTAAACTATAGAACCTGTTTGTATTTACTGTAGCAACTCGATTTCGAAAACTGAAGGGATGATTATTATTTATACAATAGACATTTTATATGTTAGAAGAAAGTCAAAATTTAATATCTCTATATTAAGACTCAATCTTAATTTATGGTTGCGTCAAATTGTAAAATATTTTAGCGTAAACACACCCTGAACAACAGTAACCTTGTTTACTGTTTCTTATTCTGTGAAATTTGTATTTAAAAATATTCTGTGACGCAAATCATCTATTTACCCTTTGCAATTCTTCTCAGCATTCTGCCGTGTTACATGGAGTCCATGAAGATACGATTCAGATCTGACGCATTTTCTTTGTTTTGGCAGCTTGTCGTCGGGCATGTTTTGTTTACAAATTATGTAAATAGTAATGTAAGAGAGGAGAATGCCGAGGAGGATTAACACGATACTTTATTAGATCTTTCCGATAGGTCGTTCCACAGAAGCACGACTCCTCTTGGTACGGCGTTGCCCACGAAGCCCCGGCCGACCGTCTTTTTACAGACGCGCGATTGTATTCACTTTTTACATACTTACACGCGATATTCATTTCGCCAACGAACATTCGCGCAAACACGCACACATGCATCCTCGTCTCCATCCTAACAGTAAGAGCTGTGTCCGAGGTACAATTTTGGGCTCTGGATAATCGAGTTCCTATTATATTTTTAGGATTATATAACAATAGATTTTTTCGCATTTACCCACCGACTTTAAGAAATTTACAATATTCAAGAAAATGTTTAACTTTAGAGATGAATATGTATATCGCAGTTATTTAGAAAATTCAAGACTGTTTGCAAGTGCTGCCCTCATTGCTACTTTGAAAAAGAAGAACTAAATAGAAGACATTAGAAGAAAATTATATTGAATAATTTCTAACAAAAATTATGAATATCTTAGGGAAAATTGCTGCTTTAATATACAATACTCGGAAGTGTGTGTGTGTGTGTGTCGGTGGTATAATTCGAATAATTTCAACAATAAGTGTCGGAATTCTTTTATTTTAATTAAGTGAATCTGCATCGTAATAAAAAAATAAGATGGAAGAGATTCACGATTCTTGCTTCTTTGCATTACTTTGAATAAAAAATCAAAGGGATAATTGAAAATGACATTGAACTTTTTAAATGTATTGTGGTTTACTCTGCAGTTAAATACATTCACATATACTATAGAAACGTTTAATTATTACTTCAGAAATCGAAATTACACATTAAACGAGATAGAACATTGACAAACAAACGGCAACGGTTGATATAAAATCCAAAATCATTGTAATTAAATTAAAATTAAAATTTCCATTAATAAAATTTTATAAATAATCTAAAACAATTCAATTTATAAATACAAATAGTAATTCACAGTTGTTAATTATGAAGCAAATATTCAAAGGAAAGAGCTGCTGTTGGAACAATTATAAAGTACCATTATATCATAATTATAATTATGGTTCAGTACGTCTTTGTAATTTATATTTTCGCTATACAGGGTGTCCCGTTATTTACTAAATAGAATCTTTTCTTTCATTCCAAGAAAATTGTTATTGCAATGTAAACATTGTTACCCTCTTACTTGTAATGCGAAACTTTAGTAAACTATAATTCTTGAAAAACCGTGAATATTGACAACAAGTAAAAATATTTCATCTAATTAGGTTGTAAACATGATGTCAATTTATCATACAAAATTGATTTCTGTGTACACAAGAACATATCAGTCTTTTTAAACATTTTAAGACTCGTAACACATCTTTAGTTCCATTTTTGGATGTTTTCTTTAAATAAAAATATATTGAAAATATATTTACCTTAAAAGCATTTATAATGCGATCTCTTATTTACCTTTAACCGGAGATAGGATTATTTTTCTAATTTTATAACTTTACAGCATTGCATAGACTACCGACTTGCAAGTAACTAAAAAATTCAATAAATAATGGGACACTCTGTTTATGTGATTATTTTGTTATAATCCTTATATTGCAAGTAATAGTTATTGCGGACGTATTTGATTAACTTTTTCTCTACTGACGTATACATATAAGCAATATCTCAAGATGTGATTGTATTTTGCATAGTAGAGTTGGCTTTTCTAATATTTGATTCGCTACTGAAATATACAATGTGAATGTAAGTATATCTTGAAGTTTTTAAATTGTAAGGAAATCGTATTATATGTACAGTCTGGTGATTAGATAATATAACGTGAAAGAATTATATTGTTTAATCATAGTAATTGTAATGTACTCACGTTGTGTGTAAGCACGTAGTTATTAAATATGTCAATAAATATACGATTTATCTTGTACGGTAAAAACACGTCGTATATGTATGTATGGATATACACTGATTTTTGGTATCGCTTTTCTAATGAAAAAGTTTTAAGAAACTGATAGATACTTTATTAGATAGGTGTATTATTAAAAGTAAAAAAGAAGACGTTGTGTAATTTTATAATGCTAGAGTGCTAGAGTAACAGAGCTATGTCGCAGATTAATAATGTTCTGAACAGATATATCTTGATTTGTAACAACGATTTCTGAAATGTTTCAGCTACGTATGATTATCACAGCTATAAGTGAACAAGTCATGACGGTCGTATCAGGTGATTTCAAATATTTCTAAACGTAATCACCAAAGTAATTCAGCTAGTTACTCTGTTTACAGAGAATATTAGAATGTCCCAATACATTTTGCTTGCAGCTATGAAAATTGCGACAGTAATGTTTAATTTTCGATACGCTAGATACAGTTTGTGATCCAAGTATGTAGTCTGTTACTCCTGACGACGGTACATGCTAATGATGGCTTTGACAGTCTGACAAACGAACGTGCCACATTACCAAAAACTATATAGTAATTCAAACATTTTTCAAAGAGCCTTCCGCAAGAGATACCTCATTTTCAATGTTCAAAGAACGATCTAATCCACACAGATTCGAAACGAACACTTTTATTTTTCAATGTTTAAACATGCATGCTATTTAGTTAATCGTTAACAAAATGTTATTCGTTTACGTTGATGTTTCTAGCTACGGATGCTAAGTATTTTTAAGCACATTAACGCACGGATAATTATTGTTCGTATGCGAACAGAAGAAACTGAAAGTCAGTGTCGCCAGATGAGGGAGGGAGCACGGATCGAGAGGAAAAAGTTACCCTTTCTCTGCCAGTACGTCACGTGACCGAGCCGCTGCGGAAGCGTGGGGGATACCGTTGTAGAAGGGGAACGGTAGAGTGGGGACACGAGCGTTGACGACACTGGCGACACTGCTGAAAGTACAAATTATAATTGGCAACGTGCGCGTCACAGGTGGGCACCGAGAGGATTTTAAGTCGCGTTCAAATTTAAATATTATTTTATCGATGTAACCACTTGAGATTAAAAAATTCCACGCACAATTACACTTGGAAATTCGGATAATAGAGAAGTTATCCGTAGGGAACGTCGAATAAAATAAATTTCGAAAAGAAGGGAGTCGGAAAAGGCCAAAAACTGTTCTACGATCTGTAATAAAATGATTTTATGTGAAGTAGGTCTTCTTTTAAAAGTCGTTTTATACTTGTTATAATTATACTACTGCGAATCTATAGCCTTTTAAGGAATTTTTAAAGGAGTTGCATACTATTAGGAACAATCGAAGTAGCAGAGTTACAAAGTTTGAAAGTACTTGTTATGCACAAACTTGTGTTTTATTGAGTATTACTGTATAAAAGTATGCAAGCTGTTCCGAAAATGTTGTACTTCCTAGAATCGGTTGATTCTTAAAGTCATTTGAAGTAAATTTTTCAGTTGCGAAAATGTTATCATCGGCTTTGTTAAGGAGTTATCAACAAAAAACACGGACCCAGCAGAGCGCGGCTACAGCAGAATGTTGCTCTGATTGGTCCACCTTTTTGGTTAATAACTCTTTAATGAAACGGAGGAGAAAATTTTTGGAAAGGAAAAAGTTAGTTTAAATGATTTCAGGAATCAACTCTTTCAAGAAAATACAATATTTTTGGGACACGCTAATACTTAGTTTTAATTGTAGTGGCAAAACATATTCAAAACAAAATAGAAAAGAAATTATGACTAAAAATGGGTATAACGCCTAAAATAATGTATAAAAAATGTGGAGTATATTTATGTAGTGTAATTATTCGTACGTTAATGGATTGTTATTTAATGTTATAGAAAAATCATATCTTCAAGAATAAATTATTCGAGATTATTGTTTTCTAAAAAATAGTTGTATTTATGTTTCCTGGGATGATTGCAAGTATTTTATCGCAATTTCAACGTTTTATTTATAACATTTAAAATATAGCTATAGTGAATTATTTACAAACGTTCCAACATTCCCGAAGCGATTAACCCCTTAGCTGGCGAATAATTTGTTGTTATTCATTGAAATTGGCAGTTTATTTTTAAACAAACTATTATTTAATCATAAAGTAACACTTTTTTTTTTACATGCATTCGAGACTCTACATGTTAAGGGGTTAAATGTTATTGTAATAAAAACAGACTATCAAGACAAATTAACCAAAGTTGTGTTAATATCACAATGTCTGTAATCGTCGTGTACAAGCATACTGTACACAATATACTAAGCGACATAATTAGGCACAAAATGCTTGTTCAGAAATCAGACTACAATCCTGAAAAAATAAAAAATTTCTTCTTTAAGAATTTATGTAATTACATGCAGCTTGCAATGACTTTCTTCAATATGTGTATAAAGAATTGCAATGGTTATTAATTACAAATGAAATATATTGGTATGAATTTCTGAAGAAGCAGTAAACATTAAAACATATATTTACGTTTTCCAAAGTTTTCGTCGGTCGAGAAAAGAGGAAGTAAATAATAAATGTGTTAACAAATTGTTTCTATGAGCATCTTAGGCACGTCATGCATTAATGTGAACTAGCGTAAATTAATTTGCATTCTGTAAGATGTACGAACGCCTTCCCTTGTCCGCACTCTTCTTCATCGTAATCATTTTCAAACAACGCCTATTTGGGAAGTGACAAGTGACCATACGTTTGCGATATCTATCCGTTTGGAGACTGACCTCAGCACTATCTTTATAAATACACTTTTTCTCTATTTGTAATGAAACATCTAGTTACTAACATATTTAATATAGCATAGTATACTAATTAAAACGATAAGCTTATACAAATGTTATTCTCGATTTTATAACCATCAGAGTATATACGCAGCATATACTTACATATAACATATAATAACAATTAAGAAGGGACATGCGTTGCTAACAACATATTACAACACATGCAATAATGCTGTATATTGTACGCATATAACGTGTGAACAAATGATTTGCTTCTAGAATTTAGTATTAAATCTATTGCTGTTTCGTGTGCCTTGATTCATTCTGCAAAAATCCAACATGTTAAATTCATCAGACTCACCGAGACTCTACTGTGCCGTCTGAAGCCTTATTAGCAATGGTAGCCGACAATGCTCAACAACAATCGCAACAGTGCCCACTCCGCGGTGAACAACATCAAATCGGCTGCAATAACGAGAAACGAACCACGGAGGAATCGGTAAACGAAATCTGTAAGCCCGGCCAACCGGTGAACGAAGAAGAATGCGCTAAAAACCACGGCTGGAAAGGATTCAGCCTGAAGAGGCAGCTCAGCAAGGTTGATCTGAAAATAAAAAGTACTTTCACGCCGGCTTTGGTGACGTCTCAAAATGGGGTACTTGTATGCTTTCTTTTATACTCATCAAATATACCTTCTCTTGTAGATTATCGTATGCAAGGGGAATTACCTAACCACTTTAGTCCGAATTATAGTATACTTTACGTGTGTATTAAACGAGTTACTCGCAAGGAAAGTTCGTCAGATTCTACGATTTTATACTCGACAATATTCTACATAATCAGTTGAACGCACCAGAATATGTGCTTCAAGAAAAGACATCTATATCAAGCTGTTATTTAAAAATAATATAACTAACATAACTGAGAGACCCTATCATGTTTTTCACTAAATATTTGCTAAATTGCATAAAGAAGGCAGTTAGATGTTACATTTACAGGGTGTGGCTATTGTAGCTGTTAGTCAAGCGAATAATAGTAGTCAACGTACATGAACTTTGCGATTTAGTTTATACAGCGCTTGTCGATGATAACGACAATTATTTGTGCGCTGAAACAAACAATAATCTGACCAAACACTTTATTTTCCTAGCCGATTGCGAGGAAACCGACGGTACCGTAATAATTTTCATGAATATATATATATATATAAATATATATATATAGCTTAATAGAGAGCTTAATAGAGTTAATAACGGTAAGATAGAAAAGTAGGCTTTTTGGGAGCTTTCAGGCACAATTTTGTTAATAGTTCGCCTCGTGAACTGGTGTAATGTATTACCAACAAATGAATGTCGTATTAATACAATTTTATTTTATGTTTTTGTTTTTACAAAGAAGCTTACTTTAGGAAACAAAGCTCTCCAAACAATTATTATCAATGCTATCGACAGCTTTACTATCTGCAATCGTAACAATATAATTTAAATTATTTTCAGATGCAGAAGAATAGCTGTCATATTTTATATTAATATTTTTTTTAGAAGATTTTGTGAGGGATTTTTAATGTATTCAAATTAAGGAATTGAGAATAGCACGAAGTGCTATCATTTGCAAATAGCAAATATTCACGTTTATCCAAAGTAAAGACTGAAAATAAATGCTATTCCGATAAAAATAAGTCAATATGACAAATTAACAATAAGTCCTACTCGCGTTTTTTCATGTTTATTGTGCAAACTGTAGAACAAGTGTTATATTATAAAGCATAGAGTTAAGTTAATTTTGAATCAACAATGTTTAGAAGTTACAAAGTCATTTTTTTTGATTTCTTGGTTTCCCCGTGACTATATGTATATAAAAAATATTCGAACCGATAGTTCGAAGATCATTAACTTTTATTCATAATTAAATATCTTTTTCTGTTATTCAACTGGTAATTATTTGTGGCTGATTACATTGACGTCACCGATTTATAAAATTTGTTCTACTTATCTTCGCATGTGACAAATGTAGCAAGAAAAATCATTTTGCTGACAGATATTCAATTTTTTGAGCAAGTGACATACATACGTATGAAATAGTAAAGATTGCTTCTCACAACTTTTAGCATTTTCTCCGCGATTCCCACTAATTGCAAATTTTTATAAATCTCCTTTTCGCGTGATGTAGTAAATTAATTCTTCTCAATAAAGTCATATAGTTTTGTCTATTTCTAAAGAAATTATTCTGTTTTAAAGAACGAAGAATATTAAATGCTAGTCATTGTATTTCTTTTCACAGAATGTCAAGTTTTGTAACTTTTAATTAAAATCTAATGTTCCAAAATGAACTTAACATCTGGCGAACTTCCCTTGTCAGTTAATATTTTTTTTTATTTCTGTATTTGCTTATGTCCGAGTGAATCTCCATTATTGCAAGAACAATATAATATTATATACATAGATTGTTGAGAGTATTTGTGTACTCTTTGAAAAATGATCTAAAACACATTTTAACATTTTTTCATCGTGTGCCATTAAACTAACGTAACATGCAGCTTCGTGTGAATAATTTTGTGTGGAATATATTGAAAAAACTATTGCCAACTATCTAATAGTGTGTTTTTGTTCTAATGGTAATTCAGCGTAACAAATTAGTAATGCATACGTATATTTTCGATGGAGAAGTAATACGTTCTTCCTTGCATCGTAGTCATTACATTAGAGCCATTGTTTAACTTTTTTTTCATTCGTTTGCTTTTGTTTGTAGAACGTTAACTTGTTTGTTGAGTACAGAAACAAAACTATCTTATATGTTATTTCAAACATAACAGAACTTTATTTATCACACACTATTTTTACACAATATCAATAACAAATTTAATATTTCCATTGTATTACACACGATCAGCGCGAATCATTTTTTCAAGCCACACTTCTCAAAACTAATACAGTTACACGTACAATACTTTTTCAACTTCATTCTCTATTCATTTACTCGTGGAAAACAGAAAACGAAAACGACTAGACAATTTGAATTAACACTTTGTTAACATCAGCAAGCGGTGTGTAACAAGCAATATGTCGATCGGATTATACAGATTTATAAATTAAAAAAGGTCTACGAAGCAAAAATGATTCTTGCTTTATTAAGTTATTCGGTAGAATAAATAATTACGTTAGCGAATAAATTATATTAAAAGTTTTTATTTTAATATGATCGCTACTTTCGCATGTATTAGACGTAATTATGTAAAGTCTACAGTTGTGGTAAAAAAGGCAGATCCAAGATATTCGATTAGTTTGAAATAACATTAAGTAAACAGAGAAATGGTAATTATATGTATCGAATGGAGCCAATCTTATCGATCTCAATGATATATAGTCAGCACTCAATTAAAAAATTAAAAGAATTTTTAAAAATATACACAGAAAATATTTTTAACACAACGTTTTATAGTATTTGCAAATTTCCAGTTGTACACTGATGTACAAGCACCATTAATAAATTCACTTCAACCGAATTTTATAAAGTTAAAAGTTAAAACTTATACAGTCTGTTTAACGACATAATTACCAATATTAATATTTAAATGTTCCTCCCTATAATAAAAATAATTCCACACTATACTAATTCAAATCAATGTAATGAAAAATTAAAAATAAATCAATTAACTTTTTTTTCTTACATCATAATGACAAGCAAGGTCATCGAGATCAGTAAGATGGAGTCTACTCTACATAAAGAATCCCTGCAATGATAACACAATTGGAAAAAGGAAGTGATTTTTCGTGGAAAAATAAATGGAAATGGTAAAATTATGTTTTTGTACATTTAGCTCCAGTTTCAATAAAACCAGGTCTGAAAATTGGTCGAGTGCAAGTACTGTTGAGTAGAACGTGTGAACCATTTGTGATCATTAGACTGCGGATTTTATGCATTTATAACATACACGAGTGTAATTAAAGACACTAAAAACATTCGAAGAATTTAAACAGATATTATTTTTAACCTGTTGAATATAATAAGAAAGAAAATAATTTGCTATTTCACTCCAATGTAGATTAAACTTTCGCTCAGGGGACCAAAAATTTGCAACTTTTCTGAATGTAATATTATACAATTTGTCGAAAAAATGATAAAATTTTAAATTCTAGTGCGCGGAATCCAAGATTTAACCCAGATATAGCGGATCCGATCATCATACCCGCTCTTATATCTGAAAACCAATATGGCAGCATTCTAACCTCTCAAACGCGTTTGACATCGAGCATCTTTACTCGTGTATAACTTTTAAACGAGTGAATTCCGCACGCTGAAACTTGGATTCCGCGCACTGGAATTTAAAGTTTTATAATTTTTTCGTCGAATTGCATAATATTATATTCAGAGAAGCTGAAAATTTTTGGTCACCTGAGCGAAAGTTCAGCCCCAGTTTGTTATAATTCAGGTAAAACAATCTTATTACGCATAAATATCCGCAGTCTAGTAATCAGCCTCCCTCTTTACACACGTTTGGCGAGCAAACTTGTTTTCCTGAAAAAATTACGACGGCTAGCATGCAAGAACATTTGGTGTTTCACTTGCACTTTGTTTCTCCAGGAGAAATCACTCGTTTCCCAGTTGTATGTACTGATCGTCCACGAGGAGATGGCCATGATTTCGACAGTATGGCGCACGGGTTCTGCCAGATCCCACTTTTGACGCCAAGCTGCGGACCCCACTCTAACGCTTTGGTCCTGGAGGGAACGGTCGACATAGGAACTCTGCGTCACCGCATCGCTCTGTTCTTAGACCGTATAAACCTATAGACGCGGCAGAGATAATTTTCCTTGAAGAAAAGATACGGTGAATTTATGACGTCACACTTTCCAAAGATGTATAAGCTATGCTCATCGACTCGTGGATCATAAGGACAGTGCCTACGCTTGGCATCGCGTAGTCCCTACGAGTTTCTCACTACCATCTCCTGATGGACGATCGGTAGAAAGGTCGCAGGGCGACGCTGTATAATTGCCAAAGAGAAGCCTGTTGCTTTGAACACCCGCTTCACGCATCCTTTCGCTTCGTCTAATTGGTGGAGAGGTCAGGCGAATTGCTTCCTTAGGAGTTCCATGTACACGTGGCTCTAACGGCAGCTTTGAACCATAACCGTTGGCGCTTTCTGCATCGCAAAAGTGACCATAAACAAAATAACACGAATCTGTTTTCGATGTTCGAAATAGGTATGTACAAGTACCCCATTGTTAACAGGTAGGCACCGATAGTAGCGGTCAGAAATCTTCCGTTTTTTACTGTAACGTGAACGAATCCGCGAGTTCGTTGTCGCCGGTCGAAAGTGTCGACTCCGAGTCGCCGGTGTCGTCGGAAGGTTCGATACCGGGCCGCGAGAGCCCACTGAACGACGACAAGAAAAGAACGATCCAGGAGGCGAAAAGCCCGGTCGTCGAAGGAGAGAACAATAACAAAGGATCGTTGCGATCCCACAACGAGAACGTACCGACGACGACGACGACGGCGACGACGATGACGATGACGACGACGACGGCGACGACGACGACGACGACGACGACGACGACAAAACCGTCGGCCATCAGGCCGGAGAACTTAACGTTGCCGGAGCCGGAGCCGAAGCCACCGCGACTCAAGAAGATCGTCAAGATGAAACAGGCGAAACGGGAAGGTCGTTTATTGTCCGTACCGAATTTAAAGCTACCGAAAAACGATCCGACGATATGCGACCTCAGGTGCGAAGAGAACACGGCCCCCGAATCCTTCACCGGCAATCTAATAAGAAGATTCAGTAAGTGTTTAAAATTAGAGTAGAGGAGAGTCTGTGTTGTCCGTGTGCATTTAGATACGTGATACGTGTTAGAGATTTAATCGTAAACATATGCGAATGCGAGTGTACATGATGCGTGTGAGCGTGAGCGTGAGCATTCCGTGTCTACCAACCAGAAACAAAGCAATAAAAGAAAGTACAAACGACCAAAAAGAAAAAATAAAGAAATAAATGAAGTGAATAGAACGTAGAATAGAAAACGAAAAGAATTTTCTCCCGATCGTACACGCGATTGCTGTTGGCGATTCTCACAGTTTACGCTTTGAAGGGAAAGGACAATGCCTCCTTCTCCTCCTCCGTGCTCGATGAGAGAGCGTGCACACCTGTGTTCACGAGGACTAGATTTTTAAACGTTAGAGAAAGAGCTCGGCCTACGTTTTTCCGACTGTGCTTCTATCTTTTTCTTTGATTTTGAACACCAAAGCCTAGGATGCTCGTAGATACATGTAACTTAACCATACTTAGAGGTAAACGTCAGATTCACCAGTGTCTATACGTGAACGAAGCTTACGCTATGAAATGTCATCAGAATCAAAGGTTTATGTGAAACGTGATTGACTTTGTTCTGGTACAATACAACTGTGCAACGAGCCGTGTTGCTCGTATAAAAAAAAATATATTTCTCCGCGTCTCCAATCTCTTCCGCGAAACGAATAGAGACGCGTCTCTCGCGCGTGCGATATGATCGCATAATTCACGGAACTTTTCACTAACAACAAAAAAGAAAAGAAAAAAAAAGAAATAAAACTCGATATACGATACGACTCGGTACGTCTCGCAGATGCGTGTGGCAGAGACGAGTACACGAATAGATAAAGATTATTAATATATTATGCGTTCGAAACACGCGAAAGACTCGTTTATTAACGACGACCAGCTCACATAAATCTGAGAACAGACACGAAATACAGGAGCTTGCGAAAGTAAAGCCAGTTGCAGTGCTAAACCCTAAAGCTTTCTGTTTGAACTCGTTAGACTAACTCTAGTGACTATGCATGACCGATGTTCAGACTTTATCCACGTAGGAATACCATGATTTTTTATTTTGTGCTACAGCACACCCTACGAATAACTGTAGAGACCTTCCACACCAGCCCCCCCCCCCCCATTTCCGCGGAGCATGTACCATTTACAGTAGTGGTCGCTTAATAGACGTATTTATTTCGGTTCAGCTTGGGGCTATTCAAATTTTTCACTCTATTGAAAATCGTACTCGCAAGGTAAGGAGTCCAATTGTCCGATTTCAATTTCAGCAGGTTTTTGTGAAGCGATATTACGCAGCAGACAAGGGGAACGCGCGCTCCTTGCTCTGGGAGCGTTCCGAAGTGCCCTCAGGGGCAACGATTTGCGATTAAAGAACGTCGCGGGGAGAATCTGTGTAAAGTACCAACGCCATGTTCTTTAGGGCAATCTTTGTCCATGCCTAATGATACAGTAACGGACAAAAATATTCGCACGCCTTTTAAAAAGGAATAACTTTTTTCAAAATTTAGCTTTTTACACATTATGTAGTAAGCTAGTTCTTTTAATTTCCCAAAAAATCTCTATAATATAAATTATATTAAATTACTAATGCTCTCGGCGCAAAGGTTCGATTATTTGAATCCTTTGCCATATTTAAGTTTGAATCACAATCAATTAACCTACACATAAAAATTTGTTCAATTTGAAATCGGACAATTTAGGTGATCCTCTTGTCAGTGCGTCTTCCTCTTATTTCCAGTACTATAAATAATGCGAATCGAAAAAAAATAACAGGTGACAATTCTTAGGCTACCTTGCTCCCTTAATATTAATCTGAATTTGCGTCTATTAAACGGACACTGTTGTATTTTTCTTTTCAAGCGACCGTTAAAGTATGGTTACCAAATCGAATGAGATCACATTTCGATCTAACAATTTTACCATTCGGAAATAGTTCTATTGTCATCGTCCTCTTCTCATTCTTATCTGTTCATTGGACAATAACAACGCAGCTTTCAACACTTCTGTGTACAACATTCATGATTTAAAACGTGGCATTAGCAACGCCGTGGACAGTGAAAGTGTTCTGACGCTTATCAAAATGTTACTTAACACTTAGAAACTTAGGAGTTTATAAATTTTGAAATATTGTTATTGTTAGTGACAAAAGTATTTAAATGCCATTGACATTGATTTTTCTATAGTACATTTAAAAGTATCGCATTTCTATTATAAACATTGTTCGAAATTGTCGTTGATACATGAGCTGAATGATAAATACTTTATATCCTCACAATGATAGATTATTTATGTTCATTTGGTTTCCTCTAACTCTAATAATTAAATAAAACTTTTGAAAGCGTTTCGTTACTTTCACGATCCACCGCACTTAAAATAATTCCATTTTAATACAACATCAATTTAAACCAAATGTTTTACAAAACATAAAATCAGACAAAGTGACGCATTAAATCTAAAAATTATATAAATCCCTGAAATCATCTAATGTCTCTAAATATCCGCGAAAAATTAATAAAAACATTCATATTATCTCCTGTCATTGATCTAAATTAAGACAAATACACGCAGCTAAAAAATTAACGACTGGTGAATAACAAGAAAATAGTAATAAGCTTTCTCAATAATTACACCATAAAATAAAGATTTTCTTTTTTCGTCCGTTCGCATTTAGATATTTTTGTTCGCACAATATAATGTTTAATTCAGTTCAAAATTTTCAGAAGTCCGCGATAACATAACCGAAATCCGAGAAGAAAAATAATAAATAACTCTTAAGTTATGTGGAATAAATAACTACATTTTCTTCACTGATGGTAAATGTAGAGTCTAATATAAGAGTCAGTCAATCGGTTCTGTCCCTCTTTTCTAGGGAATTATGTTTCAAGGAGTTGCTATAAACAATTTACGAAACTTCTAAACATCTTTCTGAAGAACGCGAACACGCATTCTCCGCTCATAATCGATTTAAACAAATAGGCTTCCATGTTGTACTCAGAGGATGCATAGACTTTCGACGACGTTGGGATCGAACGTCTCCCGATTAAACTTTTCTTGAATCCAAATCTATTTAGCTCGAAAGGTGTTAATATGAAATACCGAGCCGAAACGTGCACATTTGCGCACATGTTATGCTCAACATGGTTTAGTGATAATTAGACTGCGGATTTTATGCACTTATGACAAAAATTAGTAATTTGAAGCGGTAAAACATTCCAGTTTGTTGCAATTCTGGTAGAAAATTTTTGCATAAAAACCCGCAGTCTGGTGACAATACATTCTGTCTTGATGACTCAACTACGGATTAATGGGACACGCGATGACATATACCTGATACATAAAACTCAAAAACGAGTGCTACAAAACGTATTAAATATTACAGTTCCGGTGGTTCTGTCGAGTTGAACATAATAATTGTTCTTAATATTTTTATTTGTTATCTATGTACCTGTATGATTTAATATTATATTTTTACATTGAGTACTTCGTAGGCACTGGCAAACAAATTTTTTGCCAATAATGCGCTGCAATTCTGAAAGAATGCAAACTTCTACAAAGAAAGTAACACTTTGCATTTGGTGATATTCGACAGAAAAAATTATTTAAAAACATTATTTTGAAATAATAGGATGAAATTAACAGCATGAATAATTTAGACGAGAAAATCAATTTTAAAGAGAGAGGAAAAATTATATACTCGTTGTTTTTCGTATGTTATTCTTCTCAATTAACTTTTCCCAAGTTTCTAGTTAAAATCAACAAATATTTGTGCTGTCTTATACTATCGAGTTATATTGTAATTTACAAGATTAAATTATATTCCATTTATTACATTCCATTAGAAATACTGATAAAAAAATGTTCCGTAAGGTATTAGGATATATGATAAAATTCTAATTAAAAATTAATAAACATACCAACGATAATCATGGATGGAGACTACTCAACTTGGTCTCTGCTCTCATGGTTTTACGAATACAATTGGCGATTTAAATAGGAAAGAAAATATTAAAAGAATTTTATTCTACACCTGTAGAATCACGTTTGATTCTAGTTTGATTCTACCATCTCGGTTAAACAGATAACGAATAAAAATGATCGAAGCAATTGTTATGTTCTATTGTGAAATGCCGAGGGAGGTTTAGCCTTCACCTAGCATCTCTTGTACTACATCTTGTAACAATATATCCTTTGTATTGCGATATTTCATCGATGCATATATACAGCTTGTACCCCACATGCCTTGTTCGTTTCTAGAGATCTACTTGTATTGGCAACAGCATATGTATATTTAAACTAGGCACACCTACGACTATCTGGAATGCGTAGTGTACGTACAGTAACACTCTATATATATATTATCCGCATCTGTTTCTTGACGCCCCTAATTGTGGATTTCATTTCGACATATTCTTTGTTCTTTTTTTTTTGTTTTTTTTTCTTTATTACATAGACTCCTGCCACTCTTTGTAATTTGCTCCCCTCGTTTATGCGATGCCGGAATACTCCTTCGAATGTACACCTCAAGAGATACTTACAAACTCGATAAGTTTCTTAGGTTTGAACCAATCCAAAAAAAAAAGAAAGAAAAAAAGTGAAACAAAATATCAAACCAATAAGTTACCCTTCAAGCATAATGTCAATCTGTTAATTGAATTGTGAAGAGATTCTACTTTAACGCTTTTTCAGGTTCAAATCAGTTTTGCGGTCTTCCCCGACAGCAAGGTTGATTCAGGTAAAGACAAGGTTTTTCATATTTTGACAGTTGTTTTAATCACCGAGAGAAAAGTATATTTGTACACATGAGACTTTACACGATTTACCTAGGTAACGTTCACGCATCTGAATTTGTTCTTTACTTTGAGTATGTTTTATCCCAGCAGCTCATTCAATCACGATAGTGTCCAGTGCAGATATTGTATACAGGGTGTCCCATGTAACAGTTTGCACGATTTTTCAAGTACTTGCGATAACCTGACGAAAAATATTTTCAACAAAAGTTGATCAGTTTTCGATTGGCTATATATTGCAGTAAAAAAAGTTCGAAAAACATTTTTTTAATAGTATTTTCAAGGTGACCTTCATTTTTTTAAATAGCACTTTGTACTTTTGACTTAACAGTATTACAGCCCGTGTCAAGACGAATTCAACGATCTAGTATACCATGAGCTTCGGATGACCATCGAGTGTCATTTAAAAAAATGAAGGTGGCCTTAACAATAATAGAAAAGAAATTTTTGAATATTTTTTTTATTGCAATGTATAGCCAATCGAAAACTGATCAGCTTTCGTTTAAAATATTTTTTGTCAGATTATCGCAAGTACATACTTAAAAAATCATGAAAACTGTTACGTGGGACACCCTGTATATATTGTTAACAATCTCAACATATCCATGACCGTCCCATTTCCCGTGTATTTATCACGTATATATATACGTGATATTGTTGCTTTAATTATAGTATGTGTTTTTTCAAAGTATCATAGGATTCGTTATCTCGACACCTTTCTCTCGGTACAACATCGCTTTCAAAGCTTGTGGACATTTTTTTACTGATTTGCACGCAATAGCAATAGCAATAATAATAACACGGATGGTCACGGCATCATCAATGACAACAGGACGTGAAGTTACGAATATACGGTAGGCCCATAAAAAACACATCCGAATGCTTTCAAAAGCCGTGTCTAATGTTGGTAAAAGATCAAGTTACATTCTGAACATCAAGGTACTTTTATTACAACAGTATTGTATAATAATGTTGATATTGTAGATGTTAGGTTCGGAGGACGCTCTACGATATACAGGCCGTCCCCAAAAATGTTGTACTTCCTGAGAGGGGTGATGCCTCAGGTAATTTCAAGCAACTTTTTTCTTTGCGAAAATGTGCTCCGCAGCTTCGTTAAAGAGTTATCGACGAAAAACATGGACCAATCAGGGCGCGGCTACTACGGGCGGACTCCGGCTCGGTCAATGCCGACGTCACAACACTCGGCGGAACCTGTCGCCGAGTCGGAGTCCGTCCGCAGTAGCCGCGCCCTGATTGGTCCGTGTTTTTCGTCGTTAATAACTCGTCGCCAAAGCCGTGGAGAATATTTTCGCAAAGGAAAAAGTTACTTCAAATGATCTCAAGAATCGCCCCTTTCGAGGACGTACGTTTTTGGGACAGCCTGTAAGCATTCGTTCCATTTGGACATTACTTTTCAGAATCATCGATCGTGCGAAGATTGCAACAATATTTTCGGACGACTTACTAGCCAGAATATATGTTTAATATACTTTATTCATATTTTTTTATCAACTTATTTTCTCGATGGAAATTTGTCATTTATTTTATTTTTTTTCATGTGGTGTACCAAAAAATGTTCCGTTCATATGTCTAAATAAATACAGGGTTATCACAAAAGAAATAGACTGTTGCAGGATCGTTGAAGGTCACACGAAGGTCAACATATTGCATATCGTTGAATTTGGGTTTTTTTAACGAGCTACAAGACTGTGGTAATGAGAATATATACTTAAAAAAAACTTCGATAACCTTTAAATCTCGAAAAACGTGACCTTGAGAACATTTTTTTGTCCATCACCACGTTTGTCCCTTCCAATCGAATACTCTTTTTCCCTGACTTTTTTCCTATCCAATTTGTTAAATTATTAATGCTACTCTTGAAACCATACAACTGTCGGTTCAACTATTTTGTCATACACCGAATTGTTTACAAGTAAATTTAACCGGCACAGCTCAGAAATTTCAAGAGATCTTCCAAGATCAGTTTCAACACACGCCTCAATGTCTTCAACGGATTTCTTTCGCAAGCGTCTAATTATTTTCTGATAATCCTGCGTTAATTGAAAATAGCATCTATTTTTACGGAGTTTCTGACGTCGGTGGCTTCTCAGTGCTCGAGCTTCACAATGATGGACCAATCGTATCGAAAGTTTTAGTAACACACACAGACACACACATACTTCTAACACTCGTACATTACTATGTAATAAAAGCATTTTGAAACACGAGGCGTAACTTCATTTTGTGGAAACATTAAACCTTTCTTGTTGGAAAGCGTTCGAGTATTATTCATAAACCATTCTATGTCGTTTACTCTCTTCAATATGACAACCGTCGGAGATGTTTCATACAATACATACATTCTAAAAACAAAAAAAAAACAGTTGTGATTAAACGATTATATGTAGTTTTAATGGCTGACAGAGCGCTTTATCAGTTAAGTTTTTCGAATTTCTTTCTCGATATTGACTGACTGCTATAAAAGACTCTGCATAACACGCGATGATATTCCACATAGCAAAATTTCTTAGATACTTAGGTACTTAAATGAAACGTACAAAAAAAAACGAAAAATAGTTTTCACCACTGACGAGTTAATCTTTTTTTCTTCGGCACGAAGCATTCCTTACGTAAATGTAGATGCAGACAAGAACCGCTGTACATTCGACCCTTCACATTACCAGGAGTTCTCTGCTGCTGTAATTTTTCTCGCGGGTGACAGTGTCGAAGTTCTGACCAAATTATTTATTTATGTTCAATTCGTTTTTCAAGGGATGCACCATCTCCTCGAAGTTTAAACACCTTTGCTTTACGAACAAAGACTTTTAGCTTTATAAACGTTAAATGTCTCAGCGACTAATGGTAAACAAAACCATCCAACTATAAATTTAGAAAAAGAAAAAATGCTAAAGCAAGTGACGGGTGAGTAAACGGAGCTGGCAGCGTTAGTGGGGATGGAAGCCGACATTTTGTTAAAGCACCATTGTTATATGTGTAAAAACGATGTGCTTCTTTCATATAGAAATGTCTTGTTTATACAGGGAATCTAATGAATACAGCTCATGATAAAAAAAGCAATTTAGATCATAAACTGATTTAAATTTTCAACGTGATAATGGAAACGTACAGGCGAACAACAGTGATACGATTGCGCGTTTCATTCTGAAAATTATTTTTTCAGGATGAGCCGCCCAATCGCCTTTCACTATTACAGTGTATCCTCGTTTAAGTATGGACAAAAACTATCTCTTGATATAATGAAGATACAAAAAAATACTTCTATGGAAATTACATGGCACGAGGGAACAAACTTTCGCTGGCGAATCCAATCTATATTAACAATTTAAAAGATATGGTGACCGATGTTCATTTCTTAAATAGGACTATACATGTTTTGTTAGATCATCTACATAAACTGCCTGTTTAAAATCAGCTGGATAAGACAGGCTGTTAAAAGTAAAATCTGTGTAAAATTGTTTCATTTTGCTGTACTTCACTTTCGGGGACCAAAAATTTTGGACTCTTTTTTTTTATATTATCCCGTAGATCTTGACGAGATAAGTCCAAAAACGCAAGTTTCAAAGTTAGGAGTTCAATGGTTTAAAAGTTATGCGTGTGTAAAATTGACCGATCTTACCGATAGATAAGAAGTTTGTGAGTATACAAACTCAAAAAAATAAAGAAGGGAGTCAGATAAAAGGATGATATACATGCAGTAGCTAAAAAGAATATTGATGCGCCGATAAGTTTGGAGATCCTGTAGTATAGTCCGATAGTGATTTAATGTTTCGAGGTTCTATAGTATTTCGTAGATTGCTCGGTCTGTATTCAATTCGCAATAGCAACAGATCTGCGAAAGATGTAATTCTGTTTAAGAAAGGAATTTGAGCATCCTATATCATAAAAATAAAGATGGCTTCTAGAAAAATGTTTGCCACCTCGCGCGGTTTAACTTGCGTACAAGCATTTTTCGTAGTGCTAGGAGGGGCAAGGATCCATGCTTGAGCAAGCGGCACACTGTACGACAGTTGGAACCGAAAAGATTGACTTCACATTTGATCTGTCGCTCATTTGTAGATGAACGGGATGTGCATGTTGCCGGTAGCGCGACGAGGTACGGTGGTCGTTGGTGGTAGTGGTTGCGGTGAAAGAGGTGACAACGCCGATAATAATAGCTGTAGCCCCAGTGGTTCGACTGGCGATGGTGGTTGCAATAACGAAAGCGGTAGCGATGTCTCCGCCCCTCGTACGGGTACTCGAAACACTCTAAATAGCGGGGATGACGATATCAATGGGTCTAATGCGAATCCTCGGAAATCCCTAACGGTAGAGCCACGTCCGTCTCGTGCTCAGGGTATAAGAAAGCTCCAGAAGTGTCTGAGTACTACTACCAACCATTACGAGGTGGATCCCTCGTCGTTGAACAACCTTCCAACGCCTTCGCTATTCTCTGGTCACCGTAGCACCGAGATGCGAAGCTATCCGCCGATCGGTCCGCAAGCTTCTTTGAGCTACCAGAATATCCTCTCCAACACCAGACAGTATAACAGTTTCGGTAGTATCACTGAACGCAATTATCACTTTTTTATATGCAATTCTATTACCTATCATACTAAAATTCTGTAGACCGTCAGATTTTGTTTCTATGTTACTGAATGAGACAAGTCTATATTCCTCTTCTAAGTGCTTTGTTTTTCTACGTTTCGTTGTTGGTTTGATTTTACACTGTCAATAGAGCGATTCTTCTACGATAGGCTCCGCGCGATCGATGGAGACCAGAATATCTTGAACGGCGTTCTATTATCCACTTCGGCACTGGGTGTCCGGGAAATTGTGGTACAGAGAAAACGGCAGACTAGACAAAGAATAAATAGATTTTTTTTCCTTTCTTTTTTTTCTGCGATGCAACGCCACAGCTTCCAAAAAATTAACATTTTCTGTGATGCGACGTGTTTCAAAAATTAACATTTCCATTGTGATAAGAAAATAGCAAACTAGACAAATGTCTTATAAATATATTTTCTTTTTTTTTCTGCGATGCAACGCCACAGCTTGTGAAAATGAACATCTCCATTCTGATACAGAGAAAATGGCTTATAAATATTATATTTTCTTCTTTTTTTTTCTGCGATGCGACGCCATAGTTTTTGAAACATGCACATTTCCAGCTTTCTCACAAATACTCTCGCATTTCCTTCAATTTTTCTGTAGAAACACGGATCGTTCGGGACGACTTAAATGGATTTGTGAAAATGTGTTTCATACATTTGCCAACACGATTCTTATACGTTTCATCAAACTTCTAATGAACGATAACACTCGTTTAACGCAACAAATGCAGGATGAATATGTTTTTGACGATGAGAAAAGACATTAAGGAAAAAAACGAATGTTGTGATAAACAATCAATTTTTCTTATACCTTTTTGCGAAATTTCAGAGTCGCATTGATTTCTTTTTATAGTAATTTTTTATATTATTATTATAAGAACATATCAGTGACCTTGAAACCTCAAAAGGTGTGGCCTCCAGAAAACTTTTTTGTCTACACTTCGCGAGCTAAATCTTCCGCTTCGTAGACCATCAACAACAAATGAAATTTTTTAGGTGATTAGTTTACGTTGTTCACCTTGCATATTAGACCTTCTTCGTTTAATTTATATCGGCTAAAATAAATGTTCAGTCTTTTTTTCAAACGCTTATAATGTACGGCAGTAAACATTATTTTTATCTACAGGGTGTTTCATTTTTATTTCACCACTCAATTATCTTCTAAACGACGAACTGAACTGCAAGTGTTCCACGATACCAAGAACGCAGGTTCGAAAGTGACAGACGGTAGAGGCTCGCTTAACTTCGGTAACTTAACGAGATATGAAATTTTTATTTTTCAGCAACCGTTTGGTGTCGATGGTGACATCGCACATGATGAACTTAATTTTTTGTAAGTGGAGTCGTTCGTCCTGTTTCAAGGACACCTTCTCTCTCTCTCTCTCTCTCTCTCTCTCTCTCTCTCTCTATCTCTCTCCCTCTTTTTTTTAACCGACAACGTATGATCTTAATACGCGCAATCGTAGCCCACCATTCGACGAGTGAAATGATCACACGTACAGTCAAAGTTCTTACGAGAAAACATGCATGAATGAATTGTGCCATGTTGCAGCAGCTTTCAAGCTTTTCGTTTTTAAGAAGGAGAACCGTTTTTCGTTTCCACCGACTGATCTTTTCTTTTGCGATCATAATACGATTACGTAGCATCGTGGAACAGACAGGAACGTCGCATACGAGAAGTAGACTGCACAGTCTCCTAGCGAAACATATGCACAGTATTTTCTCGTTTAAAATCATTTCTTTCGAAAACTAGGTCATCATTGACAATCTCTTACATATATCTTACTCGTTTTTTTTTTTGCTAGGTGTCATCCTCCCACAATTTTCCGGATACCTTTTCAATGTATATCGCAATGTGTCTTTGCGAAGTGAAACAACCAAATTTCTTTTTTTAAGATATATATTATTGAACTGCGAATTTTTATGCATTTATGAATATAATAACACTGTAAATACATTAGACGAATTTAAGAATGTTGTTGCATTATTTCCGACTTGAAATTATTGTAAGATCAAATACATTGTTATCTTACAATCGACTTACAAACATTTTATCTTGCATAAAAGTCCGCTGGCTAGCTATTATTTATACAATTAAAGTTAGTTACCAACCGAAGAAGAGATGGGCGATTTCTGAAATGAAACAGTAGTTCGCGTCCTTGCTATTTGTATTTGTTGAATATTCGAAAATTCTTGTTACGAAAGAATCTTACTCGTACTTCGTGTTTCTTGTGAGCTTTCTATCTCTGTGTTAGTTTTGAGATTGAAGAGCACATTTATATTGCGCAACAGACGAAAATGAAAAAAGAAATTGCAAGCTCGTGGAACGCTGTTCCGAAGATTGGTCTTCCGTTATCTCGTATCCTTTTCCCGCTGTGTCTGATTGATAAATACTGTCTGGTCTTTGCTGAGTGTCGATCCGTACCTACGGCAGAATTTACTTCTCTGCATCGCATCTTTGTTTCTTAATGATCTGCTCACTCGCTCTTGATCAAACCACTTTTCTCCAAGACTACACGGAAATGGCACATCATCTAACTTGCGTGATTTCTAGTTCTCACTCTGCACATTCGATAAAGATTACTCTGCCGCGTTCTCTCCGACTTTTCCTCTTCTATCTGCCTTATTATTTCAGTTGACTCTTTTTCTCTAATAGATGTGGCCTAACGATACATTTCAACTAACTTATTGGCTGGGTGTACGATGTATGGAATATCGGATATACAGGATGTTAATGAAGATCAGTCACATTCCTTCAAGATCGATTCCGCCACAGTGAAAACCATATGCGCGCGATATTATATGTACAGACAGTGTTTCAGAGTCGCCAGATCAGGGGAATTGACTCGAACCAAGGGGAAATAGTTGTCCCCTCTCTGTCAACACCGGACTAGTGACATTGTGTGGTGAATGTAGTCCTTCAGAAATATTTTACTCTTACTCCAGGCGAATTAGACATTATATTTTTATTTGGGATGGAAAATTTAAATAGAAAGGAGCCAGTTTAGGCGGGAAATTTTACATTGAAAATATCATGTTTCAAGTTGTCGAGAAGGTCGAAAGAAAAAGAATTGGAAATATAAAGTTTACGATATCACCGAGGTTTTTAAAGAAAACATTTATTTTTCTAACTGCGAAATTGTTTAATCGGAAAAGTCTATATTAAACAGTACTGTTTTTTGTTACTTATACAATTAATTCTTAAACAATCTTATTGGACAGTTTCATGCAATATAAACATTATTTTTTCTTTATAATAATTTCCTTCCTTTTACGAAAACTCTCAACGTGTGTAGAAAAATAGAACACACGCATATCACCTTGCACAATCGAAAATTAGCTAGTTGTTTAGTATCTCTGTAGTAATTCTTTGAGACATACATAATTGGCAAAAAAATGCAGTTAAATACACAAGGAGTAAATTAGAATAAGCTCGATTAAAAAGCTGTGAAAGCTCCTTAATTTTTTATATGTATAAAACTAACCTTAAAAGTAAACTTCTCTAGCCAATGATCTAAAATCTAAAATCATTTGAGTGGGGAGAGTAGTCGTGTGCGGCTCGCGAGCCGCAGGTTGCTCAGGCCTGTACTATAGTAACGGTTAATAATATTTGATATTGTTCCAGTCAAGTAAAGGTTGCATTGTGTCTATAATTAAATGTCGAGGTCAAACATAACATTAAAAAATTGATTTCATTAGTTCATTTTTTTCATGAATATCACGTGATATTCTAAGCAGCACGTATATCGAAGCGCAGAAGGAAAACGTAAAAACTGATGGTGCTCCGTCCGTTTTCTGTTGAGAATTGATCTTAAGCGAATATACTTGGATCTTCATCGAAATCTTGTATAGACGCGCGCGCACGTGCGTGTATGTATACCAGACGAATACGAAAACATTTAGACAGTTCGAGGATGTTAAAGAATGCCTTTTAGTGAAAAATGCATACATATACATATACATATACTATATATTACTGCTACTGAAATTTCGTTTCTTTCTATAGAGTGTGAATTGTCTGTGCTCATTTTGACTCTATATACAATATATATATTTTTTCAGTTTTTGAATCAGGTCATCCTTTATGTTCGAGCTTTGAAGTGTCTCTGAGAGTGTGGGATGTGTCGAACTTGCAATAACTTGAGTAATAATTGATAATTACAGCTAACTCTTTTCGTCGAAATAAAAATATGATAATCTACAACGTTATATCGCGTGTCTGGCAGTCGAACACTTATAATATTGTGTATAAGATTTTTAGAACTGTTACGAGCTAATGGGGCTCGTTCCGCTCAAGGTGTATTAGAAAATATGTATGACGTACAAATTTTCAGTAGTTCTATTATACGGATACGTCTGATTCTATACACTCGGACGAAAAGATAACACATGTGTGACGGTGTATCATTGGATTATACATAACTTATTCAGAATTCTTTAAATTATTTTGTACTCGATGCCCGGGTTTGACTACACTCCTTTAATAGAATTACGAAGGAGGGTGATCAAAAAGAAGTTTATTAAACGTGAAAGAAATTAATTAAAGCAGCGACGTCAAGTATTATTTTGTCGAAACTTTCAATCGTAATTCACATTATAGCCAAGTTAATCGTTTAACTACAGGTTGTTCCTATCAAATCAAACTCTAGTGTCATGATGAAAATGAATATTAGTGGACATAAAATTGTTTTAAAATCGTATAAAAATTTTCAAAAACTTATTGAAATACAATTTTGATTTATAATAACCAGTAGTAAAGAAGTTTAATCGTAATTTTTTCTAAAATTAAAGTTTTAAAAGTTACATATTAGAATCTAATATTTCACGGTGTTTATCTTCTGTGTGTTGAATGAATAGCAAACAAATAAATGTTTTTGTATTTACTAATATATTTTAACATATTTAGTACTCTGTGTAGAAACTCCAACAAAAGTACTTTTTACAAAATTATTAAAATATAGAGTGCGATAAGAAGTAAACGAGGAGAGATTAAAAAGTCAGCATTTGTCATCGCTAAAGTGTATCTTAATACAGAATTAGCTGCTAATTTACAGTCTATCTTAGGGTGTTAATAATTGTGATAAGAAGAATCTGCAGTTGCTATTATTTTTTAAATTCCCAATGTTTCTTTTCGAGCATATAAAAATTGGATTGCAATTGCTATTATTTTTTAAATTCTCAATATATTTTTGCAGCATAGAGAAATGAATAAAGTGTGATCACCGGCATCTTGCAATGTTTCTTTACAAAAGTTTATTCTCCTACTTTCAGCTATTTTGAAAATGCACAGTATTCCTTCCTTAAAATCACGCTTCGCTAACTTTTTTATAGTAGCGTCACCATCCCCACCATCCATTGCGCTAGTTAACAGTAAATGTAGTTTAGAATGATAAATCCATGCATGGAGTAATCATATAATTACTTTCTTGCTTTAAACATCTCTTAGCTAAACAGATTTTTTGATTCCAACAGCAGGACTTGATTATCTGCAGCCTGGATCGTCTTAACATTTGTTAGTCTAATTAATTGTAGGTACACGGTGGCCAAATCTTGCTAAATAATCTTATTTAAAAACATTTAACCTGCGCATATTTTATATGTCTGTCCAGAAAATATAAGATAGACACTTTTAATACAAAATCAAATATAAACAGGGAAAACAAATAGAATGTCTAGAATCTTAAGCAACCTCGGTGCAACCTTCAGTTAGTCCCATGTTTCTTTTCTACGGTCGGTGATATAAGGGGAATGAGTATTAATAAAATTATGACGTCATCCATTAAACCATATTTCCTATTATCACATTCTTAACCCCAAAAAACATATGATTGCGGGGAAGGAATACTGGAGCACATTTAAATTAGTTGAGGCTCTCTGATTAAATTAGAGTCTTTTCCCAAAAACAAAGAAACTCTTGTTAAATAAAAAAACACACATTCTATGCGTTCATTCTTCCGATTAACATAGGATGTCCCAGTTTATGTGGGTCAAAGTTTGTTGGTATATTCGGTAAATATAATTAATAGAATTGTTCGAAAACAATTGTCACTCGAATGCAAGGGGAACGATAACAGATTTTCGTTTACTGTGATATAAAGTAGAAATAAACCAACGGTATAATAGAGTGATAGAATTTACATTTCACAATTTCACATAGCGAAAACAACTTGTACAATCGCTTTGAATCATAGTAATCGACACACTGATACGATTCCTTGGTAAACTTGTCGATGTCTACCTCCTCTCCGATTTCAATAACCTTGAAATACATATATTGTCAAGGACACCATTCTGAACAACGTCTCCCTGTAAAGTTAGCAGCGGTCGGCTTTAGTTTGCGAGAGATAATTGCGACAAACTTTACTCGTAAACCTAACTAAAACCTAACTCAGTGTACGATGTACCATGGATTTACAAGTAAAGTTTCTTTGCGAATATCTAGAAACTTTAAAGAGGAAATGTTGCTCAGATCGATGACCTTGACTACGTATTTCAAAGTCACCGAAATCGAAGAGGAGATAGCACATCGAGAAGTTCACCGATTTCTTTTATATTTCGTATTTTTGTTACAAATTTTTAAGTGTTCAAACGACAAGTGACTTCTATAGCTTTATTCAGACTCGGTGTATCGTTTAAATGTTTTACGACCTTTCGACAGCACACATGCGCTTCCATTTGTCCGAGTGTGTGTTTCTGAGTAATATCAGTTGAAATTAGGTTCTAGTGCTTCAGGACTCGATATAGATATACTATTTAACGAAACGCATTGATATGTAATTAAGCCGAAGTATATTATCTCTGCGTGCCTTCTAATTTCAGACGTGGAAAGTTGTAAATGACATTTAGCGACAATATGCTGTATTTCTGTATAACCAGTTTAGGGCACAGCGCCGTGTGCTGCTTAACGTTAACTATAATCTCAATCTACGTCCGCCAAATTGAACTAATCAAAACACCGTATCCTTTTGCTATGCTGCGCGCCGCGGCGCGAGTTTTATCTCGTTTTAAAATCAGTTCATCCGATCGACTTGATGAATGCTGAATTGAATGAAAGATTTTATTCTGTGAACTATCCTCTCAAGAGAGATACTAGTCGTCATAGTCGTTGTTGTTGCTGTCGCTGTTATTATTATTATTGTTGTTGTTGTTATTGTTGTTGTCGTTGTTATCGTTGTCGGTGTGATTATTGTTGTTTCTTGACATTGTCGCTATCAACACGACACACCTGTTGATCGTTTTCTTTCACACTCTGACCGACTCTCTCAGCGCAATCCTCTCTCGTTAATTCATTAATAAGAACGCTACGTGTCAGAGATGTGTATTGTAATAGATGTTGCATGCCCGTTAAAAACGCATTATCGGCGACCCTTCCCTGTTCAATATATAATTTTCCATTTATTGTTGGGATTGCTGGTCGGGTAGACAAATATGACAGTTCGTTTCAACGATCAAGGAGTTCGAGCATGTCGTCGCTTGAGAACATCACTACAGAAACCATCAGCTGCCTTACGTTCGCAGATTCGTACACGAAGAAAACGGGTATGTCACACATGTTCTTCAATCAACGGAATTTTATTAATGACAAATAATCTGCGGATCTTTATGCAAAATAAAAATTGTCTGCGTCGATTGCAAGGAATAGAAACTAAATAGAATGTTATTTCTTCCCTTAATAATGTTAATAGATGAAAATTATGTTTACATTATCAATTTCCAAAATTTTCCTACAATTTTTAATTTCACCTACTTAGTTTTGCTACAAATGCATAAAGATCAGCAGTCTAATGTTAAACCTACCAGTGCCGTTCAATTAACCGGTTTCATATTTTTTATTTTAAAATTGATTACATTATAATAACATTATAATTACATTACTTATAATGTAGTATAATTGTATAATTACAATAATTACATTATAATGGATAGCATAAGTAGAGGCTTCAAGCTTTAAATTGAGTCCAGTATATTGTTGTACTATTTTTTTTTAACGAAATTATTATAGTTCAAATATCGAGATTTTCTCAAGAATGTAGTGTGCAAATACTTTTTGGATCCACTGTAAGATATAGTTGAATAAATTTCTTAACCCTCGGACGGCGAATTACGGGTCTATTTTGATCCAGTAAATTTAAATCCTCGTTAAAAATACACTCGCTCTCTCAATCTTTTTAGATACCTGTCCGGTACCAACACTCTGGATCGGAACATCGTTAGGATCTATACAAACGGTGATATTTAACACGCCCGCTCGTGCAGACCGACACGCTCATCCAGTCGTTGTTTCTACTTGCAGTAAGTTGCAGACATACTGTTCCCAGATAATTAGACAGACTGAATTGCAACACACCACAGTGTAATAGAAATTTATTTTCTTTCTTAATATGATTAATAAGTTGAAAAATAACATAACAGTATTTTTAAATTCTTCTAATGTTTTTATTGTTTTAAATTAGGCCTGCCCATTTTTGTCACGAATGTGTAAAATCCGCTGTCTATAAATAACTATTATATCGTAAACTTGTATTATATTTCCTGTTAAACGAAGAAGGATGTACAAGACATTCCCATAATTCTTTTGTTTTGTTTAAAACATACAAGATTAAAAGATCAGTATATTTCCAGAAGTGACAAATTAAAAACATAGAAACTTGGTTAACAATCGGATATATCTACGACTCGATTCAATAATTACCTGCATTGTAATTAAAAAATTTGTTATGACAAAAATCATCGGCAAGGTGGGACAGAACATCTCTCTGCAACAATATAATATAACAATACAATCGTTAATGTAACATCGTTTTAGGGAGAAAAATGCAATATCACTGTAAATGTAATATCTGTTTTATCTTTTGCAGATGGATCTACTTTTAAGTTAAAGGGTTGTATTTTATCGATAGCCTTCCTAGACTGTAACGGTGCCCTGATTCCGTACTCGTTCGAGTCCTGGAAAGACGATAGCGCGGAGGGCAAAGATCGCAACAGTACGTTCCGTTACTTATTTAAAATATTTAATAATTACGAATACAACGTATTGTATGGAACATCATACATATTCACGAATAATTTACATAATCTCTGTTGAACGTCCATTTTAAATCAAATTATTTAATCAAACATGATTTATATTAAAATATAGCAAAGTTATATACAAATTGTTTTGAAAGCTTTCAAAGTATGGAAATATGTCTATATCGATTTAGTGCAAACGGTTCATGCGTAAGCGCCGACAAATCGTGGAGTAATAATAATAATAATTATATGGATAATACGGTAATAATAATTTGTGATTTGTTATTACAGAGAACCAAGGTAAATGTACAAATACTCGGATGTCACCGTCGATGACCACACAAGCAGCTGCAGGAGATGGCTTCGAAGATCGTCAATTCGTTGTACTGGTGTCTGAAAAGCAAGCGAGAGTTTTAGCGTTACCATCACAAAATTGTCTGTATAGACAACAATTGGCTGATACTCATATTGTAATTAAGGCAGACATTACCACTATAAAGGGTAAGTAATCTATTTATGTTTTATTATTGTATGTACTACTTGTTCATCTTTCCTTTCAAAATCAAAGATATTTCTTTTTTTTTCAATTTTTATTAAATAAAAATATATTTTACACACGTATGTTAGATTCGCATGAAGTTAATGGGATATAATTACAAGTGTTAGTATTATGCATCTATCAAAAACGCTGAAAATCTCTATTATATTTTTGTCCACAGATAATGTTTGTCTAGTATGCTACATTTCAAATGGGCACATAGCTACGTATAGTCTACCAAGTCTGAGGCCGCTGATAGAAGTCGATTTCCTGCCTCTAATAGATTTAAGGTAAGACGAATTATAATTTCATCAAGTTAGCTTTTATAGCATTTAACAAGGCAGATAATAATTATATTTGCACACGGTATATAATAATGCACTAAATGCTATTGCAACGATGCAACACTGCAACACTTTATTATATTATCGCTAACAGTAGTGTAAAATTCGCATTATACTAACACGAGTACGTTTTCTATCGATACTTTTTAAGTCAGCTGTTTTCGAAATGCAGTATAGAATAAATTCTCAGTTTTAAATTGAACATACTTAATCTGTTAATCAGGCGGTAATTTTCCAATCTGCACAAACACATTTACCTAGCAACAAAAATAACTTGATGTGATTTTTATAATAGACATCCGATCTAATTTGTTCTACTAGAAACATGATAGTACTGATAAGTTAACAAACTCGTTGATGACTCGACTCGTATTTCCTGGTTAACAGGTTAAAACTTTTGTGGATATTTAATCAATTCATTTCAAAGAGTTTGATAATGTAAATAAGATCATTTTGCATTAAGAACTTACATTTTTGCGTTTACATAATACAAAATATGTTATGGTTCTGATAGACCTGGCAAAAAATATTTGATAAAAAAACTTAACGTCTTTTAACAATTTTACTCGTGTACTATACAAAAAAAGAACACAAGAAAAAATGTTTAGAGATAATGGTAGCAATTCGATTATTTTTTTAGCAGAACGTATAAATTAAATATATCATTCTTATAACAGATATACAATATTAATTACATAGAAATTCTATAATATAATAAAAATAATTTTGGCGATGATCATGTTAAATTGTTCGATCGAATACTTTTTACCAGGAGCAACAGACATTAAAATCTAACATACAGTATTGCTGCGTGGAAACTTTTCAAGTCATACTAACAGCTAATTATTTTACATTGATTATCCTAATATAAGTATAAAATGTAAAATACGTTAATTATACACGATATACATATGTATACTTTAATCTTTCCATTCGGTTATGTTCGACTACTAAAAACAATGGCTTCACAATAAAATGATTATGTGAAGTATTATCTTGGAAAAATAATAATATTTACTCCAACTTCCATTTAAACAATCGTCAAATTCGAAGATAATTACGTGGAAAGGTTGGAACAGCACATTTTGCATCTCGTAATGATTTTTTCTCTAAAAATAATATTTACTCACCAGTATTTATGCGTAACACATCGAGCAAACTAATTTATTTCTTAGAGACCGTATATCATTGTGTTCGTACTTTCTCATGTCTTATCTTATACTATTCGCATTGGACGCACAGTTTCTATTCTAACACGTTAACTATGTAAGCTCGTTTTTGATATGCATACCAGCACGTGTTATGATACATTAATATATTAAAGAACGTTTTACTTTCAATGCAATCAACTAACATTTCGACATTTTGAATGTTGTAGTTTCAATATACATATAAATAAGTTCACAAGACATAATCAATGTCTTATTACGCGAAAATTAATTTTCTCTATTACGTCTCTATAAGTTTAGAGACATTTTGAGGAAATAATCAGAAACTCAATTTCAAGAATCTGGTTTGCTTTAATTGTGAAAGTTGTACCAATGTTTCCTGTCTAGAACGATTCAGTGGACACTCTAAGGTACACCTTCTTTTTTTTTACAACACTTTTCGAAACGTCATTCGTATAACTTTCATAAATAATAAAACATAATTTTTAAAGTTGAAATTTGGTTTTCTTATACTGACGACGTTTAACTAAGACTTTCATATTATTTTTTAAGAAAACGGTTGACTCGCGAACCTCAACTTTCTTTCAAAATACAGTGGCAGACAAAGTAAAATTGAAATAGCAACAAAATAAATACCACAATTTTTACAAACTGAAATTTTAAAGCAACAATAAATTTGTTTTCTTGATTTTGAATTTCAAGGTCAAATTCTTTTTTTATTGCACTGTATTTTAAGCATCATGAGGATAAAAAGTGTCAAGATTCGACCGTTCTCATAAAAAATGATAGTAGAATTATTACTAATAAAGCAAATAGTTGCTATTATTGTTTATCTGCTATTTACCGGAAATCTAACGTAATCGATCCTAATCAATATTACCTTCTAAGTCTTGAAAGATGTTCATCTTCTGTTTCTTCTTCTAAGCCAAAGAACCGAACCATTCTGATTAATATTTCTTAATAGCCGAGCTTAATGTACAACAGGGAGTTCTAACTTGTTCTCCTTCGAGAAGCGCAAGGTCCCCACCATTAGTCAAACCTCTTCCCACTACAGTAAATGTTTCATCCTAGTCCGGGGTCGTGGGCACGATCCCTGTTCAGCGCCTACCCACTCCACTGCCTGTCAACGCCGCGCCGCGCCGCGCCGCGCCGTTCCGCAGGGCGGCGACGATTGATGTAGGCTCGGGTATATCGGTGGGCACGCCACTACATTCACACCATGAATCGAATATTCAAACTTCTTAATTTTCATTATTTTTTTATGGAACTTTCACTGGCTTGTTTCTGGCATTTTTCTGATTAAAGCAAGATCAAACACGATATAGTTTCAATTGTATTTAATGGTTTAATCGATAGTGAAAGTTTCGGTCGCAAGGAAGGACAGCGCATCGGAAAGAAAGAGACGCGATCCGTATTTCATTCTGTCCTTCTCTATGTTCGGCTCTCTGTTGAAGTCTCGCTCGGCGCGGTCGGCGCGATATCTGGATACAGTCATAAATCAAACAGCATGTTCGGGCACGATATTAGTCTGTGAAAAACACGGCTGTTGGACTAGGAAGGAGCGTTTACTGTACTACCTACAACCGTGCCTATTTAGTAGCATTTATGGTTGGTATTTTGTTGGGCCTTCATTGGAAGATTAGTTGGGCAAGCGTTAGAAATGTTTCCTTTTTTTTGCAGTTGGACCAACGTCACTATGTAATACGAACAGCCAACTATGCCCGCTAAGATATTATTCTGATCTCCTTTACTCGATACTCGTTGGCAAATTGACATAATTTTTCGTTGTAGGCTCTATGTTGGCCAACCATAAATGCTACTAGGGGTAGAGTTAAGGTGGGGGTGGGGTGGGGGGTAGAGGACTGTAGCGGCACGGGAACAGGAATGAAGTTCTACATTCTAGGGCACACCTGGGCAATTGATGCTGTAGGGAATTTCTTGAAATTAAATTCTTCAATTATTATTTAGTATAAATTTCCCTTCACTACTTATGAATTCCTTTTTAAATTTTTAATTATTTGAATTCAAATTATTTATTTAATTGAATTCAACAAATTTGATGTTAACACTTTGAAGGTTTATTAATGAATGTTATTCACAAATGAAATATTCACCTTTACATCTTGATAGAATATCAAGATATCAAAAGAATAAGACAGCTATGAGCAATAGACGAAATGTAGATGACAAGATAATTTAAATATTTTTTACATGTGTAATAAATATTACTTTAACACGTTTAACATTTTTATTACTTTTAACATGTTTAATAAATGTTACTAAGATTGAGAAATAAACATATTATCGTAACACAATTGTACGTAGTTTGTGTGTATAAATTTAAATTGATAAATTTCAGAATTTTATAAAAAAATTTTGAAAAGTAAACTTTTGACATATCTTTTAAGCAAATTATTTTTTTAAGAATCTGCTAGTGCAGAAAAATTCATCATTGAAAGGAACAAAAATTGCGTTTTCTAAAATAATCTAAAATAATTTGTATCATACTTTTTCGAAATATTTTTACAAATTGTATATCATAGTAAAAAACGTATAGAAATTGACATATCCTATTTTGACGAAATCCCTTGTGTTATTTCAATTACATTAAAATTGAAAAGTGACTAATTTAATTTTATTATGAAACATTTCGACTTGTTATCGTTATAGATAACTTGAAAATAAAACAATATTTCGTTTCCGTGTCCGAATACCTAAATACATGTGTATATTTATATATTAATAAACATTAATACACATTAGTGTATTCTAGCATGCTTCATGTAGACCTTTATAATAGCACTTCTACTGCACTATGTAAAGTCTCTTTTATAGTTGGCTGCATCAGTGAAAAATCTTCTACATTGAATGGTCACTTCTATGTATATTGTTGATTATGTTCGGTGTATACCTTCAGGTTTTATTCGCCTACATTTCGAATTTTTTTGAATTGCAAATTACATGCGAAATTACTTTGAATTGCAATGAAGAAAAATGAACCAGAGCGGAAGGCTCTGGTTCGGGGGGTGAGGCTAAGACAATAATTGCTCGGCAATTATAAATAACTTAACATACGCAGTCTTCACGATGTATTCTCTTTGTTGGGGTGTCCTCTTCGTTCGATGTATCCTGACCGCCTGTTAAACAATACATGACCACGCATACGAGTGCGAATACGACAAGAAATACGACAAAACTAAATCCCGCACACGAGTGCGGCCTATAGGCGCTTCGGGTGCCCCGTGGACGCGACACCCCGTACTCACTCACGGTCAAGTGAGCGAGCCCCTGGGGGACCTTCGATCGAAGGAATACCAATTTTAAATTAGGAATATACAATTTGATGTTAAACGACGATGTTCTTTGAATTAACGGTCGAGGGCAGAATCGTTGAAGGTGGGCCAAGGGTAATCAACAAAAGTATTGTAAAACCCTTGACCCACCCTGTGCTGTAAAGCAGACAGTAAACTCTGACAAAGTAGACCATGACAATTAAAAAAAAAAAAAAAAAAATAGTCAAAATTGTTGAAACTGGGTCAGCCGTTGGACACTCACAGGACACCTACTGGACACCCACTGGACAGCTACTGGACAGCCACTGGTCACTCGATAATCACTCGCGTTCATTCAGTCGGACCGCTTCCGCCCGAGTCCCGGGCCCGACTGACTGACTGACTGACTGACTGAGAGAGCTCGCCGAGTTCAGGCGCAGCTGCGCAGCGACGCGGAACTCTCCCCACTCCCCATCTATTTCCACTCCGGCGATTTCGATCGCCGTGATAGTAATTATTGATAAATTTATTATCTATGGCTGTTTAATGTTTATAACAATTCCTTTGGCAACGATGCCGATAAACACTCCCTTGACCACCTGGTCATCTAATTTTTTAGCGATAATAGGTAGTAGAACCCGAGGTACAGAATAACTTTTAAACCATGAACATTTTCACGAATTAATTTATCGAATACAATACACTAATAAATTTATTATTTCGGCTAACATTTATAACAATTCCTTCTGTCAACGATGTCGGCAAACACTTCCTTGACCACCTTGCCATCTAATTTTTTAGTAAAAATTTTTAATAAAACTCGAGATACAGAATCACTTTTAAATCATGAACATCCGCATGCATTAATTTATTGAACACAATACCCTGATTTTATTATTTCGAACTGGTTAATATTCATAACAATTCCTTTTGCCAATTATATCGACATGTAGTCCCTTGACCATCTTGCCATCTAATTTTTTATTCTAATTTTTTATTCTTCAAGATATTTCTGTTCCCACAGATCGATTCTTGGAACAATATTTTTAAATTACAAATTGTGATATCACCACGTATTATTATATTAGATTGGAAAGAAAGTTCGTAGCGTTTTTCAAATACATACTTCAATTTTCGACAACAATTATTATTTTGTTTACTATCAATGAATACAAGTTTATTTATATAAATCGAAAAAGCATTTGTTCAGCTTTAAAATAAGTATATAAGCAGGAAGTTTCTATATGTAAACAGAAATGAAATATTCAAGTTGTAGTAATCATGCATTGACTCGTTTCGCTTACTTTTCCAGATTTGTGATCGTAACGTAGAAAATAGCCGAAATACGTGCTGATATTGATTCACATTCTTGAATGCTCCGTTCTTATTATCGGTGTCAACATTATTGGCATGCGATGACTGGTAGACGGTAATGATCAGCTTAAAATTTCTCTCTAACTGTTTTTAATTCTTCTAATTTTTTAATATTCTAGTTCGTATTTACATTTCTTTAATAGCAGCATTATTGTGCGAATCGATACTTATCACGTTACCATCACGTTGGTAATAATAAAATTTTTTAAAATTCTGACGTATGCGCTTCTATATTGTTCCAATTATTTACAAGGTTACACAATTTCGTACTTTCAATTATTTATCTCAAGTATAACTTATTAAAGTAGCGAATGTTCTTGTTCTTTAATGCACGAATCATTTTATCTCGATTTTTGTACTTATATCTTACTAACATAAGTAGTGATTATACATTTGAAAATAGATGAATTGACTATATTGAAACCACTTTGTATAATAATTCGAATAATTACACAATTAGATAAATATTTTTGGTGAAAAAGTTTACCTGTCCGTTTTTATAGGAAGCTACCATCAATAATTTCATCAAAATTGGAGGCTTCGACACAGTTATTTATCAGAGTTGAATTTGTTATATGTAGAACGCGTACTTTTTATATGTATTTATAGCATAAGCAAGTATGCAGAGTGCAAGGTAGACGAATTGCTGGTGACATTTAATAACATTTCAACATTATTTTTATCCCAAGCAAATCTTTATCACATTAAGTACCAAATCATAATCATAAGGAAACATCGCAATAATTATTTGCTACTTTTCAATCGGAAACAGACATTTTCAATCATTATACAGTGTGGTCGTTTTTAAGTATGGACAAACTATTATCTTTTAAAATAATGGAGGTACAAAAAAATGCCTATATGGAGATTACATGGTACGAGGGGGTAAATTTTCGGCAGAAACAATTTCTGTTAATTACTAATCTAAGAGATACGACGATTATGCATTAGTATTCGTAAATAAAAATAAAAAATATATATATTTATACGATTTTAAACGATTTTCAAGATGTGGGCATACGAATTTAACTAAAAATTCTGTACGGAACTTGAATTAGAGAAAATACTGGTGCATATCAAAGAAGGATTTTTAATACTATGCCTGCAATTATGCTCGAATAAAAATATCATCGACATCGTGCGCTGCAATGTTCACGTGACTTGTTGCAACGAGCCGTAACTGAATTACACATAAACCAAAAATAAACTGGTAGAATGATTAAAATTTAAATTTTATATTGTCGACAATTATTGTTCCGTAATGGAGAACATTATAGATGATTAGAGCGCGAATATACGATATACAATATACGATATACGAATATACAATATTGATCGTGTTCTTTTTATACTGGCAGCATTTAATGTTTTAATATCACATACGAACTACTGGTATGCTAAAATTCTAGAGCATTAGACCAAGTCTCCACTGACGATTTTGTTAGCTAGTCAATGAATATTTGCACATCTCGCTGCACCGCACTGTTTGCGGAAGCAATTAAACAATGGTGTGTCAGTCTAATGGGCAACGTGTTCGTATTAGGTCGTTTCGTACCGAAGTGATCATCTTTCTGTCACGTTGTCAGGAATTATTATCTCTTATCTTATTTCCAAATAAGAAAATCGCTGTGCTCTCCTCTTCTTTTGAAGTTGTAATATTCTGTTCTTTTCCAACGAAAAGCAGTTCCGAGCATCGTCTTATATCGGAATAAAACTGTATTAAAACTCGCAGGAGTCTGAGGGTTAACATTTAACAAAAACAAATACTTAATTGTTTAATTAACCAATTAATAGACTGCGGATCTTTATGCATTTATGGCTTCTAAAAATTTTCAAAAAATGCTAGAATATAAAATTCTATAGAATTCAGTACGATTTTTATTTATTTCAGAACTATAAAGACCATTCCACTTTCTTAAAATTTGCCTAAAAAAATTGAAAATTGCATAAACATCCGCATTCTACTAATTAATAATTACTAAATTTTTACTAGATCAATATATTGTATCTCAATATTATCGGAGTCCCTGTCTATGTCGAAATATTCAACCCTGTATCGCGTCGAAAAAATGATCGAAATTGGTGCAAAATGACCTTGAAGTTATAATGATTCATTAATAATTTACGCTGGTTATGTTTACACCGTGCTACGTAAAATTGAGGTATTTCATTTTAAGGATTATAAGGGTTAACGATAGTCATGCAAACTAAAAAAAATCTCTTTTAACTCGCGTACGCTTAACGCTCCACTTTTCTCCTGTCTCTGTAATCTCTAACAGTTTTCAGACCACAAAACATGGCATTGTAGACCCCATGTTGTCCATATGGGGTCACCAACTCTTTGTTAATGGCGATACCGATCAGTAAGTGAACTATAAAATAACACTTCTCCTAATAAGTATTTTATGAAACATATGCAATGCCTTGCGTGTTCTATGCATTTAATTCCTTCTCCGACACATACTATTTTCATTCCTGCGTCTCCTTTATTACATATCACGATAATTGTTTAAGCGTCATTCAAGCATTCGCTTCGATTTTTATTAACATTTTTATTATCTGGTAAAGCTTAGTCGCTGTGTACATAAGCGTACAGTTTTTTACCTTTCGATAATACGCCCTGGTACGTTCATATTTTTCATTGTGCTTTTCACGAGGCTATTTGGCATTGTGATAATGGTCTTATATATTTTTTACAGGATTGCAAAGACACTTTGCTTCAGCAATAAAGGGCATGGCCTCTACCTGTCGTCGCCCACGGAGATTCAGAAGTTTTCTGTATCCAGCGAGTTCTGGTAAGCATTTGTCCCATTGAAAAAAGTTGTAAATTTAAAAACAAAGATCCTCAATTAAATCCACATGATTACTAGACAGCGGATTTTATGCATTTATGACAAAAATTTCACCGGAATTTGTCGCAAGTCTGATTAAAAATTTTTATTTTGCATAAACATCCGCTGTCTAATAATTACCGATTGATTTTTAACAACTGAGATAAAATTGACATATCTTAGTCTGAATTACACTTGGGCTTAAATTAGAGAATGTTCAAAGTATGCTATTTATTCCTTTCTATTTTATTAACATAATCATATACGCTTTAAAAATATTTAATCTGCAATCTTAAATATATGAACATGCAAATTATGGATGTTTATGCAAGTTAATATTTTCATAAGTTTCATAGAGCGTCTGAAATGGAATAAAATCTTAATTTATATGTCAACTGTATCAACGATTAAGAGTTAATAGTAATATTAATTATACCGATGTGATACAACTTTTTAGTATAGTATTCTCTGAAGAACATATGTTATATAATAATCCGTTTCTAACATTATAACTATAGGAAGTAATGGAAAAGTAAGTTATAAAAGTATAATAAAAAAGATTCGAATGCGAGTTATACATATAAAACTTACTATAAACGTCTGTACATGAACAATTTTATTTTAAATATTAATTGTTTATCGTATGACATTTCAAAAATCTGTATTGCACGTATAATTTTTCCAGCGGCGAGCTAACCGAAATGATGGGAGACTTATTCATTGGTCACGACATGCCTGAACCACCTAAAGAAAGTTTCTTCAAAGGCCTCTTTGGTGTTGGATCCCGAAGTCTTGACAGAGAAGAACTATGTAAGTTTAAACTACAGTGTTTCACCGATAATTGTCCAAAGCACGGGTCCGGCCAAGGACAATTACCTTTTCTATTATCTTTGACCCTTTTTTTTTTTTTTTTTTTGTTTACGGAAGGAGGTATGGGAAAACTCATTTACGAGCTAACCCCCCGATCATAAGGACCGGGGAGTGTGGGACTCGACCGGCCAGAAGGGCCGGCAATACCCACTAAACCGCTATCCTCCTCCCGGGACGATCGGTAGGATCGTCCCTCTACAAAACCTTCCCGGTCGTACAGACGAGCGAGGACCCGTGATAAACATTCCACTCGCTCGTCATCATAAGCGGGTCGCATTCACGACCTGTTCTTGGCTTTCACTATTATCTTTGACCTCTGCCGAACAAAGAAAAGGACAGCGAAGCCCGAGGTCCTCGGTCGCCGAAAAATGTAAACATAACTAATCCAATAACAAAACTTCTTCATTTCTCATTATTTTTTATTGAACTTTGACCAACCAAGTTTTGTCACTGGATTAGTAGTGGTTTCCCGGTCTCACGCCGATATATCCTACCCATATTATGTTACACTTCTCGGCGACCGCAGCCTCTCGAGCTTCATGGTCCCTCACGGGGTATACTCCGCTGTAGTGGGGATAGTTTTGAGACAATTATAGGCCAGACACTTGGACAGTTATCGATAAAACATTGTATTCGTTCCATTATCATAAAACTGGAACATAAAAAAAGTAACACTATTCGTAGAGAGGAAAGTCTCACACTATTCGAGACAAGACTGTATCTCCTAATTGTGTGAAGCAATGCAGAGAACGTTTGACCGTGGCAGTGTACCGTAATGCTAGCAATAATAATTTTCAGTTGGCGAGTCGAGCGGACGAGCATCCCGCACCGTAGCGAAACATATACCAGGACCGAACGCTGGATCGGAGGCGCTTCGCGAGCGCGTGTCGACCGCCACCGGCGAGGTGAACATGGCCCATCAGATGGTTTTGGAGCGTGGCGACAAGCTCTCTCAGCTGGAAGAACGAACGGCCCGCATGATGACGGAGGCGGAGGGTTTCTCAACGTCTGCCCACGGATTGATGCTCAAGTACAAAGACAAGAAATGGTACCAGCTATGAGAATATTGTTCGAGTTCGACCGGAATCTGGAATTGCGTACAACTCTATTGTAAGGTAGCAGCGTTCACGTTTCACGTATGAGCTTCGCCGTACTGAGAACGGAAAAGGGAGACAAAATTTTTTTGGGTAAACAAGCAAAGCACGATGAATGAATCTGAAACAAAATCGGACATATTTGTGGACTTTGTACGCACATACAGGAAACATATTACACGGGATATAAAAAGAGTGAGAATCGTTGTGTGTATGACTAGTGTATGCATGTAGGCGCGTGCGTGTCTCTATGCGTGTATGCGAGAGTGAAAGCGACAGGGATTATCGGAAGAAAAGGAAGAGAGTTGGGAGAGAAAAAAAAGAAGAACATATTCATGCGATACCTTGTACAAGCAGGTAATACACACGCACATCTTTCAGCGAAGAATATAAGGAAAAAAAAAGTCGTATTGTACACGTCTGAACACAAATAAGATTTAAGTATATATGATACGCGATCTCTCAGAATGTGTTATAATCTCTATATATAAATAAATGAATAAATATATATATATAAAAATAAATAAATATATATACACAACGTGTAGCCCGAGCAAAGATATGGGTATATACGTAACGTATAGACCAATCGAACAGATAACAAAAATGAAACGGAAGGAAAGTGGAATGGCTGCGATTAACATTAAATGAATTACTAGCGCATACATAAATTACAATAAGGTTTAAAAGCGTAAGTACTTAGGCGGGAATTAAGAGGATGATTCTACTACGTGCGAGTCAATACATACAAAATTATGTAACAATTCGCCTTTTAAACCTATGACTCACGTTAATCCATTCGGACGTCCTGTCATGGCGAAACGTTCGCGCAAAATGGCACTTTGACCTCACCTGTTTTTCGTTTAAAAAAAGAGAAACGAGAGAAATGAATCTAATGATCGATGCGCGTAGAAGAATAACATTGTCCGAATGATAATGGGGAGGGGAAAAAAAAAGAATGATCCAGGGAACGAGGATGAAGACGCAGCGACGTTATTCCGAATGTATTGACAATAAACGTAATTAATCGAGGTAATAGCGCATTGAATAAACGTTGAACGCAGTGAAATATATAATTTATCCACGATGCTGGACCATCGGACTCTTACCACGACGATGCGATCGTAACCGTGCCGACGCACCGTCGATAAATCATATATTAGTTGTTATTAATTGTAGTTGATCGCTAGATACGCTATGTATATAAAATAACAAATGCAGTAGGAAATATTATACGTCAAAAAGAGCTGTTTGTATAATAACATGTTGTAAGTTACGCTACTTCAGCGTCGTCGATCAATTCAATCGAATTTATGCATGCGTATGTATGCGTACACCAAGAAGATTACGAAGAAGAAACCCTACTGTAATTTAAAGAAAAAGAATTATACGTAGCGTAGATTACCCAAAAGTCAATAACGTGAGTATACATATACTATATGCATATGCGATAAGTTCCTTTGAATTCGTCGGGACGCTGAATCGTCGTACTGCTTCCATAGCAATAACTGTATAGTTGATGTTAATGGTACTAATCACCTACATAAAACTATATTAATATAATATGCCCCGCAGTGGATTAACTAGATCGCAATTTCTTCGACATTCTGATATAATTTTCCTCGGACAATACAATAGGACCTCGATTAACCGGGTCGCGATTACCCGCGATCTCGATCATTCAGGCTCTCGATTATCCGAACTCTCAGATTGTACCTCGAAATACGTACGACTGGGCTTGCTAATTTTTGTGATTTTTTTTTCTTCTTGCTCCATAAACAAAACGTGTTTCGAAAGAGTTAAGTAAGGGCGAACTGCCAAAAATGAACATATTCTTCGGGAAAAAAGGTGGGTCGGATTTGAATCGCGTCCATCGATATTCGCTGGTCTGCATGGCACACCAACAAAAGCCATGCATGGTGCACGATCGGCGAGAGAAAGTAATTTTCATTGCAAACTGTACAAAATGAAAAACAAAAAAAAAATGGAAAAAAATATACGTATACAGTGATTGAAAGAAGTATGTGTTACCGTTTCGTTTCAAGTAAAATAATCGATTGTTAATGACGCGTTTGCGTTAGAGTATCCATATTTAGAGTGTTGCAGTCTTGAGCTAAGACGCGGTCTTGTGTAAATAATTTTCAACCGAATACCACATTGAAAGAATACACATATATTGTTAACAAAAACCAGTAGCTAGCGATGGATGTTCGTATGTTTAGGTACTTTCTCCTCTCACTGTATGCGTCTATACGTTGTGTCGTAAGAGGTATTGCATTTCCTATCGAATAGAATGCTTACTGTGCAGATAAGCTACATTTAAGTTGTCCTGTTTAGGTCTCGATTATCCGGTTGGTCTCGATGTATCCGAGCCGTTTGTAACCGGGTTAGGCCGGTTAATCGAGGCTCCGCTGTATACGGCGGGTAGAGTTTCGTTTGTGAACGTTCAGCCACCAGCGTACTTTTCGTCAAAGGTTGCGTACTCGCTAACGACTATTAGCGATCCGCGTACAACAGGGTGGACTAGCTCGACGCGATGTTTCAACTCCGTGGTTGCAATGTAAATGCACAAGAGAACCGAGAAGACGATCTACTGTTCCTTTCTCCTTATAGTTATTCTTTCTTTTTTCATCGATTTGTTTGGTCGTTCGAGCGATATTCATTCCGGTAGCGGCTTTTATTCGTCCCGCTCGGTAGCGACGACGACCTAGGATCTTTGTACGCGGCGAGATGTAACGAGAAAATAAAAAATATTAAACGACGATTGCGTTTAGGATACACACGGAGGTGTGTCGATAACCGATAAGCAAACGGAAGGAAAGCCAACGCGTGACAATGACGCGAAATGTTTTCTCGGATCTTTTGTGAGAATGGAAACGTTGTTTATTGCTCTAACAATAGATTAGTAAATGTAAGATAGTTGCAGGTAAAGAACAAAAAATGATGATACATTACTATCTAAGTGTTTGATAATATAACATATTCTAACACTTGTTGTATAAAGACTACTGTTTAGGTGATTCTGGATTATTTATCATGTCGAACAGGTTGAAATGTGTTTGAAAATAATTTATTGTAACAAGAAAGAAAGAAGGAAAGAGAAAGAGAGTTGAAACCAATATTTGAGAATATTCGATGAAGGAAAAATATAGCAAACCAATAAAACGTAACTATTAATCGGAATTTCTATTGCACCTTCGTCTACGTTTGTTCGGTTCTGTGTCTCGGAGAAGACGTTCAGAATAAAAATGACCATTTCCCAAATTATTTTCATACACAATATAGATTTCCTGTAAGGCTAGTTGTTTTGCGATTAATTATTAATTAATCGATTAATTAACAATGTAAATCCTTGTCGCGATGTAGAAAAAGCATCGTCGCTTGTTTCGACAACCGACAACAACATTTTGCGATATTCTGCACTTGATTTTCAAAGTGAAATCCAATATATTCTATGTATTCAAAAGAGTTTTACTTTCGTGAGAACGTAAAGAGTTGTTCTGTAAACGAATGTAATTGCTTCCTATATGTTCGAACGAACGGTAGCTACCACTCCTACTCGCTATGCCCTTTGTATGAAATGTTCATTATTTATTGTGTCTAATCTATTTCGACGCAGTGGCCTGAATATGTAAATCTACTATTGTAAATGAAATTTTGTCCTTAGACGCAGCGAAATATCTAATACTCTCGATTTATACCATTACTAATCTAGTACAGTTCTTATTTTTCAAGAGATATAATACCATGTTATTGTAAAAGTACTGCCTCGAGGACAGACTGTATCTTGGCTCCGATTAATAAATGAGTTCGAACCAAATTCGGCGCTTATGGTATTTATGTTAACGAGAGATGGACTCCTGGCAATTCTCTAGTCCTCATCCGCATTATTGCAACCCCCGCGACCTCGCGCAACTATAGATTAAAAGCATTGCTAGAACGATTTGAAGATTTGTTGAGCCGTTCGTTGTACCGAATGCTGCATGACAAAATTTATTCGCACTTGCGAATTCGGCGAAATTCTACGTCAAATTAAATAATAGAGTTGTTGCATCTTCGAGGCCGCTGCGGTCCTGTTCTATGTATTTATTAGGTTGGTGCAAAAAATAATTGCGGTTTTCATCAGTTTGAACTTCAGCGATTTTTCTCAAGCGACGTTGTGTCTCGTTCGTATACAGAGTGGCCCATGAGTCACTTAAAAGCGAATGACTTTTATTTCATAATAATTTGTAGTTATTTTTATTGCGATTTAAAGTACGTTACGTGGGAATATTTTCCGCCATATTTTGTATCACAGCTTTCAATGCTTTTAGTCCCAGAGCCTGCATTTCTTCCTGGATATTGTCCTTTCACTGTTGTATCGTTCGCGGCTTATTACACTCGGTCCTCCAAATATCCCCACCGTTTAGCATGCGAAGTCTAACGTTAAAATAGCCAGTGTACGTTCTCTGTGTTAATTAATAATAGAGCACTGACTTTGAAAATACAATTCAATTATTTTTACTGGTAGCTCTGTTGTGAATTTTCCCATTATAAATTTCCAAAGAAAGAATTTTAAAACTCTAAAGCAAAAAATTTCAAGATATACATTTAAGAAGAAGTTGTTCATCTTCTAAACAGGAAAGTGACCGATGACAAATATGACTATTTTCTAAATTGATGTTATTACATACTGTATATGAGTTTAGCTCAGGATGATAAGCAGCAGAAACTACCCACAATATTAACAATGCGTTTGGTCAGAAGACTATTAATAAACGTACAGCTCAACACTGGTTTCAAAAATTCCACGACAGAGATAAAAGTGTCAAAGATGAAGGGGCTCACGGCCGTCCTTCTGCAAATGATCACGATGATCCAAAGGTGATCCAAAGCTGTTATCATAGCGGATCTACTGTAGTTAATATTATCTTAGCGGAAAAGCTACAAGTCGATCATGCAACAGCGATGCGATGTTTAGCTCAAATTTGCAAATAAAGCAACACATGTAGTTTGAGAATTGAAGAACAGAAACTGCAATTATTTTTGCTTCAACCTAATACATTCAGCTCAAACCACGACGCTTTACTTCGCGACGTGACTTCTCCTAATCGTCTGCCTATCTCGCGGAGTTTTCAGTTGATCTTTGAACCTCGAGCTTCCTTGAAATTTCGAATCTTTCCGTATGGAAAGTAATCCCGTATAACACGGCAATTGTGCTCGTGAAAATTGCCGTGCTATCCGAACTCGTACCTATTATACGAAACTATAAGAACTAATACAAAAACAGGGTAAGGTTCCAAATACTAACAAAACTACACTATTTTGCTTTTATAACTATAAGAAACATGTTTAATAAAAGTATCGATAACCGTCGAAATATACTATATATTAATGTTACATAATGCATGCGAATTTCTCTTGTCTCCGTCACTGTTAAGCTACCACCGAACGTTACATCTTGAGCTTTTCTCAGCATCTTATTAATTTCTACGCTTCAATGTTTTTTTTTTCAAAATATGATTTATACAATTTTTTCAAGTTTACACTTCGTGGCGTAAAAATACTAGTTTGTGCTGGACTTTCCCTAATTTTTTAACAGTGTTACGGCAACACTGAATGGTCAGAAAGTGATATTGAATGGAACTCGATATTTTTAAACAAATTAGTTTCCACATACTGCATCAATGTTACTTATACGTATAACAATATCTGCAAGGGTGTTCCAATAATTAGCTGCAATTCGGTTATAAAATTTCTACAGCCACAATAAATTTGATTTCGGTAAACGTAAAATGAAACATAATTGTTGTGAAATTTCATAAATAATTGTTAATTTTCTACAAAATTGTAGTAAACTTAAACGTTCCATTAATATCTTCATTACGTTTCACAATAATAGAGCTCATGTTAATTAAGCCAATCACTCGCTGAACTTTTCAAAGGTTTCTTGAATTTTTCTTTAAACTTCATGTGATTTATTTCAGAAATTTTGTTGTAATTTATGCTGTATCGATTCAATTTTCGAATATGTATAATATCTTCCATTTTTAGATGTATGTATGTATAATTAGATACTTGTGCTTTAAGATACTACAGATTTAAATATATCTACATATGTGTAAAGTATAATAGAAATTAAACAGGGGAATTCCTGCTGAATTAGCAATTAGTAGTTGAAGGTAAGTTTTTATTAAGTGCACCGATAAGGAATCTATTATGTTTATAACATAGTGCCATATATGTATAGTTTAGGTACGTATGTACAATCGCCAAAACTGTGTAAACAGAGTATTATTTTGTTATAAATGTAGAATGATCTTTTTATCATTATCTGTGATTACTATTATATGATAAATACAATATCATATATTATCCTAAGTGTTTATACTTTAAAATTTAAGCTCTTTAGAATTCATATTTGTTCACAGTTGAATTGTTCGAAAATAAATTTTACTTTGAAATATATATTTTATATATATTTTATTGAATTTATATGCTCCCCCCGCTTAAATAATTATTTAACACTTCTCTTCGTTACTACAACTTTAACTAGAAAGTACAGTGTTTTATTGATAAATGTCCCAAGTGTCTAGCCTATAATTGTCCCAAAACTATCCCCACTACATCGGAGTATACCCCGTGAGGGGCCCCGAAGAGGGGTCGTGACTCTCGGCAGGGCTGGGTACAATTCAAATAACAAATACACCCAATTCTGTTTTTACACGATTTTGATTTAACACGAATTATTACAATTATCATTTACGAAATGAATTCTTTTCTGGATAAATGGAGGCTGCGTCGGTAAAAGAGACGACAAACGACAAAGCGAATCTCGGAACTTTAATGTATTCAGTGCCTTTTGCTCTCGCAAAGGAGACGGGAATAAACGAAAAAGAAGCAGGAAAATGGGGATGGGAATGCGGTATACTGACGCTGAATTGAATTTTTTTTTTCAATTCATTCCACTTCCCGCAAGCGCGAGACGTTCAAGCTCGATGAGTATCTGTGCGCGACAGCGGCGCCTATTCGCAGTAAATTCTCATTATTTTTAAATTGGAAATGAGAAGAGCACGCGGCGGGTGTGGTTAAGAGTACCTTCGCCGCCGTGGAAAAAAAGTGGAAGTCCGGCAGTGTATTATTCCAGACCGATGCCTATCCTGAGGGTGGAGGAGTCGCAGAAATTAATTTAATTACGTAACCGATGTCAATAACAGTTATCCTTCCCTGTCCAAACGAGGATCCCCGGGGATCTGCTCGGTATGCTCTTACATAGCATTTTTAATTATATCCTTCGGTATAAACTGTTCTCTGATTTTACTCAACCCTCGTTATCCAATACTTAACTGTTTTGCTTTGCACAATTTTCGCAGAAAACGGCTGAAATATTCCCAGCACCGTACGCGAAAGGAGCGTTGCGTCGCGTCGCGTCGCGTTAACCGTGGCTCTCGTTAACTTCCCTTGAATCGATCGACACCATTTCCAAGTGGCTGCTAAGTAGCAATATCGGTAGGTCTGGATGTCCGCGCGATGTGTCTCGTAGAGGAAGAAGAATCTTCGCAATCCGAAAAGAAATTGTAAAGCGCGGCAGCCGTCGAGTCGACGCGACGGGAGCGACGCGACAGACAGGAAGAGGGAACGGATAAAGACTGGAGAGGCGGCAATCTGTCTTAGGCGCGGCCAATAAAATGTAAATGCGTGGCAATTCGCGCCCGATATCGAGGGGGCACCTTCTTGGGATAGTTTTCCGTTTGTTCGCCGGGGACCGTAACAGTGAATAAGTGGAGAGAGAACGCTCAGCCGTGTGTACCGAACGGGCCCGCAGGCTACGCCGTCATTTGCGTGAGTAACGGCGGAGCGGAGCGGAGAAGTTAGGGTAGCGAGACGAGTAATTTATAGTCAATAATTCTTGGCGAGGCAATTTTCGCATCGAGCGCGAACGTTTCCTCCGGAACCGAGAAGGAGAAATAGGAGGGAGGTGAGGGCGGTGCCGTAGAGGCGGCAGGAAATGAGGCGGAATGTTAAATAGCTACCGTGGCTTCCTCCCTAGCCTGTCATCTCAGGTAGCCTTTAAACTGCGCGCAGCGAATTATTCCCGACACAGGTGCCTATTTTCTCAATATAACCGATATACCCCACCTAACAATAATCCTGCTTCCTTGACCTCGCCCCACCTCGCCTACCCATTTATCATCCGTCCACACCTCCGCGATACTCCTTCGCAATCGCGCGACTTCCTTCGACAATGCAATGTGTCGATTCCTGAGTGTCGTTGCTGGTACAGTCCCGCACGAAACGGTAGCGACGTTCTACGTTTTACGACATTTCGGTAAATCAATTGTACAGTCCTGATAGCACGCGACGTCTTCGAGACGTCCATTTTACGTCAATTTTAAGTCTAAAAGCCTTACGTCCTAAAAAGACGACTTTTTCGGAAGTTTCAATCCTTTTCCGTACTTTAACGAGTCTGACCAGCGATGAAGATTTTGGGGTGTACTTCCGAAAGCGACAACCCTCCGATTTTGCTGAAATTTTTTCCAAAGCTTATCCTTTAAACAATATTTTGAATAATGGTACAGCAATTTTTTGTGGCGACTCTGAGTCGTATCTCGAGTGCAAAGGGTTAATATTATCTATTTCGTCCTATGCTGTACTATTCGACACAGAATAGAGAAATTCTTCGGGCGTTATTTTGCAGGCACCGTTGCTTCTATTGTAGGTAGCGCATATCGCGAGAGTTTAACTATTAAGAGAGCAGGGCCGTGAGAGCTACTCTCGAGAATTACTCTCGGGAGTAATTCTCATTTGAACACGTAGTATCGTTCTCGGCTACAGGCACTCAATTAATATGCACAACCAAAGTATATTAATGCTTTACAAGTAACCGTTAAAGGTTCAACAGTCTCCCACGGTGTCTCTCAAATTCCTGTGACACATGCGTGTCACATGTTACATGTTACTATTGTTTATATAGTTCGGATATGGGAGTCTCCACTGTATTATAACACATTTATTTTCGTGCATCGTAGATTTAGCGTTAACCAGAGCAACAAATTGTAAAGAACGGCACGTTCGAATAACGTTTTCTTGTTTTCCAGCGAGGAATCGTTGCGTACATTTTCATAAAATAGATCCCGGTATAACCAGAAATACTGTGTTTACTTAGTTTCGCTGTGCATCGCGTATCGAATAATAGGGATCGGGAAAAACTGGGAATGCAACGAGCAAGTACTCCCAAGGTGCCGTGCCTCCTCCTTACTGGCGGCTTTCGTACTTTTATTTACCAGTCGGCGCTCCACTTATGTGGAAAGTTTAACCCTGGTGTGGGTAGGTGAAGATTACCCGGGGCAACATAAACCGATACCAACAACATAAAGGTGTGCAGTCGATATTAGATATCAAGGCATCCACCTTACCTTTCATCCGCCATCGAGTGTCCCACCGAGAGCTATCAGACTGATAGAATATGTTTGACGGTGCCGCGCGACACTATCCCTACCTCCTATATCGGCATACTCCCGGTATGCGATTACCATACATCCACCACCTTATTTAAAATAGCTTTTATCGCAAGCTTAACTTACATCCTGAATTTGCTCCAAGATATTCCTGCACCGCGCGCATCGTGTCGCATAGAAGAAATCTTCCCTTATCTTCCCGTTGTTATTGAGATTACGAAAAGCGAAATAGGACACCAACGAACCAGTGTCCGATAGCTATACTTCTTTCATCGTCGTTCTTTTTTTCTTTTTGTTCAATTTATTTACAAAAAAAGAACTTGCAATATTACGAACTCTAGTGCTTAATATTAACACTTTGCACTCGAGATTTAATCAATTACTAATTATTTAAGTATTGTATGAGGTATATCGATTGAATATCAATAAAATGGAAAAAAAAAATCATATTTAGAATGAAATTATTCTAGGTCGGAGGAAATGGTTAATTTTCCTGTTAAAATAGGTCCGAGTGGTCCGAATGGATTTAAATAAACTTTAATTATCTTAAATTAGTACTATTATGACGAATAAATAATGAAATAAATTATCCATTTCGCAAAATCGATATTGTAAGCTGTAAAAAGTGTCACACGAATAAAGTAATTAGATTAAAAATTTCAACGATACCTAATAACTTAATCCAAATACAATTCATATGAATTATATTAGTTTTATAAACGTATCTTTGTTTTATTTAAACCTGTCGTTATTACAAAAACGATGAAACATCATTTTAAGGGTGCACTTTTATAGAAATTATATGTTTTCAGAATGATATCAACTGGTATTTTATTAATATCGTTACATTTGACAATAAAGATAATGTACACAGATGTAAGAGATTTAATATCTTCGTAATTTACACTGAGAATTAATATTCCATGTGACGCAATAATTCCCAGAAGTTAAACAAAAGATATTCATAATGATCTTCGTTTAACGCTACCTGTATCTAATTATAATGTCATTGTAGAAGAGGATTGGCGCTATTGTATTGGCACAGGGGTAGCCGAGAAACAATAAAAGCCTCGTCTAGGGCCAAAATTACGTTGTCGCGTATGTGTAGGGCGAAATGGACAATGAGACACCGTTATTTCGCTGGAACGCCGGTTTACAATGACCGATAATGAAATTTCCATCAGCGATACAATGGTTGCCGAAGACCGAAAATATTCTTCATTGTGAAGTGTTTATCAATTTTGAGAGGTTTTAGCTGTAGGGAATGTCGTTGCTGGTGAAAGCAGGGCGTAAACAATTTTATCGAACCACCAAATATATTTACGTACCTACTTTTCTATACAATTTTAATAATATTCTATATTAGTTAATGTTTCTATCTTTTTTGCACTTCGTTAGTTCAGTTAACTATAGGATAACCTATTCAGTGGATAAACTTCTGAAAGCGAAAACCCTCCGATTTTGCTAAAAATTTTTGCCAAAGCTTATCCTTGATTAGAGAAGAAAATCCCTGAAGGGATTTTTAGCGACAAAGCCTCGTTTCAAATTCAAGGTGACCTCGAAAAAACATAAAAAAAAAAGAGTTGAAAAATAATTTTTTATAGTCACGTTAAAGCTCTCTTGAAACCATGGAAAAGCTGATACAAACATTTTCGATCGGACTGCTAATAACAGAGTAATCTCTACTGATCCTCGATTCGTGATTCACCCTGTACAGTGGCGACTGCAATCTGTTTCGTAAGGTTTAAGCTTTGCCGCGCAATACAAATGAAAATATGTAAAGCTTATTTCGAATAAATGCATCAGTTTCGTGGGAAGCAGGTCATTTATTCGACTCCATAATTATTTGCAGCATTGTATACAGTGCTTTATGAATATTACAATTGGTATTTTTAAATCGGAAAATCATGTGAAAAAATTACAATTCAAAGAGGAATTGCAATTCATTCGATGACGAGGCACTGATTTAATTTCTACGCACGGAGCACATTAAAAATTAATTTTTCAAAACGGTATAAATATTATATTTTGAATATTACGCGAGTCACTGTGAGACTGGATTTTTTATGCTAAATAAGAATTATAATCTGCATTAATTGCAAGATACAGGAATTACAGATACATTTACTTCTTTTCTGGATCAGATAAAAATATAACCTTGCATCGGACATATTTTGAAGATTTAGTAGGTGTGTAGATAATATTTTATTTATTAATTTGTAGAATGCGCGATGGCTGAGGGCAACTTTTTGCAAACGGGCAAGAGTTACCCTCTTGCTGTCATTGCCCCAGATTAGTCGCGTGAAAGTGTGACACGTGCGGGACAGAGACGAAACACGTCACGTGACCGGGGCGTTTCCGCACCCATGCCCTACGAACCTCTCATTGCCAATATCACAGGTAATCGCTAATCTGCAGATTATTACGAAAAAAGTGAGTTACACTGGGTAATATCAATTATCAATCGCATAGCCTTCCGGAAATAACAATTAAATAACGATTTGCGAGTACTAATTTCAACAGACACGCGGCTCAACTATCCATTGACTGGGCAGATCACTCTATGTATTGAAACGTGGTTGCGATGATTGATGCGAGAGCTTGAAATTCCTGTGCAGTACCTTTATTTTCATGAACGGTATCGTTAATACGAGTCACACCTCACTGGAGCAAACTATAATACAACAAATGCGAAGCGCTTTGTGTAGAAAAGAGCCAATGAAGTTTCGAATTCAGTGAATCACCTCGCCGCTGAGGGCCATTACAGTGTTCAGAGGTTTTCTTTTCAAAGAAAACAGAAAGCAAGACAGACCAAACCTATAATTTTCCTGTTCATAATAACAATTATCTGCTGGCCAAGGGACGGCGAGGAGGCGCGGGGAGCCAGCGAAAATAATGATTGAAAATAACAGGAATCGCATAAACGTGCAATCATGCAACGTCGAAGCATACCGTGGTTGTCGGAAATGATCACAGATTTCAGGGCAGTGTGATCATCCTGCTCGAAGACAAGCATTACGCTAATGATGTCCATTATGCTCGGATTATAGAATTATAACGCTGTTGAAATAAATTATCCGTCCATTCGCCGCCATTTTTCAAGCCATCGTCTAGCTTGCGTCAGTGCATAGATATTCCAGAATACAGTAGGTGTACAAAGTATTCGTACACCTTTTAACCGATTTCGATGAAACTTTGTACATGTTTATAACTTACTTCAATTTACAAAATACATGTTTGAAATTTTCATTACAGACACAGATAAAAAATTTTTAAATCGCGATCTTTACTTTTTCCTTTGCAAATGGGACCAATAATAATTTTTAAAAACAATTATTTATACATTAGCTAGCAAGCTAATCCTTCTAACGTCTAAAAACAAACTCAAGCTGTTGGGTCGAATTCTGTTCCAAGAGCAAGTGCAATCGAAACCAAATTGCACAAAATATCTAAATATTAGACACTTTTTGAGAGAATAATTTTTTAAGATAGGACCAAAAGTGTTGACTTTTTTTGTAAAACTAGAAGGATTAGTTTACTAATTAATAGTAAATAGTTTAATAATTAATGCTAATCACAGTATATGAACGTTAATGCTAATCGCTGTATATTTCATTGTAATTTTTAGATGTCTGGCTTGTTTTTGAGTTGCACTAATGAATTTTCGAAAGTTTCCGACCGTCTGGCACGACTTTGAGTTATACTACTGAATTTACGTGCCATCTCCTTCGCTATCGTATTCTCCTAATACAAAACTCAATTTTCGAGATTTTAAAAAATTTTTGGATTTCTAATAAGAGAACGTGGTAGTGAAGGAGGTGTAATTAAACTTTATTATTAACTTCTTTACATTCTTATGAATTTGTCTAATGCACAATTCAATTTTCGAGATTTTCGGCTTTCCACTAGGAGAATATGATAGGAAAAGAGGTGGCACCAAATTTAATATTTGCCTAATTTGAAAAATCTATTCTCTATTAAAAATTTTTGAATATGTTAATCTAATTCTACTATCGTGTATTCGTGTACACGGTAAGGAAAAAAGAACACATTAATTGTTGTAACCAATATTCTTTCGCAAAAAAAATTACAATATTAAATCTGCGATGCTTATCAATTGGTCTTTGCGAGAGAAGGTGTTCGAGCTTCGGTGTTCGCATGCAGGTGTCGCTAACTGTCTCTTCAAGTTTGAACTCACCACCTAAACCTAAAATCACAGACGAGGTATAGGAGTAGACCAATCACCCAATATACTTTTCTGTCCGACGTTCAACAGACATTGCAATATTGCGTGCAACGCATTTTTCTGTCTGCGGTTCTGAATTAGCGACTCCATTACAAAATGCCCTAGTACGACACCGGACCACAGACGAGCGTCGTCGGTGCAGATACGGTGATTGGTCTACTCCTATACCTCGTCTGTGCTAAAATGCCTAAAATCAGAAAACTTCGGTAATAAAACGTTTTCGAGTTTTCTTAGCTTTCTATTAATTATTAGGGGATCTGAAAAGTAATCAAAATTCCTTCGATGAGCTCATTCACAGTTAGTACGATACATTCTAATTTTTTTGTGTAAAGTGTCGATCGTAATTGTTACGCAATACATTCGTTTTAACAGATATATGTATTTCACGCGCACACTTCGCGCGAAACGTGTCGACACTGCGAAAAGAAAAACAGAACTTGGCGTGTACGTACATACGCGACAACGTTGACGCGATGCTGTTTGTTCCAGAGCCAGCTGAATCGAGTGGCGAGCGCTAAACCAAAGATGTTTATACGTTAGGGCTGAATGTTGTCGGTGCCCCTTAGTCGGAGCGTCACGAATGCGCCCTACTGGCCGCCGATGATTTCTCTTCTTTCATTCGTGGTAATCGATTATCACGGCGAATATTTTCGTTCGCGTCGAACGGACCGGGACCATTGTGAGCCGTGCTCCTAGCGCGAAATAAATTCTGTTGTAGTACACACAACAGAAATACCCGTGACGAGCATGAAAAAGTTTCGGAGAAGAATTGCTCCGGGTCATGCTGGATGGGGATATCCGATAGCATGCGGCGATATACCTATTGCCTGATCATCTGAAAATCTACGCACCGGGCAACTAACTAGTTTTTAATTTCTTTGTTCTCCGTTTCAGCGCCCCTAAAATTTTACGCCGACGAACTTCCGACGAGAATCGTAGGAATCACGGATGAATAAATTTCAGCCGCCGCCAGAGCCCCACGTTTTTCTGACCAACATTCGCGTTAAACTATAGTTAGAGATTCGCCGCGGTATAACGTCAACGGCTGTGTCTGTTCTCTTCAGCTGCTCCGCTTTCGCTCGACTTAATTGAGTAAACATTCACCGACGGAATTTCGAAATAATGGGTTCCTGTTAAGTATTGGATTGATCGCAAATAAATGGCCGGTTAAGCGTGCCAAGGCTACAGTCGGGTACAAAACGATGCGACATCCTATTAATCTGTCAATTTTTATTTAGTAGATTACGAGCTACGTCTAACAATATTGTACTTGCTAAATAGACCACTTGGTTTAAACTAATAATAAATAAATAAATAGGAATAAATGTTATAGATGCATCGTTTTGCACGGCTTTTGCGTAGATGGTTCAGTTGGCGAAACTAAAACGAGGTTGCTTCCATGAATTTAACTAAAAAAAATTGTTTAAACAAATTAAATGGGATCAAATGATACATTTAAAATATCTTCTATTATATGAGTAATATCTTCATAAAATATAGTGTTATATAAATCAATAGCTTTTAAGAAGTTAACACTAAACCTACCGCTGTCGGTCAAATAACCGGTTTTATATTTTTCATTTTACAAATTACTGAAACTATAAAGTTACTTACATGGAAATTGATTCGATTTTTATCCAAGCGCATACTGTGCTTGAAAAATGTTTTCTTCGTTTTAAATATTAACAATTCACTATTGAAAAGGTAACCGAAAAGAACCGTAACAGAGACTTGGTCCAACGCGTATACACGTGAAACGCGCTTAACTGGTTAAATAAAAATTATTCTAAGCAAAACGGAGACACGTATGGACGGTTCTTGAACTGTCTAAACGGTTTTACTGTTTCAAAATCCACTAATTTTTGTGACGAATGCACGAAATCCGCAGTTTGGTCATCAGTCATCGGTGATCCGGTGGTTGGTGATTGGCGATGATACGGCTAATTTTAGTCAGCCGGCCGAATATGTGTTGATGCGACCGTTTCGCTAATTTAAACAGTGAGCTAAACCGAGCGTCGAGCGAGTAATGAGACGAAAGGAAATTTTGGGCAACGGCGTCGTCGCGTTGCGAAGAGTAGACGACGACGCGACGGGAAAAAAACGTCGAAAGAAAATTGTAGAAAGGAAGCGGGCGATTAAGTGTAGCACAGTAAGGAGTATACAAGTCGGCTCGAGTGAAGTTGAGACGAGTCGAGTGGAATGGAGTAGAGGTGAGCACACCGGACACGTAGAAACGAGCAGGCCGCCCCTTCTGCATCTACTTTCGTGTTTACACGTATCCCGGAGGCCATAAATAAACCGGTACGGTGCCGGACACGGTCGCCCGAGCACGGGAAAACTTGACTAATTGCGAGAAACCTACCTGACATCGCTGCCTGTTCCTTTCCGTCGAGTTATCCTTCGTTGGGGTGTTCCTCCCATTACACACGGCTTCTCTTTTCCCCTCGCGCGCGCGCGAGCGAGCGCCAATCTTCCTTCTGTCCTTCCCGTAATGTACACTATGACACATTCCGCGGTTTTTCGTCGGCCGTTCATCATCTCGAGACTAATCTCTTCTACTTGAGCTCCGTTGACGCGTCGTTTGTCTTCCTTTTGCCGTGCCCCATGCCCGTACGTTCCGCGGAAGCGATTCTATACATGTGTGTGTGTGTGTCCATATGCAAGCGCGTTTCGCATGACCGTGCGTCGTTGCTGTCCCCCAAAAAGATTTTTTTCCCCTCGGTCTACGGCCCCTAAGATCCCTACAATTTTTCACGAACGCCAGGAAAATCTCTTACCCTAATTTCTGCCGGGCAGTGACGTGTACAACTCGTTCTAGCCGGAGCTCGAAGCAAACGGTTAATCTTCAAAGAACGCTAGAATATGAAAGCCGAGAAAATTTAGTATAATTTTTATTTATTTCGGATCTTGAAAAGCTGTTCCCACTAAAAATTGGATTTTATTTCACTCCACTTTCTTAAAATTTCAGCATAACAATTGAAAATTGCAGAAACATCCGCAGTCCAGTCGTTACTACTACTTTTGCACAATTAAATCCAACTTGTTCAACGTTTAGATATTGAAATTAAAACGTGTGATGTTAATAGAATCGTAGTTAATAAACCAGCAACATTGCATTGTATGTACTATTTAAATTTCTACAGTAGGTGTACAAAGTATTCGTAAAGCTTTTAAAAATTAATAACTTTTTCATAATTCGACCCAACAGCTTGAGTTTCGGTCGCAAGGAAGGACAGCGCATCGGAAAGAGAGAGACGCGGTCCGTATTTCATTCTATCCTTCTCTATGTTCGGCTCTCTGTTGAGGTCTCGCTCGACGCGGTCGGCGCGATACCTAGACGCAGTCATAAATCAAAAAGCATGTCCGGGCACGATATTAGTCCGTGAAAAACACGGCTGTTGGACTAGGAAGGAGCGTTTACTGTACTGAGCATATGTTGTGAAAGAAAGAGAAGTGGACAATTCGGTTCAAACCATAATTAAAGAAATGAGCATCTTCAATTAATGGGTTCGTGAAACAACCATAACATTTATGAAAAATAATACAATTACTATACATACATCAGGTACGGCCTGCTCGTAGGTGAAAGAGCAGCTCGCGAGCCGAGACCCAGCTTGGACGTATGAAAGGGAATTCACTAATTGTAATCGTGTGTCCTCTGCGAGTTTACACGCACGCTGTGTTGCAGTTCTCCCCAGCCGACGTGTGCCAGCCAGCTCGTAAATCGGCTCGTGGGCTGAGGCGAGAAGTATAAAAATGTATAAAATCTACAGAAATGTTTTAAAATACCAGTTGTCCTATGCACGTAACACCAGCATATTTTTTTTCTTTTTTTTCTATTAATATTTCTTATGTAACATGCAGAGATTTACTGTAATATACAACCACTATTTCTTGACAAATGCTGCGACTTGTCTGTTTATAAATATTTATAAAAAGACTTCGCTCGTGTCCTTCGTTTTTCGCAAGGTTAAGAGATGCCAGAAACTATTATAGTTTTCGCTAGCGATATTTTTCACAATTCTTCATGCTCAAGTTACTTTACCGTTATTATTAGCTTCGCGCGAACAAACTGAATCGTATGTTGATGACACTCGTGCGCTTATCGTATACCTAATACAATGTTATAAACAACAAGTTAATCATTTTGGTAAATTCATGTTACACAGAACATAATTGAATAAATACCTTTAATTAAGCAAATACTATTAACTGTACAAATTAATAATTCGTGGCGAATACTTTGTTTATTGGCGAATACTGTGTTTTCGTACTTTGTAAATAAACAACAAATTCGCGAAGAAAAAAACAACAATTTTTACCCATGATATAATAAAAATCGCGCGAAATGTAAATAAATTGGATCCTGACATTTTCATATATGACAACACCAGCCATTTGCCGATTCAATCAATTCATTGATTTAAAAAAATTTTTTCAATTTTTGTCATTTGGTAGTATTGAGCCTCGTTATTAAAAAAAAATCTATTGTAAATAAACAGTTTAGCATCAATTGGATGTTTCGGTAAGAAAATATCAAAAAATTCTAAAGGTAATAATGAAAATTGAAAATTCAGTGTTGTCAGAATCTTTACCAGAATTTTCACACTGTTCCTAACATCCTAGTTATTTTTAAATGGTTTTTGTACTGTAGAGCCATGTACGAATCGCGTGACTGGCTCGTATTTATACAATACATTATTACACGAACGTCGGTGTGGAAAGAAATAAGCACTTGTGCCACCGATGGAAGCTACAGGACGCGTCCGATCATCGAAATAGCTAATTAATCACGCACGCTTCTTAAGGCGGCGCGTTGCGTGAACGCCCAACATTCTGTAGATGACTGTTGTAATAACGTCGGCGGCACAAAGAACCCATTGTGTTGAACGGCGATCCTTTGTGGGGCACCGATTAATCTTCTTTTTCAGCAACCGGCTTTCTTGTCACCGAGTCAACCAGCAAGTTGATTGGCAGCCGACAGGTAAGAGTTCTGAAGCAGCTGTGCGCCGCGTTGCTGAAATTGTTCATTATACCTGCCACGGAATACATAATACACTTTCACAGCTGGAAAAAGGGAAATACTGGCCACGGGCATTGCGCAATATGAACAATAATTATTTGCGACGGCCGACCCGACTGTCTGCAAGAAATTTCTTTCAGGAAAAAAACACCGGTACGCTAGACCGCGGATCTCTATTTCACGCGCTAGCGTTTGCAAATGGAAACAAGCTTTGACAACTTTTTTTAAAACGCTTCTGCCACCTATATGTATTCGTACAGTTACTATAGGACGATCGTTACAGCAGATTTAAAGCTGAATGTAACGCGGAAGGTCGATTGTGTATACTTTGCCTGTACTTAGGAGATATTTCTTAGCGTACGAGGATCGTTGAGAATTTTTAAATAATTTTTAAGTACAGGCAAAGTAAACACGATCGACCTTCCGTATTATTCAGCTTTAAATATGCTGTTCCGCATCTATTCAATATTTGCCGATAATATTGTAACAAAGCGTTTATAAACAAACTTCGTATAACATTTTTTTTTATTTTCACTTGCAGATCATGCTCCTACAATCTTGCCGGAAAAGTACGAAACCTGTATAAACAATTTACAGTAAAAATAATTTAAATATAATTTACAGTGAAAGAGATATTATTTTGTGCATCTGTCTCACAATAATTCCGTCGAGATCTATACAAATATGGTGTACTCGCGAAATTTTCACATCAAAATTTGTTCGAAAACGACGCGTCGCGTCGTGCGAAGAAATTGTATTGTATATTTTTTACTTGTTTTTCCATATAGGGTCATCCTGTACGCGGTTCTGCAGACAGCTACGCGACACCCTGTATATACCGAAGACAATGTATTTCGTTAGTGAAACACGAATCGATTTGTAGGTCAATTTTCGAGGAAATCAGGGTTACAAAATGACGAAATCCTCTGGCCTGGTAATCTCGTTTCGCGCGTGTAATTGCTTCTTAATCGCGCGCGACCAATCAGCCTGACAGCGTTGTGCCACCTAATTCGTTTACACGCCGTAGTTGAACCGGTTGCCATCTCACCCTTCCGTTTCCCCTCTTTCCCACATGACACGGGACGGGATTACTTCATTCCTTTTCCACTTTCCGGGTATCTCACGGATCAACCTAATTCTGCCCCAGTCGCCAATTCTAACGAATAACGCTACCCGGTATGGCTTATCAACGTAAATGGCAGGTAAGTTACTTCCAGCAATTAGCTACATCGCAACGTGCCTTTTTAGAATGAAGAGTACGAGATTGTCTGAATTATAGCGAGCAGCTTAATTCGGAATTTCACTACGAATAGCGTTCGAACACTTTTATGATTTTTAAATTGTCTTATTATCATAAATCGCAGACAATTTACATCAAGAAATTAATAACATTAAGCATGTCATTTTACAATAAAAAGTACACGAGAGTCTCGTGCAATAATAAATCTAGGCTTACTTTAAAATTTGAAACCTCTATTTTCTCAATTCGTCGTACATTTTCTTCTGAAATGTTTTGCATAATACGGTATAGGTGAGGAACCTAAAACATTTTTTATTGAAATCATGCAAACGTATTTTAGAAAAAAAAAATGAACTTCAGATTGCAAAAATAGACGCAAAAATAGAAATTATAATCGTGAACGATTTTAGTTTTATTTTTTAGTAACAAATACCGCGATGAACATCTCGAATTTTTTACAATGCAAATTTTTATCGAACAGGCTGGGAAAGTGAAGGTTTATAATAAATGTTTGCAGACCATTAATCATGGGATGTATGTTGGACGATTTCTTTAATTATAGCTCTACCAGGAGATCGCATTCTACAAGCGATGTCATTCTTGAAGATAATTTCTTACGTAAACAAACTATTAAGTTGGCGTATAAGAGATATATGTATATGGATCCTTAAGTACTGTGATAAGATAGTTTAAACGAACCTAGTTATTGTTAAATTGCGACCGATTACGGCATTTATGGCCATATAAGTAACGATTATAATGCGTATACGTAATGCCTGATTACGCATTTATGAACATATGAATTCTGAATAATATGGAAGCAGCTTACGTAGAAGCTGCGCTGTCATCTTTCATTTGGGATAATCTTCGCTGAAGGAGTATTATCATTTAATTTGCAATCTTGTAAATTAGTGCCTGGACGTTTTAAATTTGTTTTCTTGCTGAGATATATGCGCTTAGAACTAATGCGATGCAAATTTATGATAAAATGACAAAAGTGTTACGAAACAACGGTGTTACAGTAAAAAAAGTGCAAATACTCTCTCGTTTCTGTGCACTTAGAGGAGAGGCCGCGACCTTCGGGTCACCGATTATGTTGAAACATCGCACACTTATAAGATCTCGTTCTCCTGTTTACGAATACTATAAACACTATAAAAAAAATGTTTCTCCAACTTTTTTTCATTGCAATTTACAGCCAATCGACAACTGATAAACTTTTGTTTAAAATATTGTTTTGTCAGATTATCGCAAGTACTTGAAAAATCGCGAAAAGCGTTACGTAGGACACCCAGTATATGTATTTTAATTGGCTCAATAAACGCTCGTTACGAAAAAAAAATTAAATTAAAGTAAAACGGATTATGACACTACAAGTAAAATAATCAACTATGGTAGTACCGATGATCCAAAAAGATTCCATTGCAGCAGTGATCCCTTTTGTAACGCATCGGATGTTCCCAAGGTCTGGTTTAGGTCTGTGTTTCGTTCAGCATCCCTTTTACGAGGCTATTCCTCGAGAGCATAGGCCGATCTACCCACATGTTTCTGACGTGGCATTAGTTAACGCATTAAACATGCGGCTACTTTGAAGCATTTCTTTATTCGTATTTATTGCCGAGTAACGAGGCAAACGAAGATTTATCGAGCAAAGGACGAGGAAGAAATCCATCCGTTAACGATCAAGGGGACGAGGTCGGAGAACATAATTTAAATGATATCAATGGGGGAAAGACAATTTGCAAACTGCGATCCAATTTGGCTGACGTTTAATCACGCCCGACGACGACTCCCGACGAGTCAAAGATATAATTCAGCGGAACACTCCTCTAGATACACTGTTCGCGCCCACGCTTCTGCCCCGACTGCCCCAAGGCTCTAAAAGTAAATCGACTTTAGCCCTGTTGCAGACACGACCCCTAACCGATTCGTCTGCCAACGAGAATTTTAACAACGCACCGTATCCACCAGTGTACATACCTACCAAATCTACCTTCTCTTTCTGTTCTTCTTTTTAGGCTTTTGCTACCCGGCTGATTTTGAACCGATGAATATGTATGTTATTAATTTCGTTTAAACCGAAATAAAATTCTACATTGGTTTTGTTGATGTACAGCTATTGGAGAATGTGTATAAGCATACAATAGATATAAATTTTCCCCTTCTTCAAGAAATTACGAACTGCAAAAAAGTTCTAATCCTTGAAACCGTAAAATAAATTGTAAGACAAGGAGTTATAATTACATTTAACACTAAACCTATCACTGCCGGTCAAACAATCGGTTTTATATTTTTCCTCTTACAGTTATTGAAATTATAAAGTTACTTAGATGGAAATTCCCAAATGAAATAAAAATTGCACAGAATCTAAACAAAAAGAGCCTTGTCATTTTTCTCATCTAAAACATTTTAGTCGGTTTTATTGCTCGGTAGGTTTAGTGTTAACGATGAATATTTGCTTAGATGTTTAATTACAGACACGAAGGTTTGGGAAAGTCAATTTGTGAAGAAGGGACCGCGTGTCTAAAGGTAGGGAAGAGCGGAGCGAGTGGATCTCTCGAAAAACGTTCTGTTACTCGATAAGTCGTCTTACCGGCAGCCGGGGAAATGTAAGCAGCAAAGTGAAACCGGTTCCTGAGTCACAAGATAGAAACCATTGAATTTTCTGGCGCCAACTAATTCGTTTGAAGCACCCTTCGGCGAGTGCTAGTCTGTTTCGCTGGCGTCCATGGGTTGTCGACGCGCCGTGCCGCGCCGCGCCGGAAGGAAGCTCTTGACAAGCCACTAGGGCCTGTCTTTGCCGCTGACTTTCTTCTTGCGTTCGAGAATGAGATCTTACATGCCGCCCCACTACACGTGGACACGAGTAATCGACGGATATTGACGGACAGGAAGCAATGCTCGACAGTCGGACGGCGAAAAAGAAACGCCGCGCCGCGCCGCCCGGCACGACGCGATCTAACGACCACTTGTAACGCATAACAAATTACACGGCCACGTTTCCTATATTAATCTTCGGAACCAGAAGGGAATGAATCACGAGCCGCCCGCGCCCTCGCGCGCGCTCAAGTCAGTTTCCACGAACTCACGGTCGAGTGTAATTAAAGTAAACTGTTTATAGTTTATAGGAAGATACAGTTTAAGATATGCCGAAATTAACTAATAACTGATCTGCGGACAAAGATTATATTTTTCTGATGACGGAACCTTGGGACAAAGTGGAAGTTTATTACCAGGATGAATCGTTTCAATTGTTTAAATGTACTCGTAGTCTAAAAAGAATTAAGATTTAATTCGTGACGTTTCCTTTAATTAAGTGCAGGTAATACGAGGTTTGATTAAAACAAAAAAAAGTACGCGGAATTTTAGTTTTTCTCAAAAAATATTTATTCTACTACTAGACTAATACTAGACTGCGGATTTTATGCATTTATAACAAAATTGGGTATGCGCAATTTAAAACAGAGAAACAATTTCAAAAATTTAAATATGTCATTACATTATTTTCAATTCCTTAGAATAATTAAAAAAAGAGAGACCGTTCTGTCTGGTTCCTGACACATGCAATTTATAGAGAAAATTTTTATTTTGCATAAAGATTCGCTGTCTACATATATCATATTAGTTTTATTCGCACATTTTATAAAGGAGGTTGGATAAAATTTACTTATTGATCTACCCGCGTAATAGAGATGATTATTAAGGATATATGTAAAGGTTAACAACCTGTATCTTTCTCCTAAATAAATACATAAAAAGTTGACTACGTCAGAGTTCGTTTTTTTTCTTTTTTTTCAAATAAAACCCAGAGATATTTTTGGCACCGCAGATGTTCGTGTAAGATTCACCACGTTTGCCAGACTGTTATGCAGAAACAACGAGTTGTAAAAAAATCGTTTTGTAAATGTACATAAAAGCTTACGCTGCCAGGAATACATATTACAATTTCTGGTTTAAAAAAAGTAACGGGAAAATAAATTCTTGGAAACGTTTCTTTCCTTGCACCTCCGATTATCCGAACCGATGAATGAGAGATCTCGTGAACACAATTTTCAATGGTTAAAAAAAAATTAAAGATTACTTTAACAAATAAGTTTTGTTAACGTTAACTGTATATTTATAATCACTATGTATCGCATATACAGGGTGTCCCACGTAACACTTTTCACGATTTTTTAAGTACTTGCGCTAATCCGACGAAAAATATTTTCAACAAAAGTTGATCAGTATTCGATTGGCTATATATTGCAATAAGAAAAGTTCGAAAAACATTTTTTTTTTAGTCTTGTCAAGGTCACCTTCATTTCTCAAAATGGCACTACATATTTTTAGTACATAATACTATTATTTATGTTAAGACGACTTCAACGGCCTAGTATAATATGACCTTGACACGACCTTAACAGCAAGGCAGACTTTAGTCGTTGGAATTCTTTCGAGAGATGAATATCTCGAGCAATATCAACAACTCGAGCCTGCCTTGCTGTTAAGGTTATGTCAAGGTCATAGTATACTAGGCCGTTGAACCGATCTTGACACAAGCAATAATATTATGTACTAAAAAATATGTGGTACCATTTAAAAATGAACAAATTTCTTTTCTGAATCTTTTTCTATTGCATTTTCCGAACCATCTGGGTCCCAATTAGTTCGAACAATTAACGACCTATTGGAGTTAGTTGGGAACTTCAAGATTAAACTAATATGATACGTAATTTGAAATAAAACTACACACCGTGTGTTCGGATCGAAGTTGATTTAAGGATTTTTCCAAACGGTTACCTCCGGCGCGGCGCGGCGTTCAGCTTAGAAATTCACGGTAACGCTTGGGAGCGAGCCTGACCACTCATGAATACATTATCCTTTCTAACGAGGTGAATAGGTGAAGTAGACGGAGTCACAGCAGTCTGTCCATAAATCACTCGCAGAGCAAGCAAGATCACCCTCCGAGTCGGAGGCTCCGACCCGATGGAACACACGATGCCGCTCGAACACTCCCGCATCGGTTTCCGTTTTTTGTCAAGCCGTATCCTTGCGAGGAAGTGCTCCTTTAGCCGACTGTAAAATTGCCCGCCATGATTCATTCCACGATCTTACCATTCGCTCCGGGAACATCCTGTTGTGTCCCAAAAACCCATTAAACGTCTAGTCGGAAACGTCGACGCGCTACGCATCCTGCTTTCAACAAGTATTTCTTCTGTTACGTACAAATAAAGCTATCAGCCTCTGACAGACACAGTTTACCATTCAAACAACAGTCGGAGCAAACACTTCTTCCGTGACACTGACCGTACCATAACCGTTCTCGTATGTTTTATTTTATAACTATTTCAATTTCGATTAATTATACTTTAACGAGGCATCTTTAAATGCAACTTTTAATTATTTACACAGCGACTTCGTTAAAAATATTTTCTCTTCGGTAGAAAATATTGAAGGAAAATCTTTTACAGTTTTGAGCTATTTCATCTTGCAAGTAAATACGATGCGGGTAATTTGCATAAACTTTTTAATCTCTTTTTATTATCGTGAACATGTAAAACCACTCGTTTCGAAAACGGGTAGTCGTGTTGTACTTGCTTACGTACGTCCGAATGTAACATAAGTGTTCAACGGTTTATCGAAATCTCGAATCGGTATCTGTTATTCGTCATAAAGGAACTGGTTCTCGAGTATGCAACTTCTCCTTTCATGGTTATAAGAATATTTTATTAACCGTGCGGAAGTGGTAATGCTACAACTTGTAATCTACAACGGATAACGGTATGTCTGCGGTACGCGATGAGAAAAGCAACTGAAACAAATGGGGATTATCGATATTAATACATGAACCTTAGACCATATAACATCCTAAAATTCTTCTAGTTCAATGTTTTAAGTTACACCTACTCATTTTTTTTTCATAAATGTATAAAATCCGCAGTCTAGTTATGATTCATAAAAGAACTGGTTCTCGAGTATGCAACTTCTCGTTTAGCAACTTTTGCCCGAACCGTTTCCCCTTTATTTTTCCCCAAAACGAAAGCCCGAGGATGTGGAAGTATGTACTTGCTAAAAAACTGTTGATGCTCATTGGCCTGCATGTTTCAACGGTATCTGAAATGAATTTTTATGCATACATTCCAGAGATAGTGAATATAAAAACATAAATTTTTGCACGTATTCGCATACTGCATGGAATTTACGAAAGAAAAATCAGTGTCATAGTAAAATACAAACAAGCACATATTCAACGCTTACGTTTATGCGTTTATCCCATAAGCATAAATAAAAAGATGCACGAGACGAACGATGTAAAAACATCATTTAGAATGAGCGAGCTTAATACATTATTATAGTATCGTTTAAATGATTATTCTGTAAAAGAGAGAGAATTATTTGTGTATAACGTTCTTTATCGATTGTTTTCTATTGATTTATTTATTTATCTTTGAAAAATTTGTTACACTTAAAGAAATGTTTTGCTATATTACGAAATATTCTTTTCACCACGACCACGTACATAATTAATATCGTTCATTAGAGTTACCTTTCCATAAACTTCAGAACTTCGTATGGAGTAGGTTCAATCGATTAAGAATTATTTAACCGTTTTTTTTAGAAAAAGAAAATCTTTGTGACGTAATTATTTGGAACAAGTTTAAATAGTACTGTTATAATAATTGTTAGTTGTAGTTAGTATTACTGCAACTACAAATGCAGATATACAATAACAAACAAAAGTTAAATAATATCTTCTTCCTACTACAACTACAGCTCCGATTAAGAATGTATTTGTTAGAATGAAGATTTTCACGTTTCATAATTATTAAAAATATTTAAATTACACTAAAATTTACCTAATAGAAAACACTTACCTTTGAATGAAAAAGTAGATAACGTGAACACCGTTTGTCCCCTCATCTATTAATTTGTTTTGGTGTTATTATTTAAAAGATGATTCCGAAATGTTTCGATGATGTAACAAAGTTATTTGAAAATCTATTAAAAGATTTCCAGTAGTAAAGCAAACATTCGAATGTGGAATCTCGTCAGCGAGAATCTGGTCGCACGCTTGGGTGAGTAAAGGGTAAAAAAATATATTCTGATACGAAATATGTTCTCATATATTTCACTTTAATAGGGTATCAAAGAGCACTACGTAATGCAGAACAATAATAATAGAATCAACAAGTCAACGCAGATCTCATTGTGCGTTCAAAGACAAAATAATATAATAAAAAATACAAAATTCAGATCGAAGTAGAAACTAATTACTATACGTCTAACAAATAACCAGAGGTTTTGCTTTTACAAGTCAAAAGATTGTCCCGACATTCAGAATGTCTTTGATCGTAATGATAGCAATTACATATACATATTATACATATACATTTCGTATACGATAAAATAAATCTATTTACAACTAAATATCTCGCAATACTTTTTTTCTCGCCATTTCAATTCCGCTACATAACGTTGTTATAGAGGAACCCGTAAACGCTACGAAATTATCGATCGATTACTAAAACTTTGGTTACGCAAAAATATAGACACGATATAGTCGCCACCTAATCAGAAATCTGTTTAATCTTCCATACACGCGTCCATTACCACCAGTGCTGGGTAAAAGTTATGTAAAACTGCGAACAGTTTATTTTACTCGGAATCCTGTCTGTAACATTCAAAGTAAAATATCTTATGTCGTAATAAATTTTACAAAATAGTATTTAAAAATAGAATTTCATTCGTGGGAACATCGAAAACAGCGAGAGATATTATCTTGTAATATCTCGGTTTAGTAAAATAAATTTATCAATAAATCTACTCTGCCAAATGTTACTCGCGGTGTAATACAATTCCATTTCTAAATTTACTTCGGTCGCCAGAAAATATTTTATTTGCCGAGATCTCTAAACCGTAAAAGCGCGCGATGATGTGAACAGCATTCTCGAAATAGTTTTTCTTTCTTCTTTTAAATTTTACCCAGCTCTGATTATCACCGAGCTCCGCTGCGTCCCGTCGAAAAATCATTTCTTCATTTTCTTTAGACTTACATCCTACATATCTATGAACAAATGTACAGTAATTACAATGAAGGTTAGCAATAGATAGTTAATTCATAAATACTACACATAGACTGATCGCATTACGTTAACGCGTTCACGACGGGGCCATACTTTTAAACTCGTATTTGTACCACCCGTGGTACATCCCATCGTGAACGTGTTAATTCGAATGGCTCGCAATTACGGAGAGATAGAGAGAGAGAGAGAGAGTATGCCCGCACCGCGTCGACGGAACTGTACATCTCCCAGAAGTAAACACACCATTAAATTTGTTTATCAATTTTTAATAGAATCGCCTCAAAAATCAAGAAAAAGCTTCAATTATTTCTGGAACGCCTTCGCCGCCATCTTGTTAGCCACAGAGCATAGATGATGTGCTGGCTTCGAGTAAAAGAATCGTATCACATGTCCGTTATAGTCATGAGCATATGACTGATAATAGAAACAAGGCACGAAGTGTGAAAAGAGACCAATAACCGCTGACCAAACCTAGTTTTCTCCTCGTTAAACCTACAATTGGATCGTGTAATCTATTTATCCTCTGATCGCGGATAACAAGTTGCGGTGCAGTTTGAGCGATCGGGTGCCGCACACGTGCATGGCGGCGAATACGTTCGAGTAATCGTCGCGTTCGCACCAAAATAATCACTGTGCGCATTCCCACCAGAAACGAAAAACAAACAAGTAGGTACGATTATTTCGATTGTGCCAAAACACGGACGGCTCTAGCACCGGCCGGAACCTGTGACGAGGCAACACCGCATGCAGAGAAAGAGAGCATCGGTTCGAACCAGATTAAGACTCGTGTCCCCACTCTACCTTCCCCTTCCACGTCGCGACCCGGTCACGTGATCCGTTTCGTCTCTGGCAGAGAGAGAGAGAGAGAGAGAGGGGGGTAACTTTTTCTGTGATCCGATCAAGCGCTACTGCACACGCGCAGACACGACCGTGATATAATGCGAACAACTTCAAGTCGGACTGAGACAGCGTTGCCAAATTCATCGTGCTCCGACCTGCACCGCAGCCGTGGCAAAAGTCGTCCGAATACAGGAACGTCGGAAGCTGCTAAGGTCCTTTCACCGTTGTGCACTGTTCTACTCTTATCGTTAACCGATAAGTCGACTGTGATACATATACACGCAAGAGGTTGGCGTGAAATTAATTGATATACTTCCACGGCGAGTGGTTAAAAAGAAAAGTGTGCTTCTGGGTCAAATGAAACGCGAACAGTGCACGAGGCTCGAGCACGGCTCCGTGATTGCGCGTATATCGATAAATTCTAGAGTCACGCATACACATACATATTTTATATACACGTACAATAACTCTCTGTAGCGGAAGCACGACATGTTTCACTCACACGCACGTTACACCTTTCTCACTCGGAAATCACAGTTGAACATTGGTTTTTCAACGTTACCCGTGGCACTCGTTTAATTTCTCCGAAATTAAGTAACACGTCGGCCGCAGCCGAACCGAGCAGACCGGAACGCGCGACTGTTGCAGAAAAACGGTCGTTCGCCGAGCGTGGAATGATTTTTAATCGAAAAATTATCGGGGGCTGAACGAAAATTCATTAACGGCCGTAACAGGAAAAATCGCTTCTGGCCGCGCGTATCTCGCGCGCCCGCTCGGGAAACGCGAGAGAGCACCGAAGGGCGTAAAACGTTTTAGATTCTCGATGAAAATTACGAGCGGAGAGGCAGGTGGGCGTCGGGAAATTTGAACCACGAGGCAAACAGAGCGACCAAGCGGCATAATATTAAGATTAAGCACCGGGGAAGCATCGTAACGCCGCGATTATACAAAAGAGCCTGTTAAATGCGCGTCGACGGTTCATAATTACGCGGCGGCCATTAGGATTTTTCTTTCAGGCACGCGTTCTTTTCAGATTTGCTCCCTTTCGACGGTACACTCCGTTATATTCTCGCGCGAAAAATCACAGTTAAACGCTTGATACGGTAATACCCGCCCGCCGCCGTCCTTCCTTCCGGATCTTTTCACCGAAGATTTTTTCGATGAACCTACCGACGCGGCCGATTTTCGCGAACAACCTGCTGCGGATCCGATCGATTGCACGCGTATCGCAACGATCAGGTTCGTTTGCGGGCCATTACCAACGTTTGCAGGAAATACATACTGAACAAAATTTGATTCTCCCCTCTAGCTAGAACTCTTTCTAGAATTCCTACTTTGCTGGATTTTGCACTATCAGAGTTTTGTGCAGTGTAGTCATCCGTGTGCAGCATTCTCATACTATAAAGGACAATGTTAATCTTTTCTAGAAAAGAACATAGGGGACCTGTCCAGTAGATGAATACTTAAATTGTCTGTGAAAATTATTATTCCATTTTCTGAGCATTATTTCTATAAGACCGTGTAATTGTTAAGATCATACGTTCTAGAAACGAAACTCTAACTCTAATAATTGATGGTTATAAATTGCATTAAAACTCTGCCATAGGATTAAGCGGGTAAAGGCCAAATGACTAATGAATGAACATCAATTTCTAATGAATGAGCAGCAGTATTAATCGTACTTTGCGAGAAACAGGCGGTCATTTGGGTGCGAAGACCAGGTGCTTGGAGCAGAATTTGGTCCCTATTTGCTATGAATTTGCCACCAAAACTGGTCGACAAATTTCAATAATTTAAATATTTACTGATCTTGAAATAACGACAATATCAATTTTGCCCAAGATTTACATGGCTTTGACATGGTTTTAGCATGGATTTGCAACACGAAACACATTTTACTTAACTGGTATCATCTAAATGAACTTAGCAGAAAACACAAAATAAAAAACGACAGGAACGCAATGATGAACTCGCGTGAAAATATAAACAACGCAATTGCATTTCTCGAAGAAATTAAAATTTACACCAAACTGTAGTATCGAAAGTAACAACTTCATGGACCTGCAAATTCATAGTGTGCAACATGTAGCGCAATTGGAATCAAGCGAGAAAATACATATACAGTGCCCGGCATAATAATATATCGTATACAGAATATCTTAAAATTAATGTTTGTATTGAAAAAAGATCCTATTATCGGGCTTTTTTGAAAAGTTTAAAATTAAAAGAATAGTTGCAATAACAAGAATCTATAACTTAATTTCAACAAAATAAGCATTTTCATATATTACAAAAAAAAGTGACCGCCATAGAATTTATAGCGTCTTCGTATAATCGCGATATGTAAACACGATAAACTGTGCGTAAAGTGTAAACGACAACCTGATTATTAAACATTGTAAACGCGGTGTTTCGGCGAAGCAAAAGCACTATCCAGAAACTTTATAAGAAAATTTTGAACACCGATACAGTGGCTGATCGGTCTGGAAAAGGTACAACGCGAAGTACAAATGGGCGTGACGATGGTGATGCGAACATCATACGAATGCTGAAGAAAGATCCGAGGACAACTGTCAGATTTATTCAATCGATCTGTCCATTTCTTTGAGCGAGCACAAAAATCATCGCACGTTCGCGATTACGAACGAATCTTTCGTACCGTACCGTGGATCGCGAAACTTTAGTACATCCAGACCACAATCTAACCTTATTCTAATTTCTTGTCATATATGAAAATGCTTGTTTTGTTAAAGTAAAGTGATAAGTTCTTGTTATTGCAAAGACTCTTTTAATTTTGGTAACAAACCTTTGGTGCGACAGTAAACCTTTCAAAGAAGCCCGATAATAGGATCCTTTTTCATTAAAAACATTAGTTTTGAGATATCCTGTATACAATTGTCACATTCTCACGAGACGGGAACGCGACGCTCGCGCGAGCCGTGTTAGAAGACCCTAAAAATGTGGTATAAGTAGGGCAGCAGCCTAATGCAGGAGCGCGCAGAAAGGAAAATACCCTCAAACAGGAAGGATCTGCAACGTAATATTAAAATCTCAGATCAGTGCGTATAAACTGTCACGATCCGCGTCGTTAAGCTTCTTTGCCGGCGATGCGTACAAACTGTCACGGCAAGGAATGTTTTGGGTAGGAGTAATTCAAAAGAGAATCAAGGAAGGAAGGAAAGTCCGGAGGGCCGGACGGCGATACCAGTACGCCCAGTTGATGAAACAATTGCACGCATACGCCGCAAATCTGCCTGAAGATTTCAAATTTTCATTCATAACTGAAGAAAGTCGTATCGCGGAGGATCATTCCCTGACCCTCCCCTCGTCATTCAGGACCCCCGTCTAATTTACAAAAACATTTTTTACCACAGAATGTAGTAAACACATCCCCTTAACTATGGTATTATTTAAAATTTTTACCTGACAACAAATTCTACAAATTCTATCCTCCAGACAAATCCATAACACAATATAGGATGGTCACTTTATTATGCAGGTCACTGTAGTTAGTGCTTATAACAAAAAAAAGATATCGTAAATGTTATTTTTTTCGTTTAATATGAATTATGTTCATTCACTGGACAGGACACCCTAACCTTTCAACTGGGGCTTGATTCAATAAATAATTCTTTCACTTTACTGTATCATAATATCCATATTAATATAAACTACATGGTTTTAACGTTGTGTGTGGTAAAATCTTTTTATATCAATTTTATTTGTCTTAATTATTTGGCATCGTAAAGTAAAATGATGTAAATATTTTCCCAATAGAGATTGCATTTCATACTTTTATTAGGAATTTTCAAAATAATTTTTCCGAGTGTGTATTCATGTAACACGTTTCATTGGCTTCGCATATAGATCACAATAAATCAATTCATTAACTCTGAAATAATCTGTATAAGCCATTTCATAATTAATAGTAGGATAATGGCAATTTCGCATTGAAAGAGAAATTCTTTGAGAATCTGCTGGATGAACAGGTTTCTCAAAAATACTATATTAATTATAAATTTCAAATTGACGGATTTTTCGTAGATCTTTATTACACTACACTGATGCTCAAAAGTATAAAAGTAAAATGTAATAAATCGTTTTCGTCTTAACAAAAAGCAATTTAATAATTAAATATGTGTATAACAAAGACCATTCTAAACGGAAACTGTATTGAATTAAAAGTTTTTATATCATCATATTTGCCATTTACTTGTCCATATTAAATCATCTTTGGTATGGCTATTATTCGACAAAGTAAATTGAAAATAAATTAAGAATTGAAAGAGTTGAAAAATATTTTGTTAATTAGAACTACATATTGTTAACACGGCTAAACAAATTCAAGCACCAAGTAAAAATATATTATCTTTAATATCTAGACTGTGGATCTTTATGCAAAGTAAAAATTGCATTGACTTTAAAAAGCACTAATCAAATGAAATTGCCGTTTCTCCTTTAATAATTTCAACAAAACGAAAATAATACATAACCTTTTGCTGTATTAAATTGCGTCTACTCATTGGTGTGATATATGCATAAAATCCGCAGTCTATTAATAATCGTTACCGTATTATCAATGTGCTAGGTAACTATCTGCATATCAAGAACTCTGTATCGTACAAAATGTACATATAAAATAACAAAAAATTTATATAAATTAGATTGGATTCATTGACTTCTTTAGTAGGATTATTAAGAGAAACAATTTTTCTCATTGTCATTTTACTTTGACAGATTGAAATCAACTCAAACATTTTTGTCATTAATTCACTGCTACGGTAAATAGCTATTGGAAACTAAATAGAATAGCTTCCAGCGAGCTTTGAAAAGTCTTTCAAATGATATTCGTTAACATTTTGATAGACTGTTAAAAACAAAAACCTTTTCATCCGAACTGTTTCCTATAATTACAGTACCCGTAAGACAGTAAATTTTCCTGCAAGATCTGCGCGTTGGGTCCGTTTTGTCGCAACGCGACGAATGATAAGGTATAAAAAATACGATGAGGTATAAAAAAAGAATCACTGCTGCTCGCCCGTACCTTAAATTTCAATCGGTACAATTATTTAAGAAACGTCCGATTCAACGACAAATCAATTCGGCGGAATGATCCGACGCGATACACGAATTGAGAAACGGAAGAGAAAAGCACCAGAGAATCGCGCGATCGTATTCGGAACGTTACCGCGGATAGCATCGAGCAACCAATTTATTCGTCTAATGAGATTACGATGAGGTTACCTTAGCAATAATACTTGTTCGCCCTCCGAAATCCGTTGTCTTCGGGTCTCCCGGTTCTCATACTTCCATATATATATCAAACACACTCCATTACTTCGTACTCGTAACATGGATCACAGTTAAACAGTTGATAGTTTCCTACGTGTCCAATCATGGGCAAGGTTCGCGATCGAGAACTCATTGCGGCATGCCGGATGCGGCACCGAGACGCGGTGCTCCGTACAGCGAGTACGGGGAGAAATAGGGTGGCAGACCTGCAGGAGTGTGAGGATGAGGCGGTGGAAGCGGTAGACCCAGGGACGATAAAGACGGCGGTAGCAACGGCGAGGGTTTCCCGTACGGGTGATAGCGCGCCGTCGCGAGCGGGCTCAAAGGTGGCGTCGGATAAGTTCTGGAGAACAAAGGATGCGTCGGCGGTAGTCCGACGGAGGGCGACAGCAGAGACAGGGGCGCCGCCGAAGGATCCGTGGCACCGCTCGTCGAGACGCTCGTGTGACTCCTGAGATGCTGAAGCAGCTCGTCCGCCGTGGAGAACCTTTTGCCGCAGTAAGCCGTGTCACCGGCGATCCAGTTGCAAACGTAGGGAAGGTGCGAGGCTGCGGCCAACGCAGCCAACTGTGCATGAGCGTAAGCAGCAACTCCCAAGGCTCCGTAGGGTGCGCCAGGCTTGTGATCGCACTGGGCACAACCGGCGGGACAAGTGCCCGGCGTGCTACCAGCGGTGGACGCAAGCTTCCCGTTAGCGACCGCGCTCGCCGAGCTGGCGAACAGATGAGAGTTCAGTTGGCAACCGGTACAGTACGGGTCCCGACACACCGGCATCAGAGTGTCCGGTCCCGAAGCACTCTTCAACCTAGCGTAGCTCAAATACGGATTCCCGGATACCAGGCCGTTCTTCAAGGCTGCGTGGTGTTGGGACATTAACGAGTTGGCCATCGCGTCTATAGGCAACTGCGGGCTGTAGCCCAGATACGCGGACGTCGTTGCTAAACTAACTCCCGGCTTGAAAGTACCCAGAGGAAGATCCTTGATGGACGGATCCGTCATCGCTAGAACACCCGCGGGACTGTACGACGGTTTCACCTGCAACGACGGACTGCTTACGACCACCGGCTGCGACGAACTGGACTCGAGCTGCGACAGATTCGCCGCTGATGTCCTCGATGCTGGCGACTCCCGGGCGACGTCGCCGTTCGGCGTCGCAGTTTTCCGACCTTGCGGCGTCACCGCGCGCACCGAAGAGGCGCTCTGATTACTCGAACATCGTTTATTACCGCCGCCAGGTGTTCTCGATCGTCCAGACGTCGAGTGACTAGATGCTGACCTTTGCTCATCCGGACTGGCTGCTTTCTCACGACCCAAACACGACTCGTACGGCTTGAAATTGGTCTTGCTCGGTTCCGTCGACGTCGGCGCGACAGCCGGCGACGATTTTTCACGCGATTGATCCGACTTCGACGATTTGTTACTCGATGGTTTGTCCAACGAGCCTAGCAGAGATTTATTGGACGGCGTGTCGGCTCCTATTTGGCTGCAAGTTTGCGCGAGCAGAGCGAGGGGACTCTTCTTCGCATCCAACTGAAACAAAAATAAACGTGTAAAGGAGCATCTACGTTTTCAGAATCTCTCTGGGAAGGAATTGGCGATAGAGAAGCAGAATTTCGTTACTTTTGCTTCGATAATATTTTATGAAAACCGCCGAAACACGGTCGACGACGCGGTTATGCGGGCATAAATGTCTCGAATATATCAACCCGGAAATATTTTTTTGAAATTCACAGTGGTCAAATATTTGTAGATGTTTTTGGGTCAAAATAGTAAAGGGCGTTTCAAATACACCGAATCATTCAGTGGATGCATGTTAGCGAAAAACACAATTTTATTGTACGCGTGACTAATTGGTTGCTTTTACCCATTTTTATATCATAAGGAAGAATGAAAGATAATGTCATAAACTCATAATATAAACTCATATTTAAGATAAATGAAACGACATGAAAAAATGCACGATATTACATTTTAAATGATCCAATAGATGTAACAATTTTTTTATGTTATTTCACGAACCTGTAAAACTCCAGGATTGATCAATATAAACAGGTTTAAAAAAGAAATTGTCTACGAGTTTAAAAGTAGCTCATCCAGAAAATATAAAAGCAGACAAAGAAACTATCTCATAAATAGTAATATAGTCATCCGCTAATAATTTCCAGTGGATGTATCTTTAATTTGTTGTTATAAATTTTGAAACATTTCGAATTCACAGGATTATCGCTTCTCGTCTTTTGATCGTAGCCTATAAAATCGTACGTGTCTGGCATGAGTGAATTTATGTGAAATAAGTTTCATGTTACAGGCAGAAACTTGTTAAATGGTTGCCGTCGGTCCGGAGCTACGAGCATTTAACGGGTCCCTGTTACAATCGGCACGCTCGTTGCATATTGAAGCCGATCTAATAAAACGTTTCGAGAATATATAATCGTCTTACGGATTGCACAAATCTTGCGATCACGCGATAAAAGTAAATAACGAGCGGCGAGTGAAAAATGTAGAAACATCGCCGATAATTAATACATAGTCTTGTGGTACGGCCCCGCTATCGCCGTTGAGAATATCTGCGATAATTTAATATTGGCGCCGATCGAGCAATCGCCTCGGAACCAGCCAAGACGATGCAGTTGGTATAATTAGCGTATAGAGGAACAATATTTCTCGCGGCTGATATGTTCGTCGAACAGATGTTTGATGTAATTAAAATACAACGTTCGTGCAACTATCCCCACCGTTTACGGTTGCTTCTGCTAATGGCGCGACGCCGACAGATATTAATGCCATGAATTGCAACAGGCTATTACGAAATTACGGTTAAAGCTGTATGTTAATTGCCTCCGCAAAAGTTAACGGAACGTCCCGGCATAATATTTTAATCCGTTAATACCGTCCTCCGTCTTTTCATCGCCGTCGCTAACTTTTATTGCCGCGAAGAATACTAGTCCTCTTTTCTTTTTATTTTTTTTTAACCACGTCACACAGCTCCGCGATATTTCTTTTATGTCATTGCGGATTTCTCGCAAACGATTTTCATACTGAAATTCTGCTTCGCCAGTTTTATTCAATTACCGGGCGACCCGTAATTGTAAATTGAAATTTATATGATTAATGGGAGTGTTTAAAGGGAAGTCAATTTTAATATTCATAGTGTCTCGTACGGCACGTAGTAGAACTGAAAGACGAATGATTCTATGTATAAAAACGAGTCATGTATATTTACAAGTTTGTGGAAAATCGAACAATATATGATTGCATTTTTCGGAGCTGGTTGAATGCAGACATGCTTCATAAATTTTAAACTAATATTTTGCAACTTTTTTCGGTTATACCGCTAGTTGTACTCGTTTACTTTTTAAACGACATAACTTTGAGTATCGGTGAATGAAAGTACTCACAAAAATTAAGAATAATTTAAACTAACTAATAAATACTTAGTAATACATTTTTTACATTGAAAACATCATAATAATATTCTTAGATTTTTCTAACCTTTTACCGTTTTATATTTCACCCAGCCAACATCTTCATAAATGCATAAAAATCCGCAGTCTAGTAATTATATTAATACCAGATTTTACTTATCAATACCAAATACACTTTGATTCTGTCTCTCATTGCGGGACACTCGGTACAATTCGGTTAGAATAAATTAGAACCGCTTCACCAGTATTTCAGCAACAAAATTTTATTCCATTTTCGCAACGAGATGTTTGATAATAGTGTCAATTACTTGTTGCTTTATGCTCGTGATACCAATCGAAACACTACGCATGCTCTTGCCCCGTTTACTAAAGGGGATGCACGGGAATTCCATGAGCGTATTGCATATTTACTTGATAATGACGCCGCAAACGGTGCGGTTTATTATCTATTGCAATCTAAACCAGTCTTCTTGTTTACAATATACGACACAACCGATTAACAAGAAACCAGATTCTTCGTAGAAAATTAAAATGACAATTTATCAACCCTTATATCGATAACCGGATGTTCATTTTCATCTAGCTAACAAAGTTTTATTTGTGTTCACGTTAAAAAAATCACGAAAATGTTTGGACTCCTATCTTTCAATAGTTTCACATTTATTTAATTTACAGTATAAAAATATACATTAAAATTTTAGTTACCGCAGGTACCATTAGGTACCACTTGGAACGAAATAGAAATTTATAAATAGGTTGAAAATAGTATAATAGTACTTTTTAAATTTTTCCACTCTTTAATGTTTCTAAATTACACCTACCGACGTCTACTCGTACCACTAATATATTTCATTACACACATATAATTTGTGGGGACACTGATTCCGTTGTTCCGTTTCATAAAAAATTATTAGGTGGAAAAAAAGAAATTATCAAGTAGCGTACAAGAGATTACTACGCTAGAATATTTCTCCTCTCTACTAACGGCGATTAGCAAAGCCCAAAAAGCACTAGAAGTTAGTATCTTCGATGTTGTTATTGTGCAGCAGAAAATTAAAAAGTGTCTACGTGAGAACGAAAATGGTCTCCAGTTCGTGAAATCTTCTCGTAGGATTGCAGATTGCAGCAAGTTAGACAACACGCGAAACGGTCTTTCCCACCGGAAATTCACACGGATTCTTTGAATAAACAGATTTTTTAGAACAGAAGGTGAACATGTTGAAAATGATATGATCCATTCAGCGTAAATGTTGTTTAAAAAATTGTTCCTTGTCTAATATGTTTTACTGTCGTGAAATTTCTGTAAAATCGTAATTTTCTTGTGAAAATCGGTAGTTAGCTATGACAGCATAAAAACTTGAAATATGTAATATGGCTCGCGTAAGGAAAATTAGAACATAGACCAGCTGCACTAGTGCATATATTTATTGCATTCTGTACTTCCCGTATATTGTTAGTGTCTAAATTTTTTTAATTCGCTTGTGCTTCGATATGAACCCTGTACGTTATTAATAAAAATAATTACTTTTTAAATTTACATTCTTTCAATGTATGACGCGCACTTTTATATTTTGATCCTTGTTTTTTTTCCATATTCGTTTATACTGAGATTTTTTATATTTTTTAATAATCTTGCTGTTGTTAGTAGTCTGACGCTCAATTTCCATTGGAATTGCTTTTGTCGAATGCTCTACAGTAAATATAATTTTACTTATTTCGTCAAATTGTATAATTAATTACAAAGTGAAACGATTGAATTATAAAATGTGTTGCAAAACAATGCAATAGGTTGCAAGGGTGAAAGTGATGAAAAGTAGCGTACGCCCGGTAGGCATTTTCTACATTGCAAAAAAAGAGAGATATTCCATTTACAAGACACAAAAATTCGTGAATTTAAAAGTTAATAAAAATAATGAAAACGGAAAGAGAATTCATTTCTGTTGTACACATGTTCCCCTATTCTCTCGTACTGTACACTTTGGGTGAAATAATTGTTTTAGCGGACAGCAAATTTTGGAAAATTCGTGTTTAAATGAAATTAGGTACTTCGATTTTATATTTCAATTAACTTCAAATACTCCAAGTATTTTTAGATAACAAAAAAAATTAATTTAGAAAATATATAATGATCCAAAGTGATCACCCGTCGAGCGTGAATAAGAAAAACTTTTTAAAAATAAATTAAACTGCGCTATTTTTTCCCTGGTGGTGTAACGATATATACACAACTATCTACACAGAAATATTTCAAAATAAATTCCGTTTCCAGCACCGTTCAAATAAAATAGAAAATTAATTTAAAAAAAAAACCTCCACTGCGAAAACAAAAGATATTTTATGTCCAGAAGTATTCGCACGCACGGTCTAAAGTAGAACAGACTATTTACAATTCGAAATAATATTTTACCCGGCACTACTATCCTCGCAGCATTGTATTACCGAATCACGTTTTGATTTACAACGCTCGTAAATCAGTGTACGTTCGAGCAGAAACGTTGCCAGCACTCGCTGTCCTCAAAATAGTTTACAGGAGTTAAAGCGTAAGACGTGAAATGCATTCCCGTCGAGATTAACGAAACGCCGACAGCCGCGATTAATGGGACCGTCGAAACGATTGTCCTTCGCGGTATTTATTTCATATCGGGTTCAATAACGACCCGATAGCGAGCTGTTATTACATTGACACCGCATCGTCAAAGTTTAATTGTTCAGCATTTTACCCGCCAATTTTAACTAATCGGTTTCGAATTATTCCCTCCAGTCATTTATGTTACTCTACATTTTGAACTCGACAGATCGAGTGTCACATATTTTTACTTTAAAAACGAGTCAAATTTATGTTCTAATTCTACGCTCCAAAATATTGACGATAATCGTACAGAAATGTTTGATTTACATTTTCGTTATGAAAACTAGAAAACCGCGGTACGTTGTTTATTAATTAATCAATATAATTTCTCATTTACATTTTAGTTATTTGGTTGTATTAAAATTCGAGCGTCCATTTCCTACATATTTTCCTAAACAATATAAACATGATCGATCAGAAAAGAATCAACCATACATTTTTTGCTAAATTAATTGGATTGAAAAATTAATTCCGAAAGATTACGACGAATGCCGAAGTTTAAAAGTAAGCTGGAGGGTATAGCGAAACTTTTACTCTTGATTACGGAAAACTCGTTGTTCCGGCGTGAACCACACTTTAGAATGCATGGAATAAGTCGACGAAGGATTTTGGGGCATGTTCCGAATGTTGGTATACGGTGTACACTATGTAGATCGTCGTTGTGATTGCGGCAGAGGTGACGAGAAATAAGGAGGCAGAGAAAACACAACACAAACCGTAGTAGGCAGAGGCGTAAGATATTCCGGACGGAGGTACTGATTCGCGCTGGAAGTAAGCATTGTCCAAAGATGTTCGCCTCCTTTCTTCGTACAATTCTCCGTTCAACGGGTAACAACAACACACTGTGATCACACGCGACAGACCGCCGAGGAATGGTAAATAAAACCCCCGACGAATCCTGTGGAACACTTTTCCCGTGCTCTCCCTTTTATATCCGTGGCGACGAAACGACGGGGGCGCACGTAAACGAAGCCATTTAGCGGCCTTTCAGCTGCGTTCTCTCTTGTACACACAATTCTCTCCGTACGTACCGAGAACACAATGCACGAGGACGTCGAGAGGAAAATGAAAAAAGAGGTACAACACGATACGCATTACACAACACACAACTCTTTGTTCACGCGGCCGACTTCGAATCGCGACTGACTAGGTTCGCGCACCGTTCCCGTGTTCGGTCGGCCGAGCCGCCCCCTACCCCCCACCTCAGCCAACCGTCGACGAACGTTCAGCTGACTCACCCCGCCGTGCCGCGACGCGACGCGACGCGTTTCTCGCTGAAGCTCACCCTCTCGGTGCTCGGTCGGTAATGTCGGCAACTGCTGTTACCCCGTCAAGGGGAGTACATCCCTGTTTATCGCAAGAAAAGTTCCTACAAATTCATGCAAACACGATCTCGAAAACCAGAATATATCAGGTTGCAAATTATTAAGGAGCAAATTATCTTTTGTTTAAAAGATTTCCCAGTCGTTATTTACATGTCAAAGAGTTAACATAAATCGATCCAGTGCTTGTACAGTTATGAAGTTTTAAAAAATCATTTTTTTGTGCATTTCTGAGTATAATTAGTTTGGAACACGCGTACAGAAGGATTCGTTTGGATTCGTAACACTGATCGAGTTATACTCGTTTAAACGATTCAACTTATAGTTGCGACGTGCATTCGCAACGTAACGTGAGATATGTATATGTACTTTTCTCTTTCGTTGGAAGTGCGTGGTCGAAACACGATATAAATGTTTATATAAACTGAGATAGGAAACGATATTTTATAGAGTAACCTAATATGTATATCGTTTGTGATACGGGATTCCAGGTATTCGCTGCGTTCAGTTTAGCTAATTACCTGTGTTTAGGCCTTTCAAAATTTTCGGCTGCATGTTTATTTAACGAAGAATTCTACAATGTATTACGTATGTTCTAAGCACTAAGATTATCTGTTGATCGTCATTGCTGCGAAGCAGAGACGTTAGCAAGTTGCCACGACTTCTCAAGTTCGAGTTAACCATTTGACTTTTGAAAGGAACTTCCGTACATATCCTGTTATCGCGATAACAAAAAATTTTTTAATGCGTTGCTGTTTTTTTTTTTTAATTTTTTAACGTGTTAATGGTGAAAAATATACACATAGTAATAGACTTGATATACAGTGTGCCACAGTAATATTGGGTTTTTTTGGAAGATAGAACAATTAGTTTACTACATGGAGTGAAGAAGTAATTTAAAACAACAATTGCAATTGGTTGGAATTGCAGAGAACATACTGAAAGTTGTTTTCTACAACTTTTTTATGTGGATCCGTATGGAAAATTTTTAAAATACGTAGATCTGTACAAAGATCCGCAATCTAATAATAAACCTGTAGATTATAATAATATTTCTCGATTAAAATACTTCATATTTGCATTATGTAATCGGTGATTTGCAACAACGATAATAATTCTTCTAAATTCTAAAAAAAAATCCGAGTCATATGGTGCAACGTCTTTTAAAAAGTTATCGTCTTTTTAAAAGTGTCCGAATATTACCGCGAAAGAGATATGTACACGATATTTGCGAAAAGTTTATCCCCACTATCGGGAGATGTAGCTCTTGAGAAGCGTATACATACGTCCCGAGGGGTTTTGCGACGGGTCCCGTAGTCCTAGTATTAAATATATGGAAATCTGATTGGGTCGAGAAAGACCCGAGCAATGGGAGAGTTGAGATCCGAGCGAAAACTAAAACGAAAATTGCGGCGAACGTTTAGCCGAGATGAGATGTACAAAAGACATAACAGAAAAGATTCTATTCCGATGCTCCGTCTGCGGTATGATTGTGTGGTGACGAAAAGGACGAATACAAAGAGGAGGTCGACTAACCAATACGAGCGGAAGAGCTAAAGGCGACGCAGCGGTGTCGGCGACGACGGCAATGGAGGCGGTGATGTTCGAGACACGGTGGTCGCTGTCGGTACGCGCTGCGCCGACACTTTTGCCAGCGACCCTACCAACCACGTGTCAACTTGTGCGAGGTGCCCCTGCGACTCCTACTTCGACCTGCCCCGCCATCACTTTTCTCTTCCCCTCTCTTCTCTTCGCTTCTCTTACCACGCCGCGCCGGTGATTCCTTTCCTTCTTCTCTTCTATTCTCTTTCCATATTACTCTTACACCCACTCCAAACGTTCTAACCAGGGATCGAGAAACTTATGGAACTTCTCGATAGGTTCTATTTAAGGTAGTGGAATTTTTTGGAAATGTTACAAGTTCTGATAGAAACAAAGAAAAATTCTGGAAATTTATAGATATTTTGTTTATCGATGTTAATCTTTTACTGGACATGTAGGGTGTGGTAGACCCTACTCATTTTGACAAAGTCGCAACAATATGTTATTTCAATCGTGCAAATTTCGAACTGTACAGTTGATTTTATGTAAGCGTTCTAGCGATTTGTTGCTGAAGAAAAATAAAATATATAGTTGTGGAATGAAAAATTCAAATATCAGCGATTCGGATAATCGAGGTTCTACTAAATCGTTACTTGAACATGCAAATATGCTCCGAATTATGTCATGTTTGGTCTCATTTTAATAAAAAAAAAAAAAAAAAATAACTAAAAACTGAAAATTTTTTCATTTGGTTAACGTTGTTTCACAGATAAAGTGTAACATGCTGATTTAGGATATAGTTTGTCGAAAAATATTTGGCATGTATATGTTTTATGTACAATCATTCATATCTGGGGGGTGAAAACAACCCTCATTTTTTCAGTTACTTTAAAGGTTCTTTTATTTAAATCGGAGTTTTTCAGAGCCTTTGGACTATCCGATTCAACTCTTTTTTTATGGACAATCGGATATTTTTTACTTTTTCGTTTGAAAACTTTCTAAATCTCGACTGTTGTTTTTTGAATATTGAACGAAATTTAGACGGCTAATTTTTCATTATAAATTCTTAATTCGATATAAAGGTAATCGAAGGCAGCCATTGTCTCTTCGCATTTACGACCGCTGCACTTTCACCAGCCGAAGGATCCCACAGGTCCGAGGGGTTACCATAAAATGCCTCTCTCAGTGAAAGCTCGCATAGGTATGGATTATGAAAGGTTCGTCTGTCATCTCTCAGCGGAAGCAGTAAACGTCAACAGTGTGCTAAATAGCCAAACAACGAAACAATACTTCCGACTGTCCGTCAGGAATGAATGTGGGGGCTTGTCATTAAATAATTTTTTTGGCCCTACACCGATCTTTCCCATCTAGACACGAAGTTTTTTTTACGATAGATCAAAGGTTTTACGACAGCTACAAAAATAATTTATATTTACAACCGTAGTCTACACGCGATTGCTTAAACAAGTGCGGCTATTGTGGTAAAAATAACACTTGGAGATCATAAACCCTAAGCCATGTTACCTGCGCAAACTACCTCTCGAAACTCTATTCAAAATTATTTCCTCTTATAAGTATACATTTCCAAGTGTACAGTAAAGATGCGATCTAGTTGTAAGTTGTAAGTCCCATCACTGGGTACAAGGGTGTGTAATAATTACATGTCACGAAAACCATCGTGAGACTTTGCGTATACCTCTGGATCGGCAAACATTTTTTTATTGTTCTCTTAAAAAACGACTTTAAAGTCTCGTAAATAATTTTATTCCATATGTATACATGGTGTCCCAAAATTATACAAACGTGGAGGAGATGATTCTACATATGGAAATAAATCGAAAAGATAGAATAAATTTTTTTCATTTGACTTCGAGACTTTCGAGCATTCGTGAAGTTAGATTTTGAAAATTTGGCAAACACGCGTCCTATCGAATATGTAGTAATCGTTTGACGCGTCTGTTCATGGCCTAGTACCAATTCCTCTTTTTAAAAACAGTAGGCACGCGAACTTGACGGATTTTGAAAGACAATCTTGTCGAAAACGAAACGTACAAATGAAAAATATTTATTCTACAGTCAGCCAAAAAAGTCTCACCCTTTGAAATCGTGTAACTTTTTAAGAAATGGACCACACGATCTGAGTTTTTTCAAGAATTTAGAAGAATTAGGTTACTAAATGATATGTAAAGTGATTTAAGTTAAAATAACAAATATTGTTTATTTTATTGCTTTCATTAAACTTTGGCCTACTACAAAGCTTTGATATTACAGAAATATAAATGGAAAAAGTGGAGAGGACATTAAACATGGAATACTGCCTTTCTATGTGAGCAGATTAAATAAAACTTGCGTCAAAAGTGACATCTCCACACATACATGATTCAACGAGTTTATGAAAGCGTTGTTGACGTTACGAGAGGAAAGTTCAAAAGGTTAAAGAAAAGTGATAATGCTATTATTTGAAATGTTTCAATTAAACATCGCGCATCTGTGGAAATTGTCTGCGGAATAAATTTACCGCAGATGCATTTTAAATGCATGCGTAACTTGGGGTCGAATGCATATTGTAACGATTAATAAATTTGGCTGAAATAGATTGAGGCGGTAATGGTAGTCGTATATGGACCGCAGACGTGGATAGGTTCATGCTGCATCGAAATGCATATCAATTGTTTCATGGAAATTCGAGTGTTACTTCCCTTCATTACTATTCACCGAATTATATGATTGTACCACGTACACGTGCAACGCAGACAAGTTGATTTACATAATATTCGTATTGATCACGGAACTGCGCGTTATTAGGTAAGTTAATTTGATCCGTCATTTTAAACGGTAATTCTCGATATGCTCGTTTTTCAATTGGTAGCTGTTAAATTCTTTCCTATACTTCTACATATCTCGAATGAAACGATAAATCAATAACAAATCACTTTTCTAGTACCTATTGCAAATCTATCGATGAAAGTCGCAAAAAAAAAAAATGATTAACAGTCGAAGTCTTCAACAGCTGAAATGATGCTTCAAAATCCGAAATGTACAGCATCATTTTATTCCTCTTTTATAGAGCTAATATTTATTGCATAGATATCGAGTACGTACATAACGATAAAGGAGCCGGTGTTATTAATATTCGAGATCATCGCCAGTGCATACGTCGTTATTATAAATCAACACTTTGTTAAAAAAAAAAACGCATGTCGAAACACTTAAACCCAGACACGTTAACGTCAGCTCATCTATAGTGTCCTGGATGGTGAACATAGTCGTTGGTTTCTTTAGTCGGCGCCACGTAAACATGTTGTCCTCGTCCGCATAGACAGGGTGGGGGAGGGAGGGGGGAAGACACGAATAATTATATAGCACTCTCATCTCTCACCAAAGCGTATCCTCTAACTAGCGCTAATAACGCCGCTAATGTTCTTCCATGAAAACTACTCGTACCTAACAACCACTCCGCCACCATCTTCACCACAAAGATAAGATAAGATCGGTAGTTTATAACTTGTTCCTTCTCTAACCCACAATCGAATGTCCGACGAAAGTAATTGCCAAACATAAATTTTTGCTCCTCTGTCTACTCTGCGTTCTTTCATTACAATTCTTCTATTCTTTTAAATGGATCTTCGTAAATCTTTAAAAAATACAAAACTGTAAAAATACTAGAAAAATTAAAAAATTGACCTATTAAACGTATTAATACTAGAGGCCAAGTGATCGGTTCTAGATTTTTTATTTTACAATTATTGAAATTGTAAAGATGCTTTCACAAGAAATGATGTAATAAATATCGTTATTGGAGCACGTGTTACAACAACCGAGCAATCGGTAGAGCAATCGGCTAGTTTGTTGCAAACCAGGTAGAAAATTTTTATTTTGCACGACGGTTCACTGTCCACTTATAGAAAGAAAAATATTAGTTTCATTAGTGTCCCAAAGATATTCTGACGGAGATGGCAATTTTTAAAAGCCACGCGACACAGGGATTACCCGTAGGTTCTTTATAGCGACGTTATCTATTCCTGTAAGAATTCCATTTTCGAGAGCTGCCATCGGATTTCGTCGTCCACGTGATTTCTCACGTGTCTCCGCGGGAAGCTAGTCGAGAGTAGATAATCACCCTCCGTTCACCACACATCGATCAGACGAAGCGTAAACACGATTAGTATAACGTACAGCTAATGAACTAATCCCGCCACGTCGTCGACGAGCACGAACCCATCGCGTAGGATGGCGCCGCGCTGGGGACTCACTAATATTCGTGACTTGCCCCCACGCTCGTGCTTCCTGTCTTCTATTCCGATTCTTTTTTTCGTACCCTATGCTCCAGAAACGAGCGCGTTATTTATGGGTAGTCCGTTGCAATTCCGCTTGCGCATTCTGTGCAAGGGCTGCACGAAATCGACAGCTGTCGCCTCGCTCGGCAGCTCCGTATATCCATCTTTCTTCCTCGCCCCGTCTCTCTTTTCTCCTTTACCCCCTTATATCTTGACGTGCTCGCCTCAGTCGTATCCTTCTTCTTTGCGAAGCTTAAGTTTGTCGTCTCAGACGTGCTTCTGCACGAACTTCGCGCATACAGGGCGCCCCATTTGTGTGGGGCAACTGCACCCAATATGGAACACCTGAATTCAAAAGCTCGCCAAACTTACCAGGAAAGTTATCGAACCCGCGAATTCGAAAAATTATTAATCTTTGCACACAAGTAGAGTAAGTTATGCCTAATACAATCCTATTTTTTTGGGGGGGGGGGGGCAATTTCTTGCATTAAAAGGATGAAATCAAATTTTGAAAAGAGTGTTTTCTTTTTCGGGAAATATCTCAAGAACTACAAATTATATTTTTCAAAAGTTGCAACGGAAGTTGCATGATATTATTATTATTATAATTTATGATTTCGATGGCCATTGTTAGAGAGAGGCTTCTTTCTCCAAATGGCGTCAAAACTCAAAACACGTCTTTCATATGTTACTAGTAATGGACAAAAACCCTTGAAAACATACTTATATGACAAGTACATTATCAAGTTGTAATTAATTTTTGTTCGAATGCAAACTATATTTAGATATTGAATTCGATTGTGATGTCAGTTCAAAATACTTCTGTTGAATAAATAAATCAGTTGACAAATACCTTGGCATTGTTCAGGTATTTAATCATGTTAATAGTTTAAGATTAATATTCAACTGTGCTAATGTTTAACTGTTTTGTGGTCATGGTAAAAGATGTCAAAAGAAAGTAGAACTTTGCAGTTTGAAAAAACGGCACCTAAAATGAAACGCTAGCAAAAATTGTCAAAAAATCTCTTATTACAACTTAATTTCATTCAGCAGGAACTATCTAATTTCTCAATTGGAAATGAAAATTTCAGTAGTGTTATACTTTTCAGTGGATAAACTTACGGCAATCACAAATGTATTTTTCAATCCTTATTTTACATATATAAATTTTCCTTGTATCTATATCACTTTCGAATGATCAATCATTGAAGTTTGCAAACCAGTAAATAATTATCGCGTTTAATGAAATATCAAGAAATTCAGATTTTATCAATATGCTATTTTTTAATTTATTTTTTAATAGCAAAAAGTTATTAGTGGAAAAATTGAATGTAGGAATAGTACTTTTGGTGCATTGAAGTTGGATTTCGCAAGAAACGCGGTCAAAGTAAAGATCCTTCAGAAATTACAAGACAGGTTACGTACGTGTAGACCACCGCAATGGTAGGTGCACGTACAGCCGCGCCTGCTGGCACATACTTAGAGCGGCGGTGGTGTTGGTGCAAAAGGCGTTATTTATGTCCTCTTTGTCGGGCCATCGATAACCGCTGCAGAGAACTGTGGCGTGGCATAGCGTGGCGTGGCCTAGTGCAGCCCGTGTCCGTGTATACGCACATAAATAATGCGAGCGCAATTTCCCATGTAATTGATGGCGTGCCCCCACCTTCCTTGCTTCCCTTCCCTTTCCATAATGGTGAGTGAACTGAGCTCTGGACGTTAGCCACAGAGCACCCCGTGGGGCGTAAACTCGACAATGCCTTCGTCACGCCGCGCATTGTTTGCCACTGCCGAGAGTTCACTCTCGGGGTTGATTTACTGTCCCAAGTTCGCTCACGAGCCACGGACGGCTCCGCAGCCCCGCAAAGAGCGTGTACCGAAATTTTCGTCGAAAGATCGTCGCTCCTCTGTCATCCCGTTCCTCCCTTCCCATCCCGTTTACTCCGTAGCACCCCGACTGAAAGATGATTTTCGTTGCCACTCCGAGCCATTATAAGCACCCGACTCTTTGCCCCGAGTTCTTCCTGCTCTACTATTTTAACTACAGTTTCTACGTTAGAATAGACCGGCTGCAAACGAGATAACTGGTCCCCCGTTCACTGCTACCGCGCACCTTTGTACTATACCGCACACCTTTGTAATATAAACAATATTTGTAAAATCGAATAGCTATGCTTAATGACGACATTGAGACGAGCGCTAATACGAGAGAGAGAGAGAGGGAGAGGAAGAGAGAGAGTGGGGGAGAGAGCGGGAGAGAGGGAGAGAGAGACAGACAGAGAGGGTGGGAGGGAGGGAGAGAGAGGGCGAGAGAGAGAGAGAGAGAGAGAGAGAGAGGAGAGAGAGAGGTTTCAAATTGCCACTAAGTCGATTCTGTAGGTAGCATAGTTTATCTGCTATAACAACCTTTTCAGGTATATCACCTGTGGTCGGGCGCAACCCGCCCGAAGGGCCTGGTTGCGAGGGCGTGCCGTAGGCATATATATATGTATCATATATATCACATTTCTAATTACAGCAGCAGTACTTTAGTATTAAATAAATAATTTTTTCACTGTCCGATTGCCCGAATCAGCTCGGTCCCAATTAGTTCGGATAATCGAGGTTCTCCCGTAGTCGAATAGATATATTTCCCTTCGGTTGTAACTTCCCGAGAATCTTGATCTCAAAATCCGTATAGGAATTTCGATAAAATCGTAAGGTTCAGATTACACGGATACTTTTGTCTCAGATTTGAGAATCTATCCTGCTCAGAGGTGGCTACCGAAGGAAAGTCGACGGTGTTAAGAAAACGAAGGACACGGATTTCTTTTTCCGTTTTCTTCGGAGCTTAATCGTAAAGTCGGAACGCGGAACACGTCGCTTCCACTTCTGTGTACCCAGGTATGTGTTATCTTGTTACGTTGTCCTGACAATCAGATCAAACATCAAGCCAGTCCAGACGTGTAGACTAGATTAGGAAGGGTTAACCAACGGTACGTTGATTTAAATCAATGACGGCGGCACATCTGCTGGCAGAGATTAATGATTAGACGCACGAGAACGAAGCCTGAAACTCGGTGCTTTCAGAGATCGGACAGATTAGAAACTAATTTAACGAGCTGCTTTCATCGTACAATCCAATATCCATCTTGATCCCCCTTACTATATTGTGCAGCTATCCACTACCGGCAATGTTGATTGATCGACATCGACGATATCGCGAGCGCGATATATTTCTTTTCTCTTAAACTGTGCCAGATTTTCATCCTATAAAAGCGAACTCTGAAAAAAAACCACCTTTGTATCGGAGCCAACGATTTCGTTGATCAATCAATTCTCCTTGCTTTCTACCGTGTCCCAAACGAATCAACCAATTACTCATTGGCGAATATATGTAGAAATAACCTAGAAAACAGACCGTGCGTCACGGATTTAAAATATTAAACTTCCGAAATAAGGATAAATCTCTCTAGGACATTGGGTATTATGAAAAAATTGGGTATTATGTCACCTTGGAATACCGAAATTACTTTCTTGCCAGCCCAATATCATTTTTTTTTCCTGAATTTTACACAATTCTAGCATTGGACCGTAGGCATTGGAGTGATTGTATTTTACAGGTCGTGTAAAATACAGTTCTCGTTAGCAGTAAAAAGATAATGTGGTCCGGTAATTGAGATTCATTAACGCTGGACCTACAATGAGAGCTAGTAAGTGGAAGTCGGTTATGTAATAGCAGTTTCGACTGGCCAATACGGTACGGTGGGATCGGTATTGCTTGTTTAGGACCACGTGTGTAGAACTTTGACTTTCGTGGGGCGGCCACTTCGTGATTGTCAGTTCTCTGCCGGGCACAAAAGACTAATGGGTAACGCATACAGATTGGGAGGACACTTAGCAGAGTTAGCGCCTGCGGCTACTTTATTTACGCCATCCACATGTCGACGCCGACGACAGTCCTATGCATACAGTAGCATTCGGCGGTAACTGACCGTGCAAACATCATCCGTAAAGGTCGTGTTTGTGGATGGGCCCGCTGCCGTTCACAGGCCTGGTTTTCGTTGCTAAAGTGACATTAGTTCTAACAGTCGAAACATTCGAGCTACCGTACCCATTTGTCTAAGAAAACAACTTTAACCGCTTAACACCTTTGGAAAGGATCACGATTCCCTTCTGTGCCAGCACAGAAACCGTTCAGCAACAATAACATCGCATACTAAACTGAATCTCTTTGGTTTTTTTCCACTGTGCCTTTCGTTAGGAAAATATACACTACACTGGGATTGGGATTTTCCGGTGCGGAGTAAAAGAATACGTATTATTTTCCAAATTGTAGCATACTACAGATTCAATGCAGTCATGATTCAGTGTAAATTCAGTTCATTTTTCAATCCTTAGCATTATTAAAACATATACATATATTGCATACTATACAACATTAACACTAGAAAGGTTAAAAGTTTACCACAAATTTAAATGTAAAAGCCACAATTATTGACATTGTTTTTTTTTAAATATTTGTATTTGAAAAATAATAGTTAAAGATAATAGCGAAAGATATTTTTCAAACAGAATATCGGAAATAAATGGTTATACGCGCAATTACGTATAATTAATTTCAAGGTTTTCCTAAAGTCAAGATAGTATAAGTATAGATAGATATTGTATAATTATAATACAGTATGACATAGATATGATAGTTTTTAAATAGTTTTTTAGCAATGGGAATTTTACATGCGCAATAAACTTACTGTTTAGATAAACCATTACTCGGGCAACTGTATAATTATTGTTCGTTGAGTTTTTTCCATAAGCTTCGTGCAAGCAATACAGATATTTAAATAGAAATATTCTATCAATTTTTTACAGTTTTAAGACGTTATCGCAAGAGTTGACAAAATACGACGTATCGTTACAATTCTTTGACGTAATCTTTATTAATGTAAACATGAAAATTAAAATTAATTTATTATTAGAATTCCCATACATAAACTTGAGGTACAAAGTAGAAAGTGACAGAAGATTTCATCTTTGCCTTGAATTTGAAAGTCTCCGCTGCTATTCGCCTGATATTGATATTGCCCCATCTGATTACCATTAATTAAAATCGCTACAACGTTTTTTGACACACTCACGTTTCAAACCAGTCGATGATGTGCGAACATGATTTTAACGAATTGGTCCGTTCATTAGTTAACATGTTTTTATCACAATGCTGCACAAAAAATGTCAAAGTTGCTATTAATAGATAAATGAAAGTTTTGTGAATCAATTTTGAGAAGCAGGAGTTGTGTTTTTACTTAAGATTTACTGTATTTTTAATTAAGAAATTTGTTTCTTCCTTCAAGTATGTTAATAAGTTGAAACTAATGATGCTCTTAAATTCATTAGTCACTTCACTGTTTTATATTTCACCTGTTAATTTCTGTCATAAATGCAAAAAACTCCGCAGGCTAGTTATTAATTAATAATACCGAACACTTTTAGGAAATACTTTTTAACGAGTCTTAACCAAAATATCGGAAAAGATTTATTTCTACATTTAATAATAATACTATTTAAATTTTTTAGTCTTTCATTTCATATGACAGCGATGATCTTGTTTAGAAATATTAATAATCAGCGAAGGCTAGTCAAATAGTAATAGGACTTTCTGTTCAGTTGGTAAACATTTACTCGTTGAAGGTCACTCGAAGGTAAACATATCGCGCATCGTTGTCTTCGTTTTTTTATTGACTATTATAACAAAAATATGTGTTGTAATTTTAATGATTGCGATATAACAAAAAGTACACGTGCTGTTCTCTCGAAGTTCGGATTGAGAAGAAGGAGCCTCGCAATGCGGCGACACGCGTACGTCGGTGATCATACATACACATACACACACACAAGGGTCGAGCGCCATCATAATCGCAACTAGTCAAACCAAATAGTTTCTTCTAAATTAACAGAGATGTCGCGATTATAACGCGTGAATACTCGCGTTCCAACAATATGTAGTCCCATTTAAAAAGAACTTTAAAATGACCATGAGAAAATTTTGTTGTCTGTTTCCTCTGATATTTTTCCTACCATAAAAACTAAGCAAGATACTTAAATGGTCAAGTTAGGTGAAATAGCCTGTATAAAATATGAAACTGAGGTAAAAAAGAAAATTTATCAATTTCTTGAATAAATATCACGATTAATGACTTTAAGTAACAACGTGCATAAAATTAGTTTAATTTTCTTTACGTTCACACCGAAGGCATGTACATATGTATGTATTTGCCACACTTCGACACGGTTCCTAGAACTTGCAGGAGATATAGAACACAATTCAATAAATCCAGTTGAATTATGGTGTCCTTTTGTGCTTCGTATAAAGGTATTGTCGAGTCCCTTCTGCCGTCACGCCTATCCGCCATAATCGACACTCGAATATTTCATACTGACACTTTTAACATTAACTCTATTCGTCAGGGTTAGTACCATCGCCTGCATTCATCGGTGTGACATTCGGTATACATGGTTTTTAGCCTCCTCTGTGGCCTTGCGCTCAAACCGACAGCTGCTCGACTTCGGACACAGTCATTATGTATAAACTGTCACGTTCTCCATGCTTTGTCGCAAAGGAATGGTGTGTTTGGACAGCCTCCGTTTTCGGCATCTTCGTCACGGAAAATCTTCCGGCACAGAAACTCCAGTCGCGCAGGTGTGACTTTTGCTTATTTGGTTTGCAACATTGTGCGTTTCAACTGCAACATCGCCGGATTCCTGTCGGTGTTTCCTTTATTGCATTGTGGCGTTTTGCTGCCAAGAATAACAAATAAACTTTCGCCTGCGACTATTATTTCCTGAAATGCTGTGCGACTGGTAAGGTGCACCTACGCATCAATCTCGTTAGCTTATTTTACGATTGACGATCTACAGAAAATGTTGTGTAAACTCGTAAATGGCTTAGACAAAATGAGGGGATAAAAGACGAAAAAGATTTAAAACATTATACTGTGAGTTCAAATAAAAATTTCATTATACTGTGAGGATGTAAATTGTGTTTTGCGTTCATCTTGAACGATCATTATAGCATGATGATAAAGCATACTAAATTCTAAAGAATTTAATTAAAAAAGCAATATTTGTACTTAATACAAGTAATAATCAAATTTATCTGCATTTAAATTTATCTACAAGTGTGTTCAGCAAGACCTGAATAAGTTACACAGGGTGTCCCAAAATTCCTTCAACTCCCGGGAATGGGAGGTTCTTGAGGTGATTCGAATGGTCGCAACATGATACGAAGATATGTTATGTTGTTAATTTTTTTATACGGAACATATTGTTTTCTTATTGTCATTCGGTAATCGTTGCTATCACAGTTCCAATTTAGTACCATTAAAAGCAATTCGAAGACAAATATATGATGGTAAAATAAACTTCTATACGTTAAAAAAAATGTTTATTAGAAAGAAAAAAGCAACCTTTTCAAAATCTAGTACTAAATCTTTGTCAAACAACGTGATTGCAGCATGACCGGTGGTCAGTGCATTGTTTATATAAAGAATTAGCTGTGCAAAGTTTGCAACTTTGCATTAACGCAAATGGCCAACATTTCACGCGTCTTACCTAATGCAAGAAAATTGATTTTACACTCCTGGTCAAATAGATACCATAAGCCTGTTATTATTAGATTCTCAAAGATAGATCTAAAATTGTTCAAATTGTATGATATATAAACATTATCTTTTTTAACGACGAAGAATATCTGATCGCTAGATTGCGGATTTTATGCATTTATAACAAAAATGAATAGACCAAACGCAAAAGAGTAAAAGCATGCAAGCACTTGAGCAACAACAATTTTGCAGCTGTGAAAAAGATCCGCTGTAAATTAATAACATACATATTTATTAGACTCTGTTCAGAAACTTCATCACGAGCTTGCCTCGCTATTGTAGGGCAAGGGTTTCAGAATGGTGATGGCTGGCGTACTGGAACGTCGAATCAACTGGTCATCCCCGAATAGACGACTAAGGTGTACAGATGTCGCATACAAATCGCTAAGATCCGTTAAAATTCTTAAAGAACAAACAACTTCCAATCCCCGCCGTGCAGCCTCGCACTCTCGCGCAAGCGTGAACCAAAGAATCTCCGAGTGGCTCGGCGAATGCGAATGCAAACTAGGATGCACGGTATCACCGGTAACGGAACGGCGGGGATCAGATGTCCGAATACATTGTTCTTACGAAGCGTCGGAGGTTTCGAAAACGACAGTGGGAATCACGAGATAGTGTTCTTATGAGAATACCAGAAGATAGGAACGCGTTCGACTAGGAGCGTTCGTGACTACAAATTATTGTCATCCTAGCAGGTCCCCGGAACCGGCTAACAGTTTTGTAAAAAGCTTTTGTGAGTTTACCGGGCTCGTAACTTCTACTTTGTCGGCGACAGTGTCTCTGCCGTGGGACAAGAGACAAGCAAACCTGTATATAGGCTAGGGTAGAGTGGCTGGCGGGGTTTCAGGAAGGGGTGCACGGAGACGAGAAGATAAAGCAGGAGGGGCGAAAGAGACGCCCTCGCTGAAATTACAGCCTCGTAACTCCCGGTAAGCGGGAAAGAGCGTATGTGACAGCGGGCGGACGAGTGAACGGGCGAACGAGCGAACCGGCGAACGAGCGAACGAGCGAACGGGCGAAAACGGCGAAACCGGCGAACAGCCGGACGAACTGCGCATGGTTTCCGGGAGTTTTATAGCCATCAGGGGGGGTGTTTCAGGCCGAACTACCAGGCGTTGCCTTACGGGTCTACACCGTTACACGGTTCCCGCATTCTCGTAAACAACTGGCCAGACGTGCTTATCACGTTTTCGCGATACGCGGCTTTACTACCTCGCTTAATCTCCATTGATTCTTACGCGGCTAATAAAAACGCTCGCCGAATCGTGATTAGGAACCACCCCAAGATTCGAGTGGCCCCTAATAAAGACCGCGCTTCGGCGAAATTTCGCAAGGTCGAGTGGCAGCTGACTTCAACCGCTAGATGCTGGAATAATGCCGTTTGTAGATGCTGCAAAGCTAATTTCGAGAAGACACCAAATGATGGGTCAATCGATCCTCCATTAGCCCATTCACTGCCAGTCAGAGCGTTTTGCCCTGGGCGCCAAAACACACAGATTTTCACAAAATATAATAATATTTAGTTGCAGATATAGTAAAATGGATGTACAGTAATAAAAAGAAAAAAAAAACACTTCCAGATATCTCGTCGCTGGCATCGCTGAATAAAGTTCAGACACTTACTACAAGATATCTGGTAGTTGCCAGTGAATGGGTTAACGTGGTTAGTTCGGGGCTGTATCGAAAACGTGTTGAAAGGAACGTACATATAACCGCAAATCACAAAAATGTGTTCCGTATGTTATATGGAAACTGTGTTTTTGGAGTATCGTGTTGCAGCGCGTAGCTCACAAAAAATGCATTCAAATATGTTTTGTGACATGACCTTCAAATGGCCTTGAACACCACACTCAATTGAACAAATAATAAATGCAATCTTCAAAAAAATGTTATTTACAGTTTAAGTATGTAGACAGAGGCGATAAATAAATACTACATGTCAATAAAAACAAAAAATAGCCCGATATCGATAGTACTATCTACATTTAGTCACGAGTTAACTAAACGCGCGTGTACTCGACAAATATTGAACTTGATTTTCTAAAAAATGAGCTCCCAAATGAAAAAAAAAAATTGATTCCTCCAGACTTATCTTGTCACGTAACATCGCCACCTTCGCTGTTAGAAGCCGTTATCGGTTAGGGATCATCTTGTATGTTAAAAATTTCAATATTATCACGAAACGCATACGCGTGCACATTTTTTGATTGTTTACCAAACAATTCTTTAGTCTACAGGGTGATTGGGTTAAGTGCGCCACCTAAATTACGTCACGTGTATCACTTACACTTGTCGATTACACAAATGCATTAATTGCAACGAAGAACAATTTGAACATTAAAAACGATTTACAGTGAACATCTCGGTAACTATTCATTTTTCATCTTATATATCCTTATAGTGTTTTATTCAGGATTCAGTTATCTCTTCGACCACAAAATTTACCCTTAATGCTAATTAATTCATTTAACCTTTATAAAGAAAAATTGATAAAAAAGCAAAACAGAATCACTCTGCGCAGTGATTAACAAAGCACTGATTAACAAAATGTCTAATAAACATCTCAGTGAAATTTCGCTGGATGCAGCGCTGTGTCGCAGCGGGTAACAAGAGACGATTGTCTTTTGAAATCTAATAGGGATGCGTACTCAGTTTACCGATTGCATGCCCATGATCCGAAGGCAGCAGTATGCATGTATCTACATATGCATTCAGATATGAACGCACATAGATATCTACATTCTTGTTACCTGAAACGATGCAACTCGCACACTGTATTGTGATGTTTCACACTCCAATTGAATAAACATTTTAATAGCCACCATTCAAAAACAACTATTTCCCAAAGGAAAATATTCAGACGTGTACAAATACAATTTTCAAATTTTCATGCCGTGGCATTGCCTTTAAATTTCCACGGAAAAGTTCCTTTGTGCGTTTCGCAAGTTAACAATCAATTTCCAGCTAAAAATACATTTTTTCAACAATTCAATATTTCTCGATTAAAATAAAAACAAAGAACTTTTCCACGCTTAATAGTCCGGAAACAAAAAGTACTTTTACAGCGTAAATTTTTGGCGAAAATTGCAAAGTATCGATCGCCATTCAATTCCATACAATTCCGTAAATATTTATAACTGGGCGTTGCACAGCTTGTGTTATTTCAGTATTCGTGGACGAAAAATTGGTTTCCGTTATTTTCTAAACTTATTGACAAATGCATTTTAATTAAAATGTTTTTGTATACGTGCATGTCAGCACGTTTATTGACAGCGGATGTGTGTGAATTTTAAGAGAATCGAATAAAATAAGATCTTATTTTGCGTGGTAGTAATTTTTTCAGATCTGAAATAAATTAAAATCGCACTAAATTCTATCGAATTTTACGTTCTAGCATTTTTTGAACATTTTCAGAAACCACAAATGTCCGATACGATAAACCCGTAAAAATTCTTCAGGTATAAAATTCTTTATTGTATAATGATTGAAAATTTTCGAAAGTCATAATTGCATAAAGACCCCCAGTCTAATAATTACTTGTAGACTTCGTTACATCTTTATGGAGATATTACGATTGTATGGTATTACCTGCATTTACCCCAATCCCAGGTAGCAACAATAAAAATGTTTGACGAATGTGTCGGGACCTTCGGAGTCCATCATAAAGTTCTTTCCACGTGAAGTCAGTGGAAATAGGAACGGATTGTCTAGGGATCGTTAAACTTCTATGTCAGTCCCAAGACATCTAAAGCGAGGGCACCTTTTTAATATCGCCATTACTGGCTAGGTGGTCTTCTCCTCTCCTAACCCTCTTTTAGTTATATTCTCGGCAGGAGCGGTAAATCTGCGGGATGTCAAGGGCGAAAGGTGTGACATATCTTATCGTAAACGTCTCATAACGGCGTTGCGGCTCTAACGATGCGTGACACACGACGACGTAAAGCCGTGGCGCCCCGTCGGAAAGCTCGTTCGGCTCGTAAACCTCGGCCAGCGTACCCTTTTCTTGAACTACCGCCGTATTAGCGTCGATCAGACCTGTTCCAACACGGAATACGTCTTCCCTATTTTCCTTTCTATATTTTTCAATCGTTCCGCCTTTTCCCATGGAAATATTTTCCCGTCTCATTTTATTTTAGTACCAGGCCGCCGAGACAAATCCGGAAAAGGGTTAAACTTTCGCTCGGGGGACCAAAAATTTCCAACTTTTCTGAATGTAATAACATACAATTCGACGAAAAAACGATAAAACTTTAAATTCTACTGCGCGGAATCCAAGATCTAACCCAGACCTAGCGGAGCCGCTCGCTGCATCATGGCCGCTCCTATGTCTGAAAACACAATATGGCAGTGTTCTAACCTCACAAATACGTTTCAAATCGAGTAACTTTATTCGTGTATAACTTCTAAACTAGTGAACTCCGCACACTGAAACTTGGATTCCGCGCACTAGAGTTTAAAGTTTTATTTTTTTTTTTTGTCGAATTGTATAATATTACATTCAGAAAAGTTGCAAATTGTGTGCGAAAGTTTAGTCCGGAAAAGTCATTGGATAAAGAAGAACAATACAAATTCCAGAAAAAAAGGTTAATACATTATTTCGCCAGTTTGCGATAAATTCATTAGCAGAAACTAGAATAAAAGGGAAAACATACTCTATATTACCTATGTGTTCTAAATAGAATAAAGATTTCTAAAATTGTTTATGTAAATTCAAAAAAATCGTTGTATTTCATTAAACGATGCAGTGTTATTTTTGAACAGTAACGAATGCAGAAATAATTGTTAAAAACGTTCGCTTGAATAACTGAAGGTAGGATATATTCATTACGTCAAGCAGACTGGAAGAGCTGTACTAGTTTTACGGTGGCACGTAAAACGCAATCGTCCAGCGCGTTATGTCCTGATCGTGTCTCGTACAAACGTCAGTATACGTCACTTAACGTCAATCTTGATCCTATCGCGAATTTGTCCACGTTACACAAAGCTAGTCTTTTCAACGATCTGACGATTATCGCGCCGATGTAGGTACTATCGATCCAATCCTTACGACTATTGAAGTATGAACAACGGGTTAGAGCAATATAAACGTACCTGAATTTTCAAAATGCAATATAAACATAAAATAAGTATTTCTTGAAAATCACCAAGTGAAGAAAGCTGTAGCAACACCGAAAATAAATGAGTAAAATTGAGACTATTAGGTTGTCGCATATGAAATGTCAGATTTTAGAATACAAAATTTATACATTTTTAAAGTACGAAGTAGATATTTTCAGTGCTATTTTCACTTTTTTTGCTTTTTTTTTCTTTGTTATTCTTTTCGTTTCATTTGCTGTGCCGTTGAAATAAATCCGGAATTGTTGAAATCGGTTAGAATCCCCTTATTCCAAATAATTAGCAATGAAAGAAGATAAAGATTGTTTTTCTTTTCCTTCAATTATTATTATTATTTATTTATTACTTTAAACCATATAAAGTTTATATAGCGCATACATGATAAATTATACAACATATGATTATACTATATTACGTCGCGATCTGATGTAGGTGTGGAGATAATCGTTTCCCACATTTACACAATTTCTATCAAACGAAAGCTGTTTCGGCGATAAATTTTGGTTGCATTAAAATGGCTTAAAAGAATGTCAGAGTAAGTAAATAAAATAGGTTAGTTAGAGCAAGTAAGTAAATAGAGTAGTGTACTACTAATTGGTGAAGCTAATAAAGCAACGAAGATATATATACGCAGTTTGGAGAAAAAACGGAGCAGCTTGTGCAGGTTGGTTTGGTTGGTAATATACGAGCGGTGAATCTGACGAAAGTGCCGACCAACGTGGCACTCTGGCGCCGCGCTGCCAGGAAGTAAATTAGTCGACCCTTTATAACCTTTGGTCTTCGACGAATATAATGGCCGGGTCTTATACTACTTAAGGGATCCGCTGTATCCATTTATTAGCTGTAAGATGACGGGCAGTTTCGAAATCATCAGCGGCAATTAGACACGGCGGGCTCAATTGTTTGCTTGGCGGCATGTTGGAGGGATGTTCTTCAAATTATTAGCCCGACGTTGAAACGCTCCTGGCATCGGCTTCGCTTCATAAAAGAGGGGGCCCTTCACGGAACTAATGAAATCTACGCTCTATTGTTTTCACTCTGACCTACTCGAAGGCCACACGCAACTATTATGTACAAGGATTTTTATTTTGCCCATTTTCTTTACAATACTCGCTTCCACCTTTTGGTAAATAATAGACACCCGGACCTTTATGAGTTTATAGTATGTGCACATTTTTTGTAAAATATGTAAAAATATGTTACATTTTTAAAATACTAAAAATACATGACATTTTTAAAATAGTTAAAAGACATATATAACATTTTTCACCGCTGTCGTCATATTTGTAGTTACCTCCACAAAATAAATATTCTGTGCCACCATTATCATTAACATAATTCTGCGATGTTAGCGTTTCACATTGGGTACCTACATAATAATTACCAACGTCATGTATTCTTGCTAATTTCGTTGCAATTTCACCGCTTTCAAGATCATTAATTATTTTGTATTTCTCTTCAATAGTTAAAACTACACGTTTTCGTTTACTTCAAATTGAGATGTCGTTTTCTGCTTCAGACTGAATTGATTGAAACATCGTTAATAGAACGTCCGTATATTTGAGTATTCGGATAATGGAGGTACAGATACGGGAGTCTCTACTGTATTTTATGCGGCTGTTGCAGATTGATTATATTGTATTATTCAGTTACCCAGGATATTGCAGTGTTCCATATTCGGAGTTGTTCCACATCAGATACAGTTACCTTACACGTTATAAATATCCAAGCTTATTTCTTCCACTCTAGAGTTTTAGTTCGGTAAAATATTTGTATTGTAATTTAGCAAAGCAGTTCGAACTGTATCAAATAGAATATCATATTAAATATTCATTACAGACTCTAATAAAAAAAGTTTTAGAAAGTGCTTTTTTTGAAAATCGTTTCTGCACGTCATTTAGTAAATCAATGCTTTCAATTACCAAAAAAAAAGTCAAGTCGTTGGGACCGATTTTGAAAAAGTTATTCCGATTCAGAGGGCGTTCGAATGTTTTCGCGAGGAAATGTACAATAGAATTGTATTAGGTCGTCACCTTTTATTTCGTGACACTAGAAAAAATAAATATTTGCGAGGTTAGACGATACAGGTAGTAAAGTAACCACCGATATTTAAAGTAACCAAGTATAAAAGTTTCTTCGTCTAAAGTCTAAGTGGTCACGTTCGAACTAGCTATAATTTGCAACGGTGTTCAAGGGAAGGTGAAATCGTCTTACGGGCCTGTATAGCCGTGTCGAATAAACTAATAATAATCAAGACAAGCCGTAAAATCCGTCTATTCATAATGACCGTAATTCTGAGTGGGGGTAACCGAGGCCACGAAGAAAGGGTCATAAAGATGCGGCGTCGTGTGTCGACAGCGAATGCAAATAGAAAATCGTATACCGGTAAGACTCGTAAAATAACTGTGCTATAAATTATGCATTTTCAGTCCTGCCACCAAAGTGCCATGGGCGCGTTCTTGCATTATTGACCTCCATCGCAATTCATATTAACAAGCGTTATTATTACTTCAAACTTTTGGCGAATAGATTTACCAAGCATGCTACAATTGCACGCGTCGAAACACAGCTGCCATAGGTAAAAAATTGTCGCAGCGGGTTCATGGGGTACTCAATCGAATCGGCAGAATCTTTGCTTCAATCTGAATTTCGGATCATGGTATTGCGATCATTTTTCGCCGAGATATAGCGAGTTATAGGAAAAGTGTTTTGGCGAATAACTCCTAAACGAATCCCGGCGGACATTTATTTTGCAACAGGAAAATGTCGCTTCAAATCACCTCGGGAACCGCCCATTTCCGGATGTTGAAGGAATTTTGGGACACCCTGTATACGTATAGTCTAAGTCTAAGGTATGAGGTTATGCGTGGGTTAGGTTACGTCTGCTGGTCAGTGATACGAAGCTAACCGTGTCTCTGGATCATTATTAAACAAACTGTTTACCGCTATAATGTTTCAACAAATACCGATGCGTGAAAGTTTCGTACAGTTATTTTGAGAATCGTTTGAAGCCGCGTCGGTTGTTCGGGAATCAATTGGAAATTCGTGTGTCGGTATAATCAAGGGGATGATTTCGTGGATTCCAGCGATATTCTCATGACTCGATGGCATAGAATTAACGACTTGCCTTGACACTAATGCGGCGCTACGAGCTTTCGCCGATTGTTTGTGACGGTGCTCGCGCACACGTGTTGTGACTCAGAAATGATAACCGATGATTTATCCGTGACAGGCTGCAGGTACTGCGGATGGATTATCGTTCTGATTGCAAAGTATGAAATAATTAGGGAGCGGACCGCCGACCATCCATCATTGGGCAACGATGGCCGCTTGTCAGGCACCGTTCATTTATCATACTCGCTCAGCCATCACCCTCTTCCTATTCCCATCGCATCGGCAGTGTTCCATTGTTCGTATATCGGACGTAACTGTCCGTTACTGCTAATTACCTCCTGCCCCTGCGAAAGATTACGCAGTCAAGGTATCAAACGTATTAACATGTACGTACCTCTCGGTACATACAGATGTAATACCCACACCGGCCGGCTTACCGGCCGAGCAACGACTCCATTAAGCGTATTTACTTGGCCAAAGATCTCGCCTATCGGTCAACCGTACGGTATATGGATGCTGTTGTGTCCGACGCGACGCTTTGTCGCAACGTGACCGCATTTCCACAATAATCTACCCGTACGGTTAACTTGTCACGCGACCGGCTGCTCGACCACCCCCTGAAAGCGGATTCCCTGTTCCCGCCTCTCAATATTGTCTTTCACTCTTCGATTTCGAGCGACGTATCACGAACACTCGCTCCGTTTCGATCGACCGCCATACAGCGTTTTACCGATCTGAAACACGAACAAGACGTACAATAAACGTCGCGAAAACGTTCGAACAGCCGTCGAATAACAGAAAAAAAATGAGAGCATCGAGTGTCTCGACAGAGACCATCGCATCGACTCCTTACGGAGACCCAAAATCGCACTTTTTACGTAGTAAGTCCCGTTTAAAACACGAATCGCGGGAGATCTGTTTGTAAATATCCTTGCTTTTATACTTGATTCCTGAGGTCGTTTCAAGTAAGTTCTTCCTTTGAAAAAATGTTTTACGAGGCTTCGTTAAGGAGCTATTCGCGAAAAACACGGACCAATCAGAGCGCGGCTTGTTGCGGATGAAGGCCGTAGCCGCGCTCCGATTGGTCCGTGTTCTCCGTTAATAACTCCTGAACAAAGCCACGGAGAACATTTCCCCAAAGGAAAAGGTTACTTCAAACGATCCCCAGAATTGCCCCTTTCGAGGAAGTATGTACAATATTTTTGGGACACCCTGTAAGCGACGCTTTCGGAACAGATAGAGATGAGTTCTTGAAAGGAAAAATTATTAGTGCGAGCACGAGTTATAAAATACAGGGTGTTTCTCTTAAAACAGAACACCTAAACATCTCCTCTATCTCTGAAAATACAAAAAATGTTTCTGACATAATCTAAATGGTTTCAAAAGACGAATCAGATGGAAGAATCGTTTTTTATAGATTGTACTTTTTTAATCGTTTTTTTAAGATCACTCGTGTTTTTACGTGTACATAACATACATTTTTTGTTGTATGTTATAGCAAGCATTATTGTGCAATCAATGTTTAAATTGTGCACAATAAATGTGTGCCACCGGTGTTAGAGTAAGCCGAAGTACACCGCAAGGAGGTTGCACGGTCGAATTTACATTTAACACACATACTGATCACACACTTTGCGAGGATTGAACACGCATACTATTTAGATTAGATTAGACGCACACATTGATCACACGCGAGGTGCAAGTCCGGTTGTGGAGTACTTTGGATTATTCTAATGCTCTGGCGACACACTCTCCATATCAATTAGAATAAAGTCTCAACGAAAGTAGTACATCTATTGTTGACGGGTCACTGTAAATAGGAGACCAGCATTTATTTGTACGGTTCATTGAAGCAAACGTGGAACAAGATTTTTCAGACTTCATACAGTCGTTCGAATTTGTAAAATTTTAGAAGAAAATTCCATTTCTCATTCCGTTTTATAACAAACGGTTATTGAAAAAAAAGCAGAAAATTTTGTTTACATGGCGTTCAAAAGTTGATTCCTCGGTTATTATAGTGGCCCTTTAATTTTGTAAAATAGTGATGAAGTATTGACCACAAAATCTTACTGTTTTTCTTTCTAGCATGGTTGTAGCGTATTGATAATATAATATAAAAATAAATATTATAAATAAGTAAATGCGTTGGAAGCTATCCAATAAAAGGAACAACATCATTATTCTATAGAGTTTAATATAATCGATCGAGATGTTTTAATGTTCAAATATATAATAACGACTTTTAGCTAGCAGTATAAGCGAACAGTAGAAGCGGAAGAAAAGGAAAGATTATATTTTTCTAATGTATAATAATAATAGCTATAACACCAGCTAGAAATATAAAATTTGACACGCGATATCTAGCAAGTACAATTTTGATAGCTTTACCCTTGTACGAAAGTATGAACCACTAACTGTGGCTCTCGGCAACCAAATTACTGTTTCGAATTGCTATTCAGCTTGGAGCTCGATTTGAAACGTTCCCTTTCGCCAGTATGTATACCGGACCTAAAGGAGAGAAAAGCCGTGGTATATTTACTGCCCGACATAAACCCCATTGTTGCAGAGCGACAGCTTGTCTAAACACTCTTAAGTATTTGACTTTCCTCCCCGGAGCTCCTTTTGACCTGCACCGGTTTGTACGCTCGGTTTTACGCACAATGAAACGAGAAATCGTGTTTTGAATTGCACGCCGCTACCGTTACAGTTTAATGTTCGAGGGTCGCGACATTGTTATTGCCGGCAACACATCTTTCTCGGTCATTTTCTCGGCGATAGATTCTATTATGTTTCGACCGTTCTATATATGTTTTTTTTTACTGATATTTAAGTATACGTACACGTAAGTACCAGTTTTCTAAGATCGTTACGTTCTTATTTGTCGCCATTCCATACCGGCCGCTGTAAATCGAATCATTGTTACTTTTCTTCTCTTTAACTGAACTTCGTCACTTGGGACGAAGGCAATCTCTGAAAACTGTTTCACACGTATGCCGTGTCTCAATCGCTTACTTTCCGATGGAGATTCTCGAGTGCTAAAAACGAGTATTTTAATTCTTTCCCTTTATTACCACTAGCTTTTGAGAAATTAGATTTTTCAAAGTGTCGCTTGCGTCATGTTATTTAAAATAAATCTCTACGACAAGAGACTTTTTTTGAAAATTAAGTTTCTATATAATTCCTAATATTATAACTTTACTAGATATTTTTGTATCTAGATACTTTTGTATACAAGCCCACATTAAAAAGAACAAAATAGAACTTTTAGTATTTTCTCTGCAATTCCGAACAATTGCAATTTTTCTCAAAAATTCGTTTCACCGTACATAACAAACCAAAATGTTCCAACTTTTAAAGTTATCCAATAACAAAACTTCTTCATTTCTCATTATTTTTTATGGAACTTTGACCAACCAAGTTTTGTCACTGTATCCTTCATTGAACGATAGTACTTAAATAAGTGGTGAAAATGGAAATGTATCAAAATTGTTTTGATATGTTTATGGTACTAGGAGAAGCAGGAAAAATTACAGAAGAATGGCTGCTAATTCGTACGCAAAATGCATGCAAAAAAATGAACGCGAACAATTTTTATTTCGCATAAAAATCCGCAGTCCGTTTTCGATCCTTGCAATAAGTTCGGTGTTAATTGTGCGGCTAGCGTCGAGTTTGCATGCGACCGTGTCTTCTGTAGAGAGGAAATAGAGGAAGAGAAAGTCGAAGCTTTTTTTCCGCAACATCCGGAAACGGGAAAGTTTAGAGGTTCGCCGATCCCGGAGGGACGGTCGCCCTTTTTTCTCCCTTGAACCGTACATCGATTCGTTTGTCAAGTAACTTTCGAGTCCAGGGGTAAGCCAATATTTCACGAGGAGCGGAACCAAGATTGAGGCTAGGAAGCAGTGGGAAGGCTGCTGACCACAGAGAAGATAAATTTGTTCCGCAATTGAGACGGGCGTGCCGTAGTAAATCTTGTCTATTAGGTATCTCTTCTTCGCTCTACCACAGGTATAAAACTATAAATCGAGAGTGGAAAGACACCTCCGTATTGAGCCTGACCACGAAGAATTACGTGTAAAGAACAAGAAATTTTCACCTGGTCGCACGATTTTCCCCGTTCCCTTTTATCGACTTAATTCTTGCGTGACAGGCCACAATTACATTCGTCGAACGATTGTCTTGAATCTTTGCGCACAATATAAAACATTTCTCTGTGTAATTTAATTAACAGATTAGAGCCGCGTTTAAGATTTGTCAATAAGATTCTGCGCTATTCGCATGTCGTTTTAAACTTGTCGAGTTGGGTAGGAAATAATTTATATTGCCCAACACTTGACGAACAACAGTTGGAGAATAGTAACAATTAGTATGCGAAGAACATCATTGGACTTATAAAAATCAAAAATTGAGCAATTACTAGATTTATTAACTGACGTATATTTAGTAAATAAATTGAATAAATTTGCAAAAGAGAAATAAAAATCTGATATGTAATCATTTAATTATTTCGGTATTACTTTAAAAGATATTAACGTATTTGGATCTTAGTTACATAAATGAGTTTCATTTAACATTCGCAGGAGTGTTTTAATTCTCTCGGTTCGTTATGTAATAATTTTTAAAAATAAAAAATAAACAAACAATAAATTTGCTTTGGTTATATATTCTTACTATAACTTATATATTCTTACAAAAAATGTGTAGTTAAAGCGAAAGGTTAGCATTCGTGTCAAATTGTCTTAAAACGTGCATAATGGTTAAGCTCGCAAAGAATAAAGCATGGAAAACGCGAATGATGTTGGCGACCTTGTGACCTGGAAACGATCGATAAATCTTCTGTAATAATAATATCAACCAATAACAGAGCACAGTTTTTACTGCAACGTAATCGGCCGATCAAACGACCAAACAAATATAGTTTTTTTTAACGACGTATAATCCGTGAAAAGCGTTTTCAAGTGTGTTTTCTCATTTACATTGATACAATCATTGCACGGGTATTGCGGACGTGTCGCGTGCATTAAGAATCGTTTTGTCTTCGTCCTTGGCTATATTGTTTGATATGGAATTACGATAGATCAAAGAACGATGAAAGATGTGAAATAATGGCTGCAAATGTACTGTGAAATTTTACACCGCATTTAATAATAAATAGTATATTAATATACCATTATTAGCGATGTAATAAATGCCTTTTATTATATTAAGTTCATGTCAAATATACAGAATTAGGAATGCGAATAACTAGATAAAAAGCAGAATTTCGCTTCGATTGCATATACAATACATGTTTCTTTGTATTATATTCTTTGAGGTAGAAAAAGAAATGTCTGTATTCTATGGTGCACGGAATTCATGAATTTATACTCTTCTTTATGATTTCATGGTAAATGCATTATACACTGAAATAGTGTATCTACCTTTCCATCATTTCTATTTGTATGTTAAATAACATTTTTCATTTCTTTGCTAATCTCTAACTAGATATCTTTGGAATACTAATACCGTATTATATAAACTTTATTTTTGCTAGAAATTGAAACTGCCTTCTCTCAAATGAGAATAGTACATACGTTGTTTTAAATTGGGGGTTGTTAAAATGACTGTTTTCACTACCCAAGATTAAAAAATTAAAAGCAGTCTAAAAGTACATTGTTAATAAATGTATTAATAGAAAGTTAAATTTATGAAATTAATTTGACAAATGAAATACGTATTTTCCCAATGTAGAATTTCCTTTAGCATTGTATAAACAACCGAATATTTGTGAAATTAAAACACACAGTGGATAGCCACAAAAATTGGATCGAATCATGAATTTGGACTTCTTTAGATTAAATTCAAGACACAGCTTCATGCAGCTCTCCGTTTTCCTAGCTTCAAGGCCACAGCGACTTTAGGTAATGCATGCTGAGATTAAAGAAAGGGTTTCGATTCCTGTGGACAGATTTCCAATTTTCAATTTCAAGTTTCAATGTTCGCATACAAATTTGAAAATCGCAAGATTGCATTTGTTTCATGCATTCATAACACGTTCCACGTCGACCTCTTAGCTATGTAACTCGATTTTTAAAGTGCGCACCTATATCCCAGGGATCACTTGATTTTTCTAAACCAAATTCATCCGTTGGCAAATGTTGTAGTTTTTACAAAAAGTTAAAATATTGTTTAACCCTAAATTGCTACAGTGTTTACTCAGGCCACGAAGCAGCGTACTAGAGTCTTCCTAAAATTCTGTATTTTTCTCAGATATCTTCAAGTATACAATTTAAGATTAAATAATCCACATGTTTTACAAAATTTTCTAAAACGTGATATTTTCAATTATTGTACAATATAGTAGCGAAAGTTACTGTACAGAAATTTCGTCCTTTAAAGTGCATTTCAAATAAAACATTTAAAATAATAGAGTACTGTTAGGAACAAAATTGAAAAAAGTTTGAACTGCAAAGGGTTGAATAGTGAGACGCAAGTTTCAGATTTGAAATACAGTCATTCCCAGATAGCTGGTACCTGGGTTTCGAGAAAAAGGAAGTGGATACAAAATAGAAAAAACTCAGGTCGCGAGGGTGACAGAGAGGTTCCGGTCTTGGAATCTAAAGAGATGGTCATTTCCAGGATTTTTTTTAAACGAAACGGATAACACAACAATCTGTGGTTTCCGGAATCTGCTATACAGGGTGTCTAATAATTCCTTCGGCTCCCGGAAATGGGAGGTTCCTGAGGTGATTTGAAGCAACATTTTCCATTGCAAAAATGGCCGCCCCGGCTTCGTTTGGGAGTGATTAAAGAAAAACACGGACCAATCGCAGTGCAGCTATAGCGAACGGATTCCGGCTCGGTGATAGGTCCCGCTGAGAGTCGCGTTGCCGTTGGACGAGCCAGAGACCTTCCGCTGTAGCAGCGCTCCGATTGGTCCATGTTTTTTGTTAACAATTCCCAAACGAAGCCACGGCGGCCATTTTTGCAAAGGGAAATGTTGCTTCAAATCACCAGAAAAGGGTTATTTGGAGTACGAATGTTTAGAAGTGCTGGGATAAATCTGGTCAGCATGACCTGAAAAAGTATTTGTAAATGTAGGATTTGTTGGGGTAGATAATATCTTAATAGCATAATTTGAGCTGAATAAAAAGAAATTAAAAAATTCCGATTTTTCCAAAGATGCAGAGCGGAACCTCTCTTATAACGATAATGAGTACAGATGAGAGAGGAAGGGGAGAAGGGGAAGGATAGTTCGTTCTTTTGAAAAGCGGCTCTGTGGGTATTACGTAATCACATCGACGACCGCATACAACCGTACGTACATCGAATATTATCTCTGCCCGTTCTTAAAGAGCACGGTGTACATACATACGGCCAGTCGTCCGTTCGTTGGCATTCTGAATCATTCTCGATTCCCCGAGTTCACCGCAGACGCGTGTTGAGAATGATACATTATTTCCCATGCGAATGTTTCTTTGCTGCGTAATGGGCGATAAATAACATAAATTAATGCCTTATTCCAGACATGTCGGTTATTTATGCCCCGGAATAACTTTATCCCGACGCGTGATTACCGGCAGGCACGCAGCCCTGCGTTTTACTCGTTCCCCCCTTTCTCCTCTCTCTCTCTCTCTCTCTCTCTCTCTCTCTCTCTCTCTCCTCGCACCCCCTTCTTATCCTTGCAAACCCACCCCCTCCTACCGCCCATCCCGCCAAACGTGCCCTAGTCATTTGCCAATGTGTATTTCAAAAGTTCAAATTGTTTCGACGTTCTGAATTTACGGCTTAATCTTTGAAACTGTTCAATCGCTTCGCGTTTCGTTATTAATATCCTCGGTTGCACCCTTAATTGGATAAATTGAACTGGTCAGCTGGCTGCTAATTGCAGTCGCCTTGAAAAGTAAGTTATAACGACTCTGAAAATATGCTGGCCTGCTCTTGATGAACACTTCGAATTTATACTTGTTGCTTCGAATAACGAACTTTTACAGTTCATGCAGCTCGCTGCAACAAATTTGCACAGGAGATTGCTCTTACGTCTTTCAGCTGTCCTACATTTAGCAATGTTTCCGTTTTGAAATGTCATCGATGATATTTCGAAAATAATATCTAAGTAGCAATGTATGCATGATTCATGAAAAAGTATTGGTTACTTTCAGATTAAAGTGTTTTTTTAAGATTACATAATTACGTTGTTTATCATTTATATCTATTGAATTGACTTTTATTATAAATTTTTATAATAGAATGACAGTTAAAATTATTTAACACTTTAACTCATTTCGAACAACAGTATAATTATGATATGTTTCAAATATAGTATTTTCTGCGCCACAATTAATATGTAGAAGCTGCTATATGTTATGAATATGTTTACAATTATCGGTGGTACATTAAATTAAATCCGAGCATGATTTAATTTATAGCAGTAGTTTAACGAATGAGGTACTTTAAATTGCCTTCACGACATAAAGGGTTAATTATGAACGCTGCTCGCAAATTCCAAATATGCCTTCATCGGTCAGAATACCACAGAATACTGGAATTGTTACACTCGCGTAGCAATAAATCGCGGCTTACGAAGCGGTCTTGCGGAATGTAGGTGAATCCACGGTAACGTTTGTATATTCGCCGTAAAGAACTTACGAGCTGGAGATCTTAAAGAGCGATGCGCGTTGTTCAGTTCAGAAGGTTGAAGATTTCTTTCACCGATCACTGGAGGATATGTTTGTTACAAAATTATCATGATAAATCGTTTGTTAGAGTAGACGAAAACTTTTCCTAGATATTTATTATTAGTGCCATTAGTGTTCCGTCCCTGAACGAAAATTTTCCTTCTTTTCTTTCTCTGTAGAATCAGATATAACAAACACAAAACCTTTCGCCTGAAGCAGCTAAAACGGAAATTCCTAAGCCTAGCAAAACGTCGGACATTGTAAAATAGCGAAACACCCGAAACCCCGCTGTCAGATCAGGGGAATTGACTCGAATCAGGGGGAGAAAGTTACCTCCTCTCTGCCGGTACCAGTCACGTGATATTTTGATACATGCGAGTCACAACCGTGTACGAGATAGTACATAAATTGAAATATCGTTTTTATTCTCATTCAATGATAATTTTTATAGAAAATTTCTACCTTAGCGAATTAGTGAATAAAAATTTAATGACTCATCCAGTGTCCAATCACGTCTTCTTTCTCAATAAAATGCGATAAACTTACAAACTGCTAATTAACTGTCTCTGATATAAATTTTGAGTATCCGTCTTATTGAAGACATAAAATGCTATTTCAACATTTCTCAGTTAGACATAATTTTTCTTGTCGAAGGATAATACGCAATAGAAAAATTTCTTCCAGGTCTAAATCACCAACTGAGCGTAACCGGCGAAGGTATTTTCTTAAATCAATCTACACTGAGACGGTAAAAAGAATCCACAAGAAAATTCCGGAATTTCTAGCTGAATAATGCTAAACAGACTTTTAAGCGTTAATAAATAAGAAGCAATCTGCACATGCGCCATGCGCTTGGTATGCATAATGACTCGCGCAACTAGTTGCGGTGTTCCTTTGAACAGGATCCAAATATGTACAACTAATTCTGTGAAAACGTCAGTAAATTCATTCTAATCAGCGCATTATTCAGATAATTAAGAAATCTTGTTATTGCATAAAATATCACTGGGCAAGTATCTGCTTTTATGATCGCACAACTTGCATAACGACAACTATATTACTATTTATGATAAAACGAACTTATGCAATTACTAAATTAAAAATCGTTCAAGAAATCCTGAAGAAATATTGGTTTAATGTTTCTATCTTATATAAATGTTCGTATTAAATTAAGTAATCAGAGAATGTACACGCGTATAAGTTGTCTAATATAAATATAAATGGGGACCACGTATGTGTTGATACAAAATTTTAGAATTTTCTAAAACACGAGTTACATTGAAATACAATAACGCTTGTAAATCAAAACTTTTCAGTTTAAAACTAGTATTAATGTATGTTGTGACCAATTACATAATAATATATGGAGGGCTACCTAATATTGCATTTATTTTATTTATATTATGATCAATTTTGTACATTATTTGGTCTAATATAACAGTCCATTATGAATTAAAAGAAATATAAATTCTGTATCTTCGATACAACTTTATTGTTCATAACTGAAACCAATTAAAAATAAATGTTCGATAAAAATTAAATTATAAACAAAATTTTCATGTACGTACATAACCTTCTCAAAACATTAAACTACTTTTATAATACGAACTTACTTTTCTCATATGAAAACACAACTTAATGAATGATGTTTTATATACTTAAGATTAATATACATAGCTGAATAAAAATGGTGAAGTCTCAAATATAATGTAATAAATTACAACATTTTTTTGTCTCTCCTCTCAAAAAGTGTGAAAAGTGTTGAATGATCAAATATTTCTGGGTTGTAACTTCATTTCGTTGGAAATAATTGCAACATTATTTTTTTAATTTTATTACTGTTCTATTAGTTCTATTATATTCTAAATAATTGTTTGCAATATTAAAACAATACAAAATCTCTAGTAGCGAGTTGATCGACGATAGCTTCAGATGGCGTTAAACACGTGAGTTGTGCATTGTCGGTAATGCTGTGAACTCTCTTTACCTCGTTTCTTTCGAACAACATTGCCTGTAAACATGTTCAGTGTATTTAATCATTTCTCGCTCGAAATGATGTATGCTGTGATTTTAGGTTAATCGACGTGCAGAAAATTAATTTCATTGTCTTTACATACAAAATCGTGGTCGTCGCATATGTATGATGTATAAAACAATGTACGTGAACCGAACGACGCGGTAATTACATTATTGAATCTGTTATTACTTTGATTCTCGCATAATAAAAACAGACGTGACTATGGTATCTACATTATTATATTATAACACGATTTAATTTTGCAGCGGTATTGTAAACAATGAAAGTAATTGAACGTTTCACTGGAAATCCCAGTTAATATTAATTACATGTCGAGATTATATTATCATGCATTTGTTCTACGTAGGCGTATTTTTCCGCATACATCTAGATGCACTGAACATCACGTTTTATCTCGAATGCGTGTAATGTAAGACTTATCTTGACAAATTTATTAATGTTACAAGAAAACTTAAAATGATGAATTTATTTACCACATTGGATAAACGAATGTCTGTTTATACCGTGTAACTATGTTAGGTTGAAATCTCGACATTTTAAAAATGTGATTATAATATTATCTGCATACATATAATCCGTATTATTTATAATACACACGCTGCATACAGACGTCAAGAATTTAAGATAATACTTTAATAGTTTTGTATTCAGGCAACTCAGTTTGTTTATCAACAACTTGTAAGCATGTAGAGAGTGTATTGCGGTTGAAATTGAATGTTTTTATAGTTGGAGTTTTTTCATTTAGAAAAGATTGTTGTTTCCAATTTTTGTTTTCTCCTACCATCGTCGAATAGTGCATACCTTTGTCATATTTTGACCAAATATGGTGTTAATATTTTTATAAATATAAGCCTGTAGTAGTAGGTTTATATTTTTATAAATATAAGCTTATAGTAATAAGTTTATATTTATCGTATGCCCATGTTTTCCCCAAAGGCTACACATATCGACGACAAAAAAAAAATAGAAGTTTGTTTCGGTTTAAAGAAAATTAATAACATTTGTTAGACTCTGCTCAGAATCTTCATCATAAGTCTGACTCGATATTGTAGACTCTACGATGTAGAGTAAGGGGTTAATACCCATTTACAGAAATTCCAATTTTAAACTTTCCCTTGCCCGCCACCGTAGATTGTTCACTGTTTCCAATCTGAAGTCACCTTTCACTCGGCAAAGCACAGTAGTCAATGGACTGTGTTAATAGTCTGAGGTTCGCGGGCATCTTTGGGTAACCTCTTTTAGATCGTGCCTCGGAGAATCCTGTGGAAGGAGGTTGCTCGGTGAGTTATGGACTCGACAGGGCAACGTGCCCGCCGCAACATTAATTGGTTCTATCGCCCAAACGAACACATGTCGGATTACTCGTCCTGCTCCGTTGGTACATATACATACGTCAAGCGGCAGCACCATCGAAGGAGACGAAGAGGAAGACGAAGAAGAAGAGGAGGAGGAGAAGGACACGAAGGCGAAGAAGAAGACGAAGAAGAAGAAGAAGAAGAAGAAGAAGAAGAAGAAGAAGAAGAGAGCGAAGACGAGGCAGCAACATCGGCAGCAACGGCGACGGCAACAGCAGAAAAAGAGGAAGAGAGAGAAATGGAACAAGTAAAAGGAAGAACGAGATCGGGACAAGTCTGTTCTTTCATTAATCAGCGATTAAGCCCCTGGTCTCGGCCTTTATGAATTATTATGATACCACATCTCACGACATCGCCATCAGTCACGACTCGTCGTGTATCTCGGTAACTATCTCCGGGGCCGCCTGGCAGACGGGTTTACATTTATCACCGTCATCTTTTCAGCATGCTTGATTTATCTTCTCCGCATTATCATCTGGCACTTTGACATTTTGTTTGAATGGATAAGAGCGGCTAATGTCATTTCGCCTCTGGCCCAGACACGCACGTAACACGTGTGTATCTATAGAAGAAATTTATCTATGTGTGCGCGGCCCTCCACACCTGTATCTCGATCAACGACAATGAACCGACAATCTTTAATCTGTCAAAAAGTACACAGGCACGAACATTGTGGCAGGAGATTCGCATGTCAACCCTCCCAGCATTCGCAAATCTGTTTCGCATCATTAAGGAACTAGTTTCGGATCATTTTAGAGGAGTTTTCGCTGTGGTAATATGGCTCAAACACTAAACTTAAAAGTCTGAAACGCGAATTTTTTGCTAATAATAGATAAATTTATGTTTGAACTGTAAGGAAAAAATGTAGGACGTTGAAAATATGTGTAATTTATTTATAAGCTATAGATAGAATAATAAGGTATCTTAGAATTAGTTCTGGACCATTTAAAGTTACACGGCAACATCCGCATGTCTTAAAATCAGTCGTTTCACTACCGATCATCAACAACCAAAAGACAACAACCTTGCGGTAAATGAATGACTCTAGTTTTCTTAAAGTAGTCCACGAACATTAACGATAGATGAAATCATAATTTATTAGTAAAAATAAAAAGGAACGGAAAGATGAACAGAGAAAAAATGCCAGTCGGATATGGGTTAATCGATTGTGGGTTGTCGATGTAACTTCTAGTGGAAACTAGAATTTTATAGAATTCTAGGAACTTTTTGAGGTATGCATTTTATTACGATATGGTTGACTTGAAACTATATCCTTGTTACATTGATCCTAATAAGAGCAGTCAGTATTTTAACGCTCGACTGATTTTCATTCTTTTTGCTTGAGAAACTTGAACAACAGGAATTACACGTATATATACGTATGTATCTCAAAAGACAGACATGCGCAACTGTGTCAAAATATGCATAACAGTTTTAAGCGGAAGGTTTCTAATTGCAGGAAGTCTGGACCGTTTCTGTTTTGCTCGTTAAAAACACTTTTATTCTTCTCAGAAATTAATTTGCAGCGTCACAGGAAACCTGGATACGAAAGTACATGTACTTTACTTGGCGTCATCGAAGAATGAAAATGAATAAACAAATTATAGCAACGTCGTGAATTACGTTTCCAGTTTATGCAAAGTTCAGGGTGTTTCAAAGTTATACAATGTCACGACCATTATAGCGTTATTCTGAACCTCTGTGTCGGTGGAGACCCGTTGAAAGAATAGACCGCAAAAGTGACCTTAACCTTGAATCTCAAGGTCGAAATTGTTTTTATCGTGTCGTATAGTACTCAGCGGGACGAACCTTGTAGAACCATCCCCTCCACGTTTATACCATTTTGGGACACCCTGTAGACATATGCAACAAAATAGTTTACGAAATTTTAAAGTTGTTTTTTAAGAGAACGGTTGACTCGAGACCTATAACTTTTAATAATTTTTCAATACAACAGTGCTGCTTCTGATGAAAACGGACATATATCTTTAAACTTTAAAGGACAAAAAATATTTTGATATTTCTCAAAAATATTTCGATATTACACAACTTTCGTATGAACGTTTGAATTTGAATAATAAGTTCCAAAATGGCATTGGCTCAAAGAACAGCAATTCAGGTTTTACAGTTTTACTTGAAGTTTTATTTGAAAATATGAAAAATCATTGGAGATGCATGTTCGTACTACAAAAATTGTATATATACAATCTACCTTTAAAATTTTTAAACAATCGCGGTATTTTCCAGACCGTAAAAAATGTTTGCGCAAACATTACTTTGACGAGAGTATGTTCAAATTTTTGAATTTCCTAGAAGCACGGACCCCGATAAAAGCTTTTAACGTAGCTTTTATAAGTTTACTTTAGAAATTTCATTACAATACGTAGGTATATTTTTTATATCGTAAATTATAAGAAACTGTAAAAATATCGTAATTAACTTTAACGAGGAATATTTTATTACTTATAAATTTAATTTTTAGAATAAATTTGAAAATTAAAAGAATAAATATTATATTGATATTTTAATTGATTTAGAACAATTAATTGGGAAATATTATATTCCACCATTGCTTTGTTATCTGCCACTTTCTTACGAAATACAAGCAATTACGAGACTGTAAATTTTACTTAGATTAATGTTGCGAAATATCAGTGTTAAGGTAATTGTATATAGCAGTTTGTAACTTTGTTGTGAGTTATTCTCGTACAACGCAGTAACGAGCATTACTTAACAAACATTAAACGCGAGACAAATAAGTTTATTAGTCATCGATATTCAAAAGAAGCATGTCCTTCATCCATCACTATTCAACGTGCCAGTTAATCCATTAATCAAGCTTGTTAACGCTTTGACGTGTACGGTTATTAATGTTTTTTCTTAACGTAGTTTGTATTGGAATTTTAGTTGATAACGTTATATACATGCTAATGACAATGATAACGGTAATAAATTATAATAACAATAACTAATAATAATAGTAATAAACTATAATAAATATAAATTTTCATGAACATACTTAATTTGAGAGAGCAATCAAAATTAATAAATTAGTATAAATTAAATAAATAAAAAAATGAGTAGTTATAATCTAAACAAGTTAAATTCTTTTTTATATCAGGGGAAAAGTGTTTTAAATCGTTTGCATTATTCGCAACGCTTCTTAAAATTTCACCTTCTTGAGGAGGAATTGAATGATTGCGTTCGTCGCGTTTATATTTACGGAAGACTTACCGCTCCATGTTTAAAACTTCTTCCAACACGCGCCGTAGGCCACTGATTCGACGGTTTCTAAAACGCTTTGAAACGTAGGGTGACGGAGATTGAATTGTCGAGCTTATCCAATTTTCTTCGTATATTGGTGAGCAAATGTCTCCCGGGAGTACAGAATCTACTTTGAGTTCTTGAAAAAGTAATAAAGACATCAAAGCCCCGGATTCTTTGTAAGGCAATATTCGCTGTAAGCTATGTTTCCTATACAATTTTTCAGCATTGTTTGCACAGCAATTGAAACATGAAAAGCGTAACCTAACAACTAGACTGCGGATCTTTCTGCAAATTAAAAATGTTTTGCATCGATTGTGGAAAGCAGTAGTAAAATAAAAATTGATTGATTTTGTTGTATTGAAAACAACATTGCAATATTCTTTCTTACTTACTTTGATTATATTTCATAGTTGAACAACTTCAGGCGAATACTTCTATTGTTTTATTGAAAATACTTCATTGCGACGATCTAACTTATTTACGCTCACAGTTGCGTTCATAAAATTGTTTTTATAAGCGTGTCTCGAAAATGTTGTATTTCCTTGAGGGGGGTAATTCCTGAGAGCATTTTAAGTAATTTTTCCTTAGCAAAAATGTTCTCCGCGGCTTCGTTGAACAGCTATCAGCAACGAACACGGGCCGATCAGAACCGCGGCTATAACGGACGGACTCCGGCTCGGCGAATGCCAACGTCGCGCTTAGCAGGGCCTGTCACCGCCATGGAATCTGTCCGCAGTAGCCGCGCTCCGATTGGTCCGCGTTTTTCGTTAATAACTCTTTAACGAAGCGGCGGAGAACATTTTAGCAAAGGAAAAAGTTACTTGAAATGACCTTGAGAATCAGCCGTTTCAAGGAAGCACACCATTTTTGGGAGAGCCTGTACACTGCATACGCAGGAGGACGATACCAACGAAGACGTTAATGCCACGAGCCGAGCCAGATAAGACGTCATCTTTATAGTTGAAAATTAATTTGCGCATTTTTCGCGTAATCTTAACGGTCCCCGTACCGGGCATTATTTATGGACATAGTAAAATAACTATAACGTCCTGAAGTGATTTATTCCCGGTACCGTAGTGTCCGATTCCCCCGCAGAAACGCGACGAACATAAAACCGCGAACGCTCGAAACCAAAGCGTAATTTGCTGATTCGTTCGTGTAAACGTCTCGGGCATGCAGGTATGATGTCAACTAACATTTGCGTAGTAATCGAAACGTAATATGAGATAAGTGCGCGTCAAGATAAAATCTCCCAGGAACATCATCGTTCAAGAATTCCTACGGTAAACCTAATATCATTCTGCAGGAGAGATATACACGGAGGTATAATAAAAGTTTGCAAATAACCCTTGGCGTGCAACGCGGCGGCGGCGGCGGCGGCGACGGCGCGGCGTTTCAGTTATGGAGAAAACGATACCACCGATAAGGCGACCCGCAGTCCAGAACGGAGAACTGGCAGGAACATGACTATTTCCATGTCGATGCCTAGCCCTGAACAGGAAGGACAACCAACCGCACAACGTTTCCTGTCACACGCATAAACGCATTAGCACCCGGGAATATGTTTAAAACATACATACATATATATATATTCTGTTTCTGCAGCGTACAATAAACGTCCCTGGAAATAAAATAGCTATCCAGCCGGCAGATAAACCGGTAATATGTTTCAGGAGTAAATGGCTGGATCCTGATAAACACAAGTTATGCGCTTACGCGCAATGTCTTTTCGGCCGTCCAATAAATTAAAGTCTTCTCTCTCCTTCCTGCCCCCGCCCCTCCATATCGCCGCGTCGCGCCTCCCTTCGGTATGAACGAAAACCCGGAGGCCGAGAAGAGGGTGTTAGTATGATTATAATTTATTCTTGATTAGCATTAATCCTCCGCTCCTCTGTCTCCCTTTTTCTCTCTTTCGACATTAACTCCTCCGTAGCTTTTATTGGACCATTGGCTCGATCGTAACTTACACTTATGATTATTAATGCCGACAGATTTATCGGAGATTGGCACGAAAATCTGATACGTAAAATAAAATGGTACATAAATTCAATTAGGGGCAATGCCGCGCCGTGCGTGAAAGCGACTCCCGACGCGCAGCTAACGTCGGCATCCTTCCGTAGAAAATAGACGTAATGCTCTGAAAAATGTCGTCCGGTGTTGTTAAACCACTATCTGTTCCCGGAGCCCGGTTTCAAAATGGTGGACACTTATCTGCTCGGAGCCTCGCCCCTCGCGTTTGTCATTATTTACGATCGGCGATATATTTTTCACGCCTTTTTTTTTTGTTCATGCCTTTGCAGTGCTCGTCTGTTTATTCTTTCTTGTTGCTGTTCAACGGCGGAGTTCTCCAACTACCGGGCAGAAAGTTTTTTTTTAAATACAGAGAATTATGCTTTTGCATACAGAAGCTTAAGCGTCCGATCAAATAAACGAGATAATCGGAAGAAATGTGTTTATTTAAGAAAAATCTTTTTTCACACTTACGATTATTACAAATCAAACAGTAACACCTAGTAATGGATACTTTCAAAATATTTTAGATTTGTTACAAGTTTATCCAATTACTCAAATATTCGTGCAGATTCAATATGCAGAAAAATATATGTTTATTATCCTATTTGGCTACATTCGAGAGACTCGTATGTTAGTTTATTTCAATTTCAAATGAAAATAATTTTCCATTTGGTCAAATAATTGTACTCGATGTGAACGATGTAAACGATGCAAAGACAGAAATAAATTCGCACTGGCAAGCCGGAAGGAAAGTACGTTCCCCGTATATTTTGGTTGAAACAGCGGGTTCCTTTTCGACTTTACTGGCCGACAATTTCGGACTCAGCGGTGAATTGAATTAAATCCATATAGTGGACGTGGAACATGGTACTTACATCCGCAGTGAAACAGCGTAAATTCGTGTTTAGCTGAACTGTGTCACGACACGTACCTAAGTAGGTACTTGGAATAAAGATAACAGTAAACACAATAAGAGAAGAAAAGAAGGATTCTCAGAGAGACACCGTGGAGGGTTAAAGACCGGCGAGTACACGCGTTACATTTATCAAAGAATTCCGAAAAAATGTTTGTCGGTCGGTTATTTCTGAAATGGTGTGAAGATAAAACTGCCAGATCCGTGGTATAACACGTTAGAAGCGAAGTCCGCGGGAGGACGGTAAGAATATAGGAAGAAAGAAGATCGAGAGGGGCACCGCTTATTTACTCAGGCCGCGAGTTGATATATGGCCCGCTGCTGGACGTTGTCGGTGCCTTTCATTCGACCGCCTCTCGCAGAGACAAGAGATAACCTCGCCTCTGATCAACGACTCTCTACGGTTTCTCTAAAGGCCCTCGCTACATGATCCAAGCATGGGGCTGGCATGAATCTCGAGCCATTCGCGGCGGAACCGGAGGCCCCAGGCGTGGATCGTGTAATGGAGAACTCGGAGGATTGTTCCTCTTTCCCCGGGCGGCTGCTCGGGCGGTTTTCGAACACCGGAGACCGGCTATCCGCGGACGTCGGAACGCGTTTCGACGGCCAGCCAGATTTCACCGCTGACGCGATAATTAAAGAGGAATGACCGGCACGATTTACAGTACGTAACGTGACGCAGCGGTGCTTGTTAACTCGCTCTACTAGCCGGTGTGACATAATAACGCCGCGTACCGAGCGATACAAGCGGTTACTTTATTCTCGCGATAGACGATAAAAGATCCATCCGGCCGATGCGATACGTCACGATCGACGTAACGACCGAGAGATCTCTGCCAGCATAGTCATCGCCGCGTCATTTTCGAACTTCTTTGGCGACTCGACTCGACTCTGCGTTCATTTGTTAGGCGTATGCAAAAGTTATTCTTTCTAATTTTCTTTTACCTGTACACGCGATCGCCAAACGAGGGGAGGACGCACGAATCGAGGGGGAAAGATATCCTCTCTCTGCTGGTACCGGATTGGTCACGTGACATTCTCGCACATGCGCGACAGAGACGAAACCGCGTCACGTGACCGTGCCGTGACAGAAGAGCGGGGAATAGCGTCGCAGAAGGAGAAAGTAGAATGAGAGGATCAATGATAATTGTTTCAAATTTACACGCTTCAAGAAACCTTAAACGATACTATTTCAAATTTTTTTTTTATTTAGTTATTTAATGTTGCTTTAACATCAAAGGTCATTAGCAAGATGGTACATTTCTAACAATATTTTATAGATTTTTGTGTTTTTGATATACAAATTTTGTTGAATATTTTTCGAGGCAATTTAACTGTTAGATTGAGAAAACTTTACATTTTCATTTTATAAAGAAACGGGGAATAGTGCTATCAGAAATCATGATGAAATCTACAATTCAATTAAATCTCTCTGCGCAGTCCCGGATGGTACTGTTTCAACTCCATACAAGCAGAAAATATAAAACTTGGTTGAAGGCATGTCGACGGCATAACATTTGCGTACCTATAATTTAAAGAGTGGGTAATGCGATGCTGACAGCTTTAAATAGTAATACTTTATATAGAAGGACAAAGTAATAATATACGTAAGAGAATTCTTGCATAATTATGTAAGTAAAACTGTGTTGAAAATATTGCAGTTTGTAGAAATGCGGGGCTATCGTAATATATCTTGGCAATTGCGAAGAATTTTTGCAGTGTCCTTTGCTTATCCCGTATTGCTTTTTAAAATAAATTATCGAACATAATTGTTAGGTAGCGGCGCCAATCCTTGAACTATGAACATTCGAGTATCGACACGGTCTGTGAATATCGGGTCAGTTTATCGTAAAAGTTTATTATGCGCATACTTTTGAAGATTTGAAAGAGTACAGATATATTAATGACAATAATTCTTGCAGTTTATTGACATTTTTACATAGTAATATGTTCATTTGCCTGTCTATTTCCATTTGTGCGTACGAAGTAATACAACTATCCTTGTGTTCTTTTTTTGTCAGATGCTTCGAAACAAAATGTATTTTTTCCGAGGCACAGGATTTTAAAATTGCAAATACCGAAACAGTAAAAATTACAAATTTCGTATTTTTTCTTTATATGTTTAGCTTAATTATATTAAGACACTATGTAGATTCTAAGACAACGTATGATAATTTTGTCAAAGTCTATTATTTTTTTTTACATAAAAAATTTCTTATATTATTCTAATAATCTTCATTATAGTGTTTATGTAAATGCATATTTTTATAGAAAGCAGATAAAACAATGAAACCTGGTCATGAGACATATGTTTCAAGAGTTTAGAAATTCTAAATATGCTTTGCATGTATGTACAATATGTATACATAGGGTGGGGCCCCAGATATTACCACCTTCGTTTATGTTATTATTATTATGAATACGTAGCGAGAAATGTTTCGATGGAGATGAAATGGTTTCAAAAGATGCACATACTGATGTTATTAGCTTTTTTTTTTGTTTGTGGACGCGCGAAGGACTTATCTAGGTCAACTACACGGTCCGCATATAAATTAATTTTGGCACAGACTACTAACTAACAGCTTTAACGTAACACGAACGACAACGTTCAGGAATTATGCATGTACATATACAATGTATGTGAATATTTCATAAAATAATATCGTTTATCGTACATGTCCCCATACATATACAATTGGTGCACAGTTTAGTTTTTAAATAAATGCCAGGTGTAATGCTGTTTACCATGAATACAATATTAATCATTTATCCCGATAATTGTAGGGGCGCCTTGTAGTTTCTTCCTCCATTGTATGAATTAAGCGGCGATTACTGTAGAACGTAATATGTACATACATGTTGGAAGTTTATCACTGAACTCACGCGCGCGCTGGCGCTTGTTAACACGCCTGCTTACCCGTAAGGTTACGCGGTATAACATAACCTCGGGCAAACAAAATAATGTCGGTATATACGAGGATTTTCACTGCATTACTTTATCGCGATCGGATGTACCACGCTGACTCCGGTCGAACGTACACATGTTCATCCCTACCTTTCCACGAATAATGTTTTCTCGACCGTCATAATAATGCCATCGTCAATGCGCACCATTGCCGGCAAGTACGTATCTCAAAAACCTTGTGCCTCTTATTGCACCAGAGAATGTTATTGGCGAATCGTACCATTCGTAGCATACGCTAGATTCGCTTCTGTGCGTTCTGTGAGAAGATCTCGTAATTTAACAGTTTCATAATAATTCTCATTTCGGTTGGTATGTTACTTGGGGGACCTCTTTTCTCCACTAAAACTTCGCTAATTCTGTTGATTTCTTCGAGAAAACTGTGGATATCGAACTTTCGAGGCAAAAGAGGTTTACTGGTTCAAAAGTTATAAGCTCTAAAATTCACCGTTTAACCCAGTAACGTAACCTAACGCCATTCTGTGTTTACCACTGTGTTTACCACTACGCAGTCAAGTACGCGCACAACTGACGCAATGTATAATACGTTACCGCGTAGTCAATCACGCGCGGCAGTTCCTTGCTAAACGAACACGGCGATAGAAAGAAATTATTTTTAAGTCGAAAAGTGAAAAATTGAAGGAACGGTGCCATTTTTAAAAATGTACACTTTCGCGAAAAGTTTTGCAGTGTAAAATCAATTATTTTAAAAATGACTAAACAAGTAGATTCATATGAAATAGAGAACATTAACGATTATTTACACAAAAAATCGATCGTTTGAATAGATTTTGAGTTATATTGCGCGGAAATTAAAAAATGTGATTTTCCAAAAATGGCGGAAAGTGCTTCATTTGTTTTTTTTTGGTTTTCTTATATATTATATATTTCTAATACTATTGATTTTTGCAAAAAATTAGCGCCTTTTCGACACACTACATTAGGATCCTAAAAACAAAATACACATAATTAACTATTTACCGAGAAATTTTGGCGAGACGATTATAAACTTCGCATAGAAAAACTTTAGTGAAAGGCGCTGATTTGGTTACGTTTTTCTAATGAATCCATTAAACGCTTCCCTGTATTTATCTGTCCAGTAGACTGTGCTTATTGGATGAATGTACGCAAGACGATTAAACACACTAAAAGATCGTCCATTAAAGTGGTAAAACAACATAATTCAACCTATAGGTAGTTTCTGAAGAATGCTTCTGAGAGGCTCTAAGAGATAAGGTGAATGTTTTTCGATACCACGATGGAATGCTTTCCTGGTGGAGCGACAGACGTCAACGCTAGGACCACCCGATATGTTAAAATGACCAACTTTAAAATCTTTGTTTAACAATTATTGTGATTGCAACAATGATATTAACGGAAGTTACTCGATTCATTTATTCATTCGCATCTACACTCCCGTTCAAAAATATTTGGATACTTGGTTATTCTTAGTCCGAAAAAAATATAGTTAAAAATAATTTTAATAATAATCCATGTTATATTATTTTCAACCTTTTAAACATGTAACAAGAGAAACTAAATTTCTATTTCACTCCAGCTTCTTGCAATACAGGTAGAAAATTTCTGTTTTGTAATTTGTTAAATAATAATTATATATTTTTCTTGTATCCATCGCCATATGTAAAAAGTTTTTAAATTTCGTCAAATTTTCAATGTAGTTAAACCTTGCTTGCCTTATGTTGAAGCGAACTTGTTATTTTTTATTTTAATTATTATATACTTCGGTAATTTACGCTATATCGACCCACAGTATTACAATTATACTGTATATGGTAATGTGGGACTACCACAATGTCTCGGCAATTATATAACGAAACTAATCGACAACATTGCAAAATATTTCGTTAAAAACGAAAAATTATCATACTCGCATCGCGTGACGGTTGTAAGTTTGACGTGAAAAGAGGGCAAAACAGTATCGTCGAAAGAGTCCAAACATTTTTCAAATACGAGTTGAATAGTGAAACATTCAAATGAGACAACTTAAAAAGTATTACTTTTGATACACTAATACATTTGAAAGAGAAATACATTTTCCTTTTTTTTTTGTATTGAATCTCGATAATCAGGATACCCGGGTATCCACTTTTAGATAATGAACATAAGATTATGAACGAATGAACAAAACAATTTACAATACCATATTGTTACAGGGCTAATTTAATAGATAAGAACACATATTTATATGTAAAAAACCTTAATTATTTATTTTTAGACGCATTTTTTGCAAATTTAGTGTTAAAATACTGTTTGGACTATTATGGAGACATTATTTGAATCTACTACAATATTATTCACAGCATTTATCTTGTTCAAGAAGAATAATTTCTAATTTCGTATAGAAACACAAGTACTGTAGTGAATTTTGGTTATAAACATAAAGGTTAAAAGGGTCACCGGAATCCCAATATTCTTCGATCATCGATGAGTGAGGAGACCAGTTAACGACAATATGGAACGATCGGCAAAAAGTAATGTAATGCGAGGGAAGGATGGGGGATAAAGGGGAAAGGAGGGGAAAAGGAGAGGGGTGGGAGAGATAGGTGGTAGCACATCCACTTGATTCTCTTGTGTAACCAGAAGAAGAGTCCTTCGATGGCTTCTTTGTCCATATGAATTCCCGATTCGGCGAAGCGCCGAGTCCCTCCGAAAATGTTACAGCGGGAACATCCACGTCGTCCTCGTCGAATACATTAGTGATTCCTAGCAGGCAACGCGCCGTAATGAATGTTTCCGGTGACAGCCGACAGCGGAGAATGCCTTCCGCGACAAACAATGCGCTCCTCTGTTCATCGATACCGCTCTTCCACCCCGTGTGCCTTTCCTCTTCTTTCTCTCTGTGTGCGAGTCGGTAACATTCGCCGCCAAAGAGATTCGTCGCCACCCTGTACGACTGAAATTCATGCGTCGCGGCGGTTCTAATCCAAAGACTCCGTGCGCTTTCGGTGTCCCGGTAACGTTAATTGGCCCGTACCTCTACAATCCGTACCCAAAGATTCTACCCTCCCCCCCATCCCACCCCACCCCTCAATCACATTTAAATTTAAAAATCAAACCCGGGCAACGCTACCATTCTGGACACTTGAGCGATAATTACGTTTTAGTGGAAATCCTCGACGCATCATAATCAGTGACTTATACCGGTACGTAAAATACTGTGTGAGAATGAGAGAGAAACATAATGAGTGAGAGACAAAATGTATAAAGTGAATTATGAAATGCGTGTGCAATGGATAAAGGAAGAATGTATTTTATTTAAAAGATTTACTGCGTATTGCATATTTGCGTCTAGTTGATACACATAACCTGGCATTAGTAGTTTGGATGAATCTGTGACACGGTTTGCGTTCGCGCGGAAACCGCACCGGAATATCAAAAGGACCGAAATCGGTAATAGTACGTTTCGAAACCGAAAGACCTCCGTAGATATTGTATTCCCCGGATTTGGGGCGATTACATTGTAGGAGGTCTTAACATATCGTCGTCGAAAATTGGCCGATCTGTTAGCAATGCGGTATGCATGCATACGAGAAACGGGGCGCGAAACTGCACTTGTGGTCTTCGTTCGGCAATGCTTGTACGTTCACATTTCGAACTCCACCAGCGATTCGATGTTGGAATGCCCGACCACTTGTGGGGGCCACTCAATACCCACGAAGTCCATTTCCATTGTTACCGGTTATATCGGTAGCCGGCCCGCGAGAATTCCGAACCCTTGTGCGCGGAGATTCGATTCGGCCGTATTTCGCAATATTCTCTGTAGTTCCTCCGGCTTGCATTGTTCGAATTATTTCCGCGGCATTTCGTGACCGCAGCCATATTAGACACCTTGTAATCGCTCGCCCGATCGCACCACGATGCATTTTAAATCACGCGCCGGATATTCCTCTTGATCGCTCGTCCCCGTAATCAAGACCGGTAATTAAAAATAAATTTTTATTCGTACAAGTTCATTGTACTCTCAAAACGACGGAGAAAAGTTGAAATAAATTTCTACACTCGACATATTTTCAGAAAAGATTCTTTAGATAGATCATTGGAAGTTATAGCGATTTATTAAGAGAATCATTAATTTTACAAGGTACAGTAGAATAATACATAACATTGTTTACAATAAAAAGATAAATAATATCTAAACGATTAAATGATATAGCCTACACTCGTTAAATTTTCAATTCATCCTTCTGACAATTAGCAGGCGCGTTAAGTATGCGTATTTATCGGTACGAATTTCAGTGAGTCCGAAACATATAGCTGTCAGACCACTGATTAGACATAATCGAGTTCGGTAGGTTTAGTTTATGGGTTCCTGGAATGTTCTCCTCAACCACCATTTCCTTCGCCACTAGTCGATCATCCATGACGGTAACGAATACTAAGTATAGTGTTCTAAGAAGCTTGGATAGGTATCATTAGTCTGTTTTCCATTCGAACCAAATTGAATGCGGAAGAGAAATATTAAGGCTCGCGATTGAATTAAATATGCTTTTAAATAAAAAGCTGTTTAATTCAATTGCACTATCGCTGCTGCATAAACAACTTTATCATAATTTGATGTCTACGAATGCCTGCGAATACATATTAATATTATTATAAAACGAGTTATAAAACTAGTTTTTGAGAATGGAATTTTCAGGAATAAATTAAATAATTTGATGGAATTTCACAAATTGATCGTTTTTGTATTGTTAAAAATCCACAGAAGCTACGCGTGTTTCGCAAAATAAACGAAACGACTTCGTTTACTTTACTACATTTTAATTATGTCATATAATTGAAGGTGAACACATTGTACATTTTCAGCCGACTGTAAAAACTTCAGAATTATCTTTATGAATCGGCTCAAGGTATGTCTCAATGCCTGAAATGTTAAAGCTGTGCTACACCGAGAATGTAGAATATACATCAAGAATATACATATGTATAAATTCCTGGGGAAAAAAACGAATTAACGATTAATGAACAGCAACGACATTATTAGCATATTTTGAACATAATAAAATTTTAGGTCGGCCAAATGAAACTTTCATTTCCTTTTGCAAAATAATATATAACAAGAAGAATGCGTATAAAAATCTGCAGTCTATGTGTCACCGCCTAAAAATAATTTAATAGCACAAACAGAGACGCACACCGTTTGTTACTAAAGATAACTAAACGAACAGAGAAAGAAGAAACAAAAGGGAATTGTTTTTTATAAAAAAAAAAAGATACGCAGAAGAATTGATTAGGAGCATAGAATGTAAGTTACTATTCTATCGTACAGTGTCACGGATTGCCAGGGCCGTTAAGAAATTTTGAGTTCTCAGGAAAAGGAGTTTTTTTTTAAAATGTCAAACGATAGGATGACATGACATCTTGCTGTAATATCCCGCGGAAATAATCTATTTACAATGACTTATTGTTGACATATTACCCCATATTTTGGCAGTGTTCAACGACTTTGGCAACCGTTATCACACCTGCTCCGAAAATAGCAACAGTAGGGAGAATAACAGAAATAATATAATATTCTTCATCTTTAATCAGAAAAAAGAAAAAATTCTTCTCTACAGAGAATATCTTTTAACAGTACCTTGAAATGTGTCATCTGAAATAAAAAGTTCATGGAAATTCTGTTAATACATGATTTTATATAATAAATGGACAAACAATTTTGCTTTAACAAAAACTTTGTTTTTTAATTCATAAGAAACGATTAATTTAGACATTCTAAAATCGCATTTTTGCGTTGAGTACCATTTCGACAGAAATAAATTTCTTCAAAAATCCTGCTTTCATGTATTACATAAAATCATACAGTTGCAGAATTTTCATGGATTTTTGATTTCTGAGAAAGGAGAGCACCTATCAACCTTTCTATACTTTCAAAAGAATACATATTCTACCTTTGAACCGTGTAGATATTTTTGATAAAAGTATTTTTAATTTTTAACCAAAAGTTACGATTTTCGAAAGAAATGGGTCCCATATGTGGCTACCTTACCCAAAGAGCCCGCGGTGCTGCTATATCCCCAATTCTAAAAAAGATGAGAGCTCGGACAGATCTTCGAGCGTGCCGATTGAAGCTTGATACGTGCCAGATATCGGTACCTCGTTCGTATCCCCTGCGCAGCCTTCGGCCGAATGCTCAGAAGCCACCTTGCCCGCTCAAGTATCCGCATTCGGTCCCGAATGGCGACGCTTAATTGTCCACTACCGCACCCAGCATTGGAGTGGTTACTCTACATAAGGACGCCTCGAAATCTCACAAGTGGTTTGGGCGTCTAAGGGTCTTAATCCGTGACCGTTACGCCGCGCCGTTCATTTATTTTTTCCACGTATCCCAGAAACCTTTTATCTGGCTGAACGTTGACAGGCAGATGGTAACAGTATATCTTCTATTATTTACAACTATGCGGCCCCCATCTCCCGCGTGTACACGCGTTTCCAAGAGCCTCCATCTTGATTGCGTGCGGGCAGCGAGTAAGCGGCGAGAAAACGGCGAACGCGCGGTTTCAGGAACGCTAGGCGAGTACGCTAGAGAGTCGGAGGACGATTCCGCGCCGCGCCGCGCCGGTTGAAAAGTGTTCGAACAAGCGAGTGCAAAGTTTATAGGTTCCCGGAACGATGCGGGCCGGGTTAAGTCAAATCGAATGCGCGCGAATGCCTTCCATAACCGTCACTTTCTTCGCGGAGCAGCCGATGATCGAATAAGCGTGCAGCAAGTATAGCTTTGCGGAGGATCCGCGAGTCGTCATTGGCGGGTGTTTCGTTGCCGAGCTCTCCGGCGAAGTTTGATAGCGAGAGAGAACGAGAGAGTGGGGCGGGAGGGGGGAGGGAGAGAGGAGAGCATTTCTCGGTCGTAGTGGCGGTGCTAGCAGGCCGGTTGTTATCCAGCCGTAAGTATACAGAACCGGGCGAGGGGGGAAGTGCACACATCGGTACCAACTGTGTAATTTGAGGGTAATTTCGCGAGTCGTATAACCTGTAGGTAATGCCAGCAGGCAGGCAACCAGCCAGAGAGTGCATCAGTGCGCTGCTCGTTTCGTTTAATTGGTCGTTCCCGGGTTTACGAGGTTTCAACCGAGGCGCTACGACGACGAGAGATGCTACGCATTGCAAAGGATGGCTGAACTGCCAACCACCGGCGAAAATTTACGCTCGGAGTTTCGCGCACTGCCAGTAACGCTTTCATCGGAAATTTCGTACCGTCAAGACATTTCTCGCGGGCACGTGCTCCCGCGAATTTCATTCGGGCTCGCCGCCGCCGCCGCCGCCGCCGCCGCCGTCGCCGTCGCCGTCGCCGCGCCGTTCGCGCAGCTGCGTCGCCGTCCTTTTTTTTAATAAACCGCGGACAGGTCCGTTTCGAATTGATATACAAGATTGCCCGTGTACGCAGTTCCCCTTGCCGTCGCGCTTCTCGATACAGCTGGACAAACAGAATCTGCTTAACTATCGCTGACCGAGGAACGAGAGCACGGGAGAACGGGAAATATTGAAAACAATCTAACCACATTCTTGGATTTATCATAATCATTTGCTATTCTATATTTTAACTAGCCAATTTCTGCATAAATGCATAAAAATCCATAGTGCGGTTACAGCGGACGGATTCCGGATTCGGCCAATGCCAACGCCAGGCTCAACACTAGATTTTTAGTTTTGTTATACTATTTATGGAATCGCAACAAAGGCAATGGGTAGGACGTCACTTTTGAATAATTAACATGGAAATACAAAAATAACCAGACGAGAAGGATACAAGAGAAAGGAGAAAAAGAGAGTCAAACAAGAATCGAAACAATTTTGAATTCGACGCAGACGTGGCTCAACAGACTATTTCTGACAAAGGAAACGACAGCTTTGAAGCTTCCCAGGAAAACGAATACGTTGGCTGTGGTCAAAATGATGAGAAACGGAAAAACAGATGGTTCGATAAAATACAGTGATTGACAACCCCGATTGCACAAAAGCAGCGACTATATTGTCAAAAAGCAATTTTCAATTGTGGATAAAAATCAAACGCTGACGTAATAAATATAAAAATGTATTGTTCTTTACAGTCAGTCCAATTTCAACATATATTATTAATAATTTGTAACAAGAGATCCTATAAATTGCCATTGTTGAAATCTCAAATGATATCACTGGAAATATTACTTGATTTTAATTAGTAGCAAGTATCCATTCACAAGCAATAACGTATAGAAAACGATTGTACAGCGATTTACATCGCAATAAATAAAACAAACGATTGCTTGACATTTCGTAGGTACAATAGTCGTAAAAATAAATTACACAAGGGCATAAAGTACAAAGAAACAATTTCGAACGTAATAATAAACCGTCTAGGCACGTATGCAGTATAAGCAATGTCTTCGCTCTAGTCATCGCCTTCGTGCTCCACACTTTTACGGATTCGCAGAGAAAATGGCCGCAAGAAATAGATTTCGCGGCATCGCCAGCTTCTTTTTACGAATCTGTATTCCTTTCTCGATAAAAGACAACCCGCTTTTGTTTCTTCTTGCGCTGTTTGTTCAGTTATTTTTAGTTATAAACGGCGTGTTCCTGTTTGAGCTATCAAGTTATTTTTAGACGACGATAATGTTCCTGTCTTGCTTGAAAAGTAATAGCGGGAGCAACTAAATAATAATCATTTCGAGATTAAGTACTCCGAGAGACCGATTATATTCAGGAATTCATATGTTGTTAATGTTAATACATACTAATTTACCAACTGGGATTGAAAAAATGTGGAAAAGCATAATTACAGTTGCGACAAACAAAAAAGTGGCTGTTAAACTAACAAGGGTGGTACGAGCTGAATAAACTTTTTTGCATTACATATTTTTAAAAAACACATTTATATCAAGAAGTGAACAGCGTGTTGGAATCTCGGTAAAAGTGAAAATAACATCAATGGTTTGAAGTATATAAATTTTATTAAAAACATTTTGATTTTTGAATATCCGAATTAAATTTGGAAATAGTGATGATTAGATCACAGGACTTTATGCAAAATAACAATTTTCTACATTAATTACAGGTGACAGGAACCAAATAGAAAGTTCTTTTTTAGTAATCTTAATAAATTGAAGATAATACATTCACCTTCTTAAATTCTTCTCGAATGGAAAATTTAGTCATAGTGTTTCAAGTCGTTCGGGGTCATAGTGATTTTCTTCATTTAAGGACATAGTGTTTCAATTCGTTCGAGGTCATAGTGATTTTCTACGTTTAAGGTCATAGTGTTCCAAGTCGTTCGAGGACACAGTGTTTGAAATCGTTCGAGTCATCTTGACGTGTGCTACGATCACGCGATAAAAATCCAAGTTTAATTATCGCCGACCTTGAAAATTCGAAGAGAAAGGCCTTGGAACGGCGATGTATCGTCTTCTAACAATTTGTCGTACCGACAAAACTAGCAGAGAGCGCAAGACAAAAGGGGCGCTGTGTGCATTCGAAGAACGAGAAACAGGGGTAGTGAAATAAGTCCAGAAGGGGTAAGAAAAATGTGGAGGTACGCGGCCGGGTTAGACATTCGAATCAACAGGGAGGAAATCAGGAGCGTGGGCGACGCGCGACGGGGCCAGCGGACAGGCCATTAGAATTTAGACGCGCGTCCGGAATTTACTAAACGGTCCGTGGCGGTGCTCATGATTATACCATGACGATCATCCTTCCTCGATGCACTTCGCTAAGCCAATACCGAGGGTTCGTTCGCTACGTAGGTGGAGAAGCGTGTAACGTTCGTACATAGGAAACGCGAGCAGAGGGTTTAATATCGCTAGCCGAGATAGAAGCAATAAATGCTTGTCAAGTAAATCAGGATGAAGCGCCATCGAGGAGCGCGTAATGGCCGCATTAAGTGAATAACTCACGGTTGCAGTGTCAGACTCCGAGGCGCAACGTGAGCTGTGCGTTGAACTGTTAGGAACTGTTAGGGGTGATAGCGGTGCCATCAAACAACTTTACGGCATTAAGTGCTGCCGAGACCGGCACTTGATGCATTACCAACCTAATTTCTGCCAAATGCCGGTGCACACGCTGTCTACCACTGAAACATGTATATTAAGGCCTCTCGTTTCGTTTCGTTTCGTTTCGTTTCTTTTGATCCTCCGCGAGCACCGCGTTCAACTCGTATCCGATTACTTTTTAAATAATTAAGACACTTGTCCGCGCATCTTCTGCAGTCTACTTTTAGCTACCGTTGCTTATATCATTTCTGTATATTATTAAACAGTGGTAGACAGTGGAAGTAGAAGAATATATTTATTTAATACTAAACCTACCTAACTGTAAAAATGGCTGGCATGCTTTACTTTGTAAAAGTGACATCATACAATTTTGTATAGATTTTTGTGATTTTTATTGCAATATGTGCTTGGATGCAAACAATATGAACAATCATTTCCAGTGAAAGCATCGTTATAACGATAAAATAAAAAACCAGTAACCGGTCATCTATACAGGGTGGTCCGTTTAAGTAAGGCCACCTAAATATCTTTTCAGTTTACTTAAAAATGAAAATCACATATCCAGTAACGACCATAAACATATATTTTATGTATAGGAATATCGTTATTCAAAATTGTTTATGACCTTTCCGAGATAATCTCATTTTTCATATTTCATGAGAGGCTGCTAATAGAATCGGTATTGTTAAAACGGTTGCCGTGTCAATCGTCAATCGTACGCTAATTAAAAATCTATATTCGCATATTTTAAACAAATTCCGGCATAATCGGAGAAAAATGTGAACGCGGTATTTAAAACCGAGACTGGGAGAACTTCGCTCCTTGCGGGTAAAACAAGGGTGCATCGATAGTGCTTACTCCGACCTAAAATTGTAATGCTAAACTGCAGCGACGCTGCGTAAGCGGGAATCGAATATACTCGGGGCATTTTCCAAATTACGAGTCTATTATCCGGGAGGACGGAGCGAGAGCGTGGAGATGCGCGAAGGAATCGATAATTCGTATCGAAGGAGAGCACCGAGACGGGAGCGATGTATCTGGTGGGTATTTAGGTTGGAAGAGCGAGCTAACGATACGACAATGGCGGCGCGCGGTAAGCAGAAATAATTCACACCGGTGCCAAAACGACATCGTTTACACGGTGCGCCTTTGTCCGAGCCGTTCGTTCCTTCCCGAAGCCCCGTGTCTCTCGCTCATTCTTAGAATTAGTGACACGGAAAACATGGCAGTTCGACGGCGTGCAGAGAGACAGCGATATACCAGGAAAACAAGCGTAAGAGCGCAGGAACTGAGGAATATATTTATAGCCGCCTCGAGCTATTAAGATAATTTATCGGGGCCATTACCGAACAAACGAGAGCATTAATCTATTCTAGCTTCATAAAGAGAACTTCGTCGACGATTTTGTAGCCTGCGCGCCAAACGAGCACTTCGGAGTAAATTGATGGATCCCCCTGACCTGGCTGAGGACCCTCCGTAAATTGCTCGTAAATTTTTATTTATTCCGCCGCAAATAAAACTGCGGGTCAAAGAGAAGGAAAGGAGAGGACGGTGATAAGGGGCGAGACAAGGAGGACGAGGGGAGAAGGAACTATCTGTCTCGGTCGATGGCTTCGATTTCCCTGCGCTCCCATCACCCGTCATCCGACGATTCCTAATAGTGTCGACGATTTTCTATCGACCGTAATTTTTAAGCGAAATCGTTTCCCTCCTCGGCTTTACTACCACCGCGATGCTCCCATTTTACGACCGTTCTGTATTCACGGCGGCGCGCGGCACGCAAAAGAAAGTGTAACATTGAAATTTCTCTACAGGCTGTCCCAAAAATAGTGTACTTCCTTGAAAACGGTGATCACTCGGCCGATTTCAAGTAACTTTCTCCTTTGCGAAAATATTCTACGCGGTTTTGTTAAAGAGTTATTCGCGATAAACGCGGACCAATTGGATCGCAGCTACAACAGACGGATGCCGGTCCAAACAGGTTCAAAATTAAGATGCGTGTCCCCACTCTACCTTCCCCTTCCACGACGCTATTCCCCACGCTTCCGCCGCGGCTCGGTCGCGTGTTCCGTCACTGTTGCGCGTGTGTCGGGTATTGGCAGAGAGAGGGTAACCTTTTCCCCTTAACTCGTGCTCCGTCCCCTCATCCGGTGACTCTGGACAGGTCCCGCTGAGCGCCGCGTTGGCATTGGCCGAGCCGAAATCCGTCCGCTGTAGCCGCGCTCTGATTGGTCCGTGTTTTCTGTTAGTAACTTCTGAACAAAGCCACTTCCTTTCAAGGAAGTACATTTTTGGGTCACCCTGTATATGACAATTTTACCGCTTGATGATTTTTCAATTGTCGATCGCTAGAAAAAAATACAGATAGATTCGCAAAAGAATGCTGGTTGCGTTTGCAAAAAGTTAAAAAAATATGAAAATTGACGATTGGGAAAAACCACAGAAAATTGGGAGAAAATCCGGTAGTAACACACTTGCGCATATAATGAAAATGTCGAGAGCATTCGAGAGGAAAACAATAGCGAGTATGCAGCCGTAATCATGATCGAGAATTTGAATGAGGTTAACGAACTGCAAATTTTAAATAATCGAACATTACACTTCATGAATTCACCTACGTTCACGAAGTTCAAAACATCCAGACTTCATCATTTATTTATTTATTCGGTTACGTACAGTCTCGGAAGTAACGTATACAAATTTTATGAGAAGATTCCCAGAGCTATAACCAGCATTTTCCTCGAAATATAGCTTTTCGAGACTGTTCGCACGATAACACTGTCATCTTTTATATTTTTTCGTGTAACTCGATGCTTATACAATAAATAACATTCGACATCTGATCACATCTGTTTCCTTATGCTTCCTGTTCCTGTTAAACAATGTAGGTAAACATTTATGCATGAAATTGTGATTTTTTACTTTGTAACACCATAATATCACCATAATATGAACCGTTGTTTTCGAAAGTGGTATAAATCCGTTTATTATCCTTAAAATTAAAATATCATAGTGGAAAAACACTGTAAACAATTGGGAAAACCGATTTTTAATATACATTTTGTAAAACATATATTTTAAGAACGCTCTCTCCAAGTTTTAATGGAGCGTTCATAAAACTGACAGATTTATGACGCTCTGTCAAGCTGTAGGTATGAAACGGCGGCTGTGCCAATCAGCAGGTGTACTTATTAATTTATAGCAATGTAAATTATAGCAATTTAACATCTGTTTTATTTTTAAGTGGTGCAATAAAATTGCGAAATCGATTACACATGTAACGCCGAGAAAGAGTACATCGTTTATGTTCAAAAATATGTGCGACCGATATTACGACATTGCAAAAATTCGAATAAGAGCCTCGATTGAAAGGGAAACCTGATTGAAATGATCATTGAAGAAAAATCCGAAAAATGTAAACCGCGGATTACTATTCTATTGCGAGTGAGACCGCAGTTATGTTTTACTGCCACGTAGCTAATTCGGAACACCGAAGATGAATGCTGAGAAGGATGCTGCGTGCTTCTTCTGCAATGTGAATTACAACGAAGACGAAAGGGGAGAAAAGCGAGGGCAGTGTATCATGCGTGAAATGTGGGCACACGGTGAATACGCTGGATATTACTCCGGAAGTTACACCTGTGACTACTGCAGGTAAATTTTTGAATTTAGAACTGATACTCACCCGGGATTTTAAGTGTCTCAGAAATTATAAGGGACTACTACAGTATATTCTATCGTTTTGTTGATCTTACCAACGTATGCTGACTCCAAGTTATCTGCACTGCAAAGTTATTTTTCTATCACTTTTCAGTTAGATCAAAATTTCGTTTAAAACATTTCGATTTAAAATTTTGTTTATTATACCTAACCTCTCCTGTAATTTTTAATTTATTTTATGCTGCCCTTGCTTTACTAAACTTATCATTGAAAATAAATATACAGTGATTCAAGAAGTATTTCAATACTAAATGCCCGATTCTCGAAAATTGCCAATATTTAAACAGTAATAATTTCGTAAAAAATGACCACACGATCATAAAATTCGACTCATTTTAAAGCTGAAAGCCTGTACTTTCAAAATCCATCGTTCATTTTATTCCAAGATCTTTTTTCATGAGGTAGCGAGCGAGAAACTCAAGACGCGTTTCTTATTGAAAATGTTACGCATTCAAACGTCTGTGAAGAATTCGAAAAATTTTTCCTGTGATCGAAACCAACATAGATTTCAAGATTGAAGCTTCCTCTTTACAATGACACCTTAAAAATTGATGTGCGATTTTTTTTAGCCGTTTCATCGAGCTTTGAATGAGAGCTGTGCCGTCTATTTACACTAGTGCGAGTTACACCAAGAGGGCTATACATGACCGAACTTGTTCCCCTTTTTTGATGCATAAAACAGTAAAAAAAAATCGTACATCAATATTTAAGGTGTCGTTGTAGAAAGGAAGCTTCAATCTTGAAACCTATGTTGGTTTCAGTCACCAGAAAAAATTGTCAAAGTCTTCACAGACGTTTGAATGTATGGTCATTTTTTACAAAAGTATTACTGTTTAAATATTGCCAATTTTTCAAGAATCGGGTATTTAGTGTTGAAATACTTCTTGGATCCACTGTAGATTGTTGTAGCTGATGTCAAAAGTCGATTCCAATGACTCGCTACACTACGCGTGCAAGTCTTAAAATAGTGTTAAAACAGTTTTTCCGAGTAAATACTCCACCGTGCGTCGCAGCGGTTTGCCTCGGTCAGGCGAAGACGTAGTTTTCCGAAAAGTCTCGTAAAATGTTGAAAGCAAACGGATCGAATCGATAAAGGGAATCAAGTTCCTGTGCAGGATAAAGCGGTATAGTACGGCGGTGTACATCCGCGGCACGGTCGAGTAGGCCGGAAAGGATCGCGTTGAATCCCGGTAGCGTGACGGGCTGCCTACTCGCGGCTGGGTTTGCATTGATCAAAGCGGCAATTACTGTCATCGTAATATTACTCGGGACGTTACTCGCGGCGAGGGTAGAGCAAGCAGCAGGCAAGCAGGGAGAGAGAGTTGGGGCTGCGGATCGCCACCACCTCTCGTATCAGCCGTTTAAACGTTACGCCTCGTAGAAACCGCACCGCAACGCACCGCATCGCGTCGCGTCGCGTCGCATCACCGGTAGAAGCCGAGTAATGATTTCCCGGAATCTCGTTTGATGTGGCAACCCGTTATTAGTTTTCTATGGTGGCACCGGCAATTTTTCACGTCGTCGCTCGGTTTTTGACACCGGCTATGATTTGTTGTTTTCGGTCTTACACGGACTGTTGTGTTCCGCGGGCATGGCCAGCTCGAGCCCCGCTCACGACAGTTGCTTCTCTGTTCTCGGCTACACCGTGCCGCTCCTCGTCACCGCCAACATTTGCTCGCCTATCTGCCACTTTTAACCCTTCGGCTGTGACGCGCTGCAACGAAAAACCGTCAGCGTCGCGTGTATCCCGCGATATTCGCGCGACAGTCGCTGAGGCTGCCCGACCGGCCTGATCTTTTTTATACTCGTTGCAAAACGCGCGATCACAGGGAACAGCGAACCAGATATTTGATCGGTTGCTAGGCGACAGCCAACAATGTGTCCACTGTAGCCGGTACGTTTTATCGAGTACGCACCTTGGGCGCGACGCCTAAGGCCTGCAATCAATGGGGACCGAGGAAGGATTGCACTGTTACAGCAGAATTAACCTTCTGGCACTTGTTGAAATGAAACGCGCGTCACGCGTCATTGCAATAACTATGCGGAAGCGTTATAAGAATATGCAAGTCAATTGTATAAATGTTCGTACTCTGTTCACTTTGCATCGCTGCGCGGATAGCATAGAGACGTCTCCAACGGCTTCCGAACGTCTCCTGAAAGTCTTTTGCTCGGCAACGGTATTTGTCTTTAAGAGGTCTCTGATACGTCTTTTATAAAAAAAGAACCATACGATGAAATACATTGTTTAGCTTGCGACCCATGCAATTAATGCGGACAATTTTTTGATCGCATAAAGGACCGCAGTGTCACTGTACATGAACAATTGAAAAAGACTGAACCTTTTGCGTTTCGCCTAACGAGCGTGACAGCGGCTACGATAATTGTTAACACACGAAGACCGATAACTGTTTTACAACATAATTACCGAGATAGCGGATTGGCAAGAAATCATGACACCCTGGTAAAATGAATGCCCCTAATTTCCAGGAGGTTAAGATTTCAAAGGCCGGGAGGACACAGTCCTACAGAAATTTGACACGGCAGAACGGTAGCGGTTGCGAAGGACATATCAAAGCTGTTGACACCGGGGTAATAAATTCAGACGCGTTTTCGAAAAGGACAAGGGTAAATTCGTAGCCGGTCAATAAACGTCGGAAAGCGAAGGAAGCCTGGTGAGTTATAGAAGCTTAGTTACGGTGCGGTTTCGTGAAATTCTTAGTGGGGTAAGGCTGAAAGCTGTGTCTAATAATGGTATAGTCGCTCGGGGGTCACACACGTAAAAACAGGGCGAAGATTTATGGCGCACCACGCTTCGCTCAGCGTGATACTGGATAGAGGACTCCGCCGAGAGTTCCTTCTCGAAAAGGAGCGGTAGGTCAGCTTAGGTACCTCGAGGCATAAAGGGAATAACGCTGCGAAACAAGCGCGATGCGTCTTTCCGAGATCGTGCCGCGTCTCTAACAACACCGAAAGATACGAATTGATTTCGGTCGATCTGCTGTCACCGTACCGTTTTTCATCCCTGTCCTTCGGAGCGCGTTCGATGTTCAGTGGCCAACAGAACAAGATCCTGAGTCACGATTCCGAAGGCTACGTTAGTTTTCCCCTCGGCCCATTGAAAATCTTCCTCGAACGCATCCATCCGCGCATCCTGCAGTCTGTCGTACCAGGGTATTAGCTGCGCTAATTAATTCTCCGTCCTGACGCTACATCAGCTGTTGCGTTTATTTCAACGGAAACTCTCTCCGGATAGCACAGAGACGTCCGAAAGACGTCCCGAACGTCTCCTGAAAGTCTTCTGTCTTACGAAAGATGTTCAGGAGACGTTCGGGAACCGTTTGAGACGCCTGTAGTACAAGCACGTCCACAGTCGAACACTTAGGAGTGTGCGCGTATTTGAACTAAATAAATTTAATGTTTATAAAATCGTTTTTCTCAAATATCTTTTAAATTATTTATTTATTATTTGTTTTCAGAAACACTAGTAGGGTCTGCAATTATAGCACGTTTACCCTACTTTTATCGATACAAGCTTCAAATCTTCGCGCTTTTATTTGAATTTGTTACATGCTTCCCACTTTCCAACGACGATATTAATCATACCCCGGGAAAATGGCTACGCACCAGTATTTTATGTTATTCAGTTCCGCGGAACCTCGTTGAAGTTTTTATTCGATTGCCTCCGTGCTCTCTCGCAGTTATAACTGCATTAAACTCATAGTCTAGTCATTAGAAAGTTCAAAATTTGTTCCAGCGATGCAACACTGTTATGTGGATGGACATAAATGTAATTAGGCTGAGCCTATCCTTTCACAGCACTTCATTTCCTTGCGTCTTTGTAGATTCATTTTCTTGTTTTTCCTTCTTCGAGAAAGTTATGAGACATTATGCATTCATGATAAAAATCAGTAGGTGTAATTTGAAACATTAAAAACATTCGAAGGATTCAAGAGTACTGTTATATTACTTTTAACCTATTCTGCAAAATTTTTCGATATTTTTCAATATTCTGAGAGCATGGTTCCTACGAAGATAGACATAAACATTCAGACTCATTTATTTATTTTATTTATTGCTGCATTTTTTCTTCTGTAAGAAAATTATTGTTCGTAAAAATACTGTTTTACTGCATGTTTTAAACTTTTTAAAGTTACGCGGTTTTAAAGAGTGTACTAATACTTTTTACGCTCACTGTAGGCTCATCTTCCGGGTTGTCTCAAATGTTCAGGAACCCGATAGCCGAGTGAAAGTTCAAGTTAAAAATGAAATTGCTGTTGGTGGTCCGCCAAAGGAATTTCGGGGAACGGCGCGTTTAGGGTGGACGGCCATAGATCTTCGGGTGCCAGGACGCCGGAAGGTCGTGCTCTTGCCCCCAACCGCGGATTTCCCAAAAAAAGCTTGTAGCAACAGTGTGTCCAGTTTAGCTGCGAGGAAGCGACCTCGTGAAACTGAATATATCGGCGCTCGGAGCTCGCAGTTTTGCGCGACCTTCCACAGGATGTCCCGTGGCTTGGGCCGGATACCTGGTCGAGGAAGTCACGGAAATATGTGGGAGGTCTTTATTCACAGTGGAAGTGGAAGAAAAAAGGGAATGGCGAAGAAACGAAGCCGTGCGCGTGTATCTATTCGTATTCAGGGTGTAAAGCGTGCAAAGCGTGCCACCCTTGGCTTTCCAAGGCTACGTTGAAACACATTTTCTGCAGCTTGAAAACTCGAAGGGAGATCGATAAACAAAGAAAAGGAAGATCACGGGAAACGGACAAAAGGAAGCCTTTTTTTTAAACCTTGTATTCTTCTACACAAATAAACTTGCGAATGATTTTATACGTGTGTACAGAACCTGCAATATGGCCACTTTGTTTAATATCATTAATTTATGCAATTGAGTTATACATTGATTTTCTTCTGCAATTGATCGTCAACTTGGATTGAATTTGTTTAATGAGAAAGTAATAAAGCCTGCTTGGCATCTTGTATATGACAAGACAAATCGAAAAGTCACTTTTATAGTGCTCCGTAGACCCAATAACCAGAGCGCTGATCTTTTTGCGAATTAAAAATTGTCTAACAATAAGCCAATTGTACGAAATAGAAATTAAATAAACCGACCATCTTCTCCTTTAACGATTTTAACAAGCTGAAAATAATAAAACGATTTCTTTATATTTGCCTAATGTTTTCACAATGTTGTATTTAACCTATTCGCATTTTTGTCCTAAATGCATAAAATCCGCAGTCAATTGGGAACCACGCGACTATTCGTAGGCGATCGCAATTAAGAAAGTATGCGCATAATTTCGAGTGTATGTATGTATATGTATATGCGAAAATTTTGGCAACCCTTCCAGGCATTTAGCGATCAAAATCATTTACCGTTTCGTCTTTAATTCCACCAAATAGACTAACATGAAATTATCCTTACGTCCCACAAACGGTTCGCCAGTTTCAGTTTACGGAAAAGTGATATGTAATAAACATTTCACCAATTCTTGCGGTGCTATTAGATTTATAGGTTAAGTGGCAGCCATTTGCCGTTGCTCCCCTACGTGACCAAAATATGGGGATTAGAAGATAGAAGCGGACTTTTCGGCCCACCCAATAGATAGATGGATAGACGGCGAAGATAAATAGATAAATAGATAAGTGAGAAAAGGGGGAGGGCGAGAGAGAGAGAGAGAGAGAGAGAGAAAGGAGAGGGAAGAGAGGGAGAGGAAGAAAGAAGGGGTCCCATCTATTTTCGCCTCCCTGTTCCAAGCAGAAACAGGATGATTTATGCGAAGCGAGTGCCGCGTCTCCACGCTGCGGGAGAATTCTCGCTTTCAGCTCTGCACCCAGCCGTGTCGTCAGGGTGGCAAAGTGTGGCATTGCCTTCACTCTCTCGGTCTTCTCAACATCGCCGTGAGCACTGCGATGCATCTTTCTTGGATGACGTGCAACTACCGACCTTCGTTCCTCTTCTTCCACCGTTCCCTCGTGTTCTTTCTCTCTTTTTCTGTCCTTTCCTTTCCTTACGACCTCGCTTACATTCTCTATCTCTTGTACAGGCGCGCGCGCGCACGCATACGCGACTACGCATGAATGTTTATTCAGGAAAGAGGCTAATCATAGCAACGACAAACACACCGAGTTATGCGTGCTCTAAATGAACGGCTCGCGCCGAGAAGATACGTTAGAAAATTCACCGCGAACGAACATACATAAGTACATATTTCGGTGACGTACGCTGAAATGTTATTTTAGCTCTGTTTCATTCCTTAAAAGCTTCGCGGCGCAACCCCGCCGTGACAGTTTTAGATGTTTATCGTTTACCAAAACTCCTGTCCTGCTACGTGCGCCTCCCTTGGAAGGCCCGCCTCCGTTTGTCCCTACCTAGTATCGTGTCAATTTGTAGGAGTCAGCTCTCGCGTTTTGCGGGACAGAAAGTCACGTATTTCCTAGATTCCCTTGCCCCGTAACGACAGTCGTCTGCTATTAATATTAATAACCGACACAACGTCGCTCTTCATGGCCAGGACGCTTTTATGCTGCTTTGATCCGGCGACGACGCGCAGAGTCTTAAATATTATGCGTGTTAATGAGCTGGCTAATTTTTAACAATTATAACAGATACTCTTTTCAATGATGGTCAATTACATTCTCGTCGTTAAACTTCATTGTTTGAAAGTGTAATTGTGTTCCTCAAATGTATATCAATGTGTATTATCTCCGTCTTACCGAGAAATGAAAATACAATATAAATAAAATCAGTTTGATTACGAAAATACTATACGGTGATTTTTTAAAAATTACCGTAATTTCGCACTTATTCGCAAATTGTTGAAATTTTCAAAAGTGCGTAAAATTTCGACTTATATTTACTGGTACGTCTAACCTAATTGATTAGAAGAACGGATGATTGATATTATTTATTTTTTAAAAATTTTAGAATAATGCTGTCGATTAATACTTTAAAACGTATCCGGACATGGTTTAGTCTGAATTGTCTAGCAAGCTGCTTTTGTGCTTCCCAATCGAAAATCGTTAGTCGAGCGGAAGCTTTCTAAATCGTGGATACTATGGCTTCCATTTTTCATGAACTACGGTGCTCTCTTCGAGATCGAAACATATTATTTTAGCAGCTTCAGGAACATTTTTCTTGCATTACAATGCAGAAGATTCAGTGCCTGTATACTGGATCGAACAGAAGATTTGTTCCGACTTTACTACACAGTGTATAATATGATTTTGAACAGCTACTACATTTATTAAACAATTTCACTTGCGTATCAATCAGTTCGTTGTAACGCTGGTTGATAATTTTTATTTCCCATAAGAAGAATTTTCTTTCGCAAGAAAATTGAAATGATCGAGACTAAAACTAAGAAACAGTAAAAGCTCGTATAAAAATTGTGAAAGGTGTTCTAATCGAGTGTCCTATGAAAGCACAAACTTAAATTAACACATTCCAAACCAGCAAATTTTGCAAAAATTGTCCCCGATAGCCGATGACATATTTAAACTTCCAGCATAATTGAAGCAGTTAGAATATTAATGATTCTCCAAGCATATTGTGTACAATGCTTAAAGTACCTCATTCTACAGTTCACTTCACCTATAGAGTGACATTTCCATCTAGAATGGAAAAACTAACTAATTAGACGGGAATCGGTGAGTGACACACGCGTCTACCGGGTTGTGATACTAATGACGCAACAATCACCGGTCTCGAACGTGTCAAGTTAGTCGGGCAGACCGTTGTTGGACGAAGCCCTTGGAAGGCGAGGTCAAAATAAACCCGGCCACTGGTTTCCGGGGGTTAAAAGAGGTCCCGGAATGACCCCATCGTATTCGAAGCGGTTCAGTATGCAATCGGTATAATGGATTGGTCGTTACCAGACGACACAGTCGAATCAAAGTAACATATGTCCCCGGGTACTCCCGTGGCAAGGAATACCGTGGCGCGGATATTGCCAAAGAAAGGCGTTTTAAATTACCTTCGATGAGTAGAGCGGCAACAAAGCCACGTGTTTTGCTTCTTCACTCCGGTTCCATTTATCTCCGCCGGCACAATACGCTCCGGATTTGACACATCTATCAGCGTACAATGCTCAGCCCAACCCGCCCCATTCTTTGCTTTCCGCCCCTTCTTCTTCTTTTCCTGCTCTTCTTTTCGCTGGTAGGTCGGTGCTCGGTCTGACAGAGCACAACCTTCCGACGCTGGCTGCCACCGCCACCGCCGCAGCCACCGCCGCAGCCACCGCCGCCGCAGCCGCAACCTTCCCTCGACGGAGCAGCGCAAACGGGGCACGCCTGATATTCCAGCTAACTTCTCGACGTAATTGCTGTTTTTGTACGTCACCTCCCTATTTACGGATAATCTAGATTTACTGGAATTACGGTCACGCAAGGAGAAGTTCTCCGGCAGTCTTGTTGACTCGTCGCGGCTGTTTCAACGTTTATCCAACATCTGACGATCTACCATTAACCAAGCAATTCCAGATCAAAATAAGGTCATCGTTTATACGATTACTTTCAGCGGTTTTTACATCTCGTAATGCGTTCACTGCATGTATGAATGTATTATTGTATGTATGTGTGTACGTCCCAGGCAAATGCGCACGCCGTTCATTTGTACAGTGGACGCGCAGAGAACGGTGGAACTTCATTCATATTAACAGGTCGGGGTTAATCGATTCTTATGACACTATGCAGTAGGGTTGGGCGTATTTCATTTAAAATAAGGTAACAAATCATTTTCATTTGAGATAATGAATTATTTTCAATGCTTTTTTCGTTGTATTTGAACGTAACGTGGAAAAGTTATTTTCATTTGGCGTTTAAATAATTTTCATCTGAAATAATGAATTATTTTAAATGCTTTATTATTTGTATGTTGCAAATAACATAGAAAAGTTATTTTCATTTGGAGATTAAATCAAATGAACAATTTGCAAACAATGTTTTATTTGAATAAGATGACAAATGATCAGTTTAAATAATTAATTATTTTAAATACTTTCTTATTTACATTTTACAGGTAAAAAAGTGCATAAAGATCCACAGTTTAGTTATTACTAGACAGATCTTTATGTAAAATAAAAATATTCTGCATCGATTTTGCGAAGCAGTATATTTAAATAAAAATTCATTACAATAGTCTTTTTACATTAAAAACAACACAACATAATATTCTTATACGATAGATTTTTTATATTTTTCACTGTTTTATATTTCATTCAGTTATATGTCTTTATAAATGCATAAAGATTCGCAGTTTAACTATTACTAATATGGGTGTGTTTCTTGCATTTATTGCAATATTTAAAACATGTAACAGAATTAGGTGGTGCAGCAGCGGTCTCCTCGCTAGTAATATGGTACAGTAATCGAGCGGAACGTTAAACTCTATAACGATAGAAAGGTTACTGTTATCGGAGGAGCATAGAGGAATGTGAAATAGGGAGTAAGAGTGGAAGGAACGATGTCCGTAAATTAACGATTGTGGAGGCTAGGTTGGGTCAAAGCAAGCCGCTAAGCCGTAGAATCGTCATTATCGCTCTCACGAGTGGTGACGCTGATAGATGCCACCTCTAAATGATGATGGATGGCTCGTATAACTGTCGTAACACATGGCTACCCGATGAGCTTCGTATCTTGATTTAGAGTCTGTCCCTTCGCAATTTCGCAATTCTATGCACACAGGAGAGAGAATGTCAATCGTATTATCGGCAGCATCTTTCTTAAATAGTCTTCGGAATACAGAAATAATGCTTGTCGATTCGACGTTCAGAAATTCCGTCGGTTGACGCACATGCGCGTAATCATGTTCGTCGACGGATTCGTCCGGCACAAATAGAACCGGACATTTAACCATCGACAGGCAAATTGAAACCGGAAATGAAGCGTCGACATCATCGGACTAAACATGCTCGGAGTCGTGTAAATTAAAAGTAAAATGGCCGATCGAATTAGTAAAGCTACGCGGTCGGCGACGGACCGTTAGTTTCGGGGCTAACACCGAGGACCTGTCCGATCAACCGAAGTTAACTCAAGTACCAAAAATTTTTTGATCATTTATTTTCTCCGAAGTCGTTAATTTAAACTGTTTTTATTTCTTTTGATCGCGAACGGAGCCCTGGGCCGAGGACCCACCTAATTAACCGAAATTAACTCAAGGACCACAAATTTTTATATATTCTATTCATTCTTTTTTATTCTCTCGACCCCTTAACAGAGCGAGGGCCTGAGCTCGAATAACATTCGACGATTGACAACTTTTGCCAATCGTGGATTAATTGCTATTTATCGACCGTGTGCGCTTAAAGCGAGTTCTCTCGTTACAGTCTTAGCTAATTAGCTCCGAGTCGTATCTGCCTCGTAATTCGTATCATCTGCAGGGGACTTCGTGTTATCCGCGAAGTGTCAATCGCGAGATTTATTTGCGTCTTATCGCTTTAACGCAAACATCCGTCTTTACGTTATTTTTATGCCAGGAACGGAGCTATACATATCGATCGGAGATACAGATTAATTGTCGAGCATGTAGAATATTTTTCATCGGATAGAATCAACTCGCACGGAACACGAAATTCGTAACGTAGCGAAGATAAGCACGAGCAAAACGTTGTACATGGTCGATCTATCTTACGCGTTTCGACGGGACTCCGTTTTCTTCGTTTCTTAACGTTTCACGCAAACGGCCATTAAAATGATTAATTCTTTCGTTACATAATACCGTTAGCTATATAATTGATGCAATAAGCATTATCGGCTTGTGCATTATTGCCGCGTCATAACAGGAACGCAACGATGTGTTTTTCAACGAAAAATATAACAGAAAAAGAAAAAGAAAAAACAGACGAGAACGAGTTGCATTGTACGGCAACACTTTGTTGGTCGACGACGTACGATCAAACACGATTCCGTTGCGAACGGAGAAAAAAAGTCGACGAAAAAAAGAAAAAAACCTAAAGATGCCCGTGGCTCATTTTTAATTCCATCCGGCGACGATTTCGTCTTTTTTCAATAATAGATGATGACGCTATAATGTATACAAAATTATGCAGATAGCCGAGTTATTTAGGGTTCGCGCCATTAACTGTAATGTATTATTACAATGATACGGTGCGCTGCATATCTATAAACGATACACACACACACACACACACACCGGATGCAATTTCGAAAATGCCAGCTATTACGTGCCCCGTATCTGCTACTCGAAAAGACCCCATAGATTATGCGAGAGGCACTTTCGAGAATTTTAAATGAAGGTGAAAACGCGAAAGCGGGTACGGTTACGCCGGTACCCGCGTGGCCTGTAATAAACGAGAGTTTTTTAGTCGAACGGCGTTGAAGGATCGACCTGATCCACGTATCGCGTGCAGATGGTCCCCTTCCATGTTCCTTTTCGTTCACCGTGCGGCACGGCCACGGGACATCGTTTATCACTCTGATGCATAAGCCTCCATGATGCTTGACAGCCGAGCGACGACGAGATGACCGTGCCAGGCCTCGAACATTTCCTTCTCACGTCGCGGAATTAACGTCTCGTCATTAGCAGCTTGTCTCAAACAATCGAATCACCAGCGAAATTTCTGCGCACCGGGTTACGCCAGCAAATTAGGAAAGGCTGACAAAGGTGACAAGCTTTTCGGAACACGGTAATGTCTCGCTACCACCGCGGACCCGATGAGTAAACGAATTTCTCGTTCTCGAGAAATTGTCGGCTTTCGAACCGTGATGGTTTCGTTAAAAAAAATCGTATAACAATATACGGGGACACATTTTAAAGCTTGAATCCTTGAAAATCTTTTTTGCACGTTATTTAGTAAACCAATGCTTCTAATTCCTTACAGAAAATCAGGTCGTTTGGTACAATTATAAAAAAGTTATTCAGTTTTAAGGGGCGTACGAGTACTTATGGGACTGACTGTATTTGCAACATTTCCCCGACTGAAATCACACCAAACGCGACACCGTTTGGACCGCGTTTGTTTGTTTAATTCGTGATAAAGTAGTACCTCGATTATCCGTACCAATCAATGGAATACAGTGTTCCCATAGTAGAACAGTTATCCAGCTGCAATGTTAGTCTATTGTATATAGACGCCTTTGGATTTAACTGATCGTATGTTATACAGTGTCTTATCGATAATTGTCCAAAGCACAGGTCCGGCCGGGGACAATTATCCGCCAAGGATACTATTCTTTGACTTCTGCCGAACATAGGAAAGAACAACGAAGCCCGAGGGCCTCGGTCACCGAAAAGTGTAAACATGACTAATCCAATAACAAAACTTCGTCGTTTCTAATTATTTTTTATGGAACTTTGACCAACCAAGTTTTGTCACTGGATTAATAGTGGTCTCCCGGTCTCACACCGATATATTCGATCCGTTTTATGTACGCTGTAGTGGGGATAGTTTTGGGACAATTATAGGCCAGACACTTGGGACATTTATCGATAAAACACTGTACACGTATTCGAACGTCAGCGGTTCAGATGATCGAGGTTGTACCGAATCGTCAAGCGAACAAGCAAATATGCTGGTTTGTAATTACGCCATGTTTGGTATCGTTTTAATCAGAAAAATGTGGCAAGTATTTCAATAGCCGTTTCATAAAAAGATAATTAACGATAAAGAGATTTAGATGGCAATTAGTCTAGCAAAGTTATCTTATCAACTTATATTGTGTTTACACACTTTCTCGCGTTAACCGCGAGCCTTCTTTCATTACGGTGTATACATAAGCTTTTGTGAAAAACATCTTGCGATATTTCGCAAGATGTTGGTTTGTTTTATTGTTGACTGGTCGACACTGCGTAACGGCTCTGCGAGATATGACGCGACTTTTATGGCTCTTTACGTGCGTATAAACGAATTTATTTCCACAAAAGTATCTCCACAATCTCGGTTCTTCAAGGCGAGCACACTCCTCGAATGTTATTGGATATTTTTATTTTATGTTTTTTATATATTTTATGCATATATCATGCGCATCTCAAAGATAATATTATTGGATAAACTTCCGAAAGCGACAACCCTCCGATTTTGCTGAAATTTTTGCCAAAGCTTACGTTAACTAAACATATGTAACCTTTAAATTAACCTTTTAGAGACTTTCTTCTCTAATCAAGGATAAGCTTTGGCAAAGATTTTAGCAAAATCGATGGGCTGTCGCTTTCGAAAGTAGACCCATATGATCGTATACAGTATACGGAGTGTCCCGACGATACGGTATCGTTTTCTTTTTTTTCCGCTCCCGCAGTGGTTGTTTCCCAATTACGATAAAAGAGTGACACGAATCCGGTCGGAGCGGGACAAAAGAAAGGCGAAGATCAAAAAGGAACACTAATCACGTTTGACGTCCGTCAATCATTGAAATTCAGCTATCCCTCATGGGTTTCCGCAAATCTAACCGCGGGAGTAGTTAGTCGGCGCGGAGAAGAGAACGACACTGATCGATAGGTTCCTAAAGGACGGTTGAGGGGTTGTCGAAGCCTTGACCCTGCTCCGTCGGCAGCTTTAATGCTCGCGGTCAGCGGGAGCCGACGCTCTCTCTGCTCGTCCAGATCGGGGCTCAGCTGTCTGTTCAGATAGGAATCTGGTCGGGGCTTAATGACGGCTCGTGACGGACGGGTATCGAAGCCGGCAGCACCGGACAGAAGACGAAGGGGTGGAGGAACGCGGGAGTCTGGCGTGTCACATCAACGGCGCCGCGAGATCTACGGCCTCAGTTTTACCAAACGGATTGGATTCTTTTCGTTTTGGTACTTCTCTGCCTCTCTCTCTCTCTCTCTCTCTCTCTCTCTCTCTCTCTCTCTCTC